>CM066328.1:48086150-48453650 GCA_033807585.1 Hydrophis major | reverse complement strand
ACGCCCCCTGCAGACCTCTTAGGAAAGGGGTGAGGTCAATAGTAGACAATCTAAGGTTAAAGTTTTTGGGGTTTGGGGAAGGAACCATAGAGTCAGGTAGAGTATTCCAAACATTGACCACTCTGTTGCTGAAGTGGTATTTCCTGCAATCAAGTTTGGTGTGGTTAACCTTGATTTTGTATCTATTGTGTGCTCTTGTATTGTTATGGTTGAAGCCGAAGTATTCATTTGCAGGTAGGACATTGCAATGTATGATTTTATATGCTATATTTAGATCAGACCGAAGGGGGTATAATTCTAGGTTTTTATTATTATTATGTAGAATAATTGATAAATATTGATTGAAAATTACTGATTTCACACAACATACTATCAGGAATTTGAATATGGGTCAAAGATCTATATTTAATTTAGTTATTTATTAAATTTATATGGCATTCATATCACAGTTTGAGGCTACTTTGTTGAGTTGAATCCTATATTCAGCTCAAAATTAAATAAAAACAATTAATCTTTGGAAATGCAGCATTCAGAATATAAATAGTCAATTGCTCAATTGACTTTTTTCCTATCAAAACTTCCTACACCTTCCTTCATGCATCTTTTAGAACAAAGGTCTCCAAACTTGGCAACTTTAAGACTTGTGGACTTCTACTCGAGTTGAAGTCCACAAAGCCTTAAAGTTGCCAAGTTTGGGGACCTCTGTTTCACAAGGACCATGGATTAGTTCAAAGACATACTTCTAGTTAATGAAGCTTCAGCTGAATTACCCAAGTCAAAAACAGATTTACATATTGAAGGAGTTCTACTCTTAACACAGCAAATCAAATCAGAGGGCTAATCATCTCTATCCTTATTTCCTTCTGCACTGCCTGTGTATCTCTGGTAGTGCGAGTCTGATATTGCTGCTCTGCTAACTAACTCAGGATGTTGCCAGTAAGGCACAGCCCTGATACAACTGGGGGCGTGCATAAGTGCACCAACATGCCTACCGTCCCTGTCCTATTGTTTTTTTATATATTTTTTTATTTTTCTTATATGTATCCATGTATTCATAACTATGTTTTTACTTATACCTATTATCTTGTAAGCAATTGAAATAAAAAAATAAAAAAATAATAAAAATAAATTAATTAATTAAATTCCATCCAGAAGAGGCCTCGCCTGCCCAGTCTGAAACCAAGGAAACCAAGGTTGGGGCTGAGTCTTCTCAGGAGGAATGAATCTTGCTAGCCAGATTATAGCTCTGCTAAAGGAGAGACCCTTAAGGAAGGGGAAGCCAGTGGACATTAATGTCATGTTAAGAAAAGGAAGTGGACAAACAAGAAGTATAATTGTTTATATTTTACGTTTTTAAACTGGAATACAAATACTTCTTGTTTATCAGCTGCATTAGACAGGAACTGCTCACATTTATAACAGTGATGAAAAAGTAACTTTGCAACCAATCATGTATTTATGACCCTTACAGCATCTCTTTCTCTGTGTCCTGCATTTACCAGTACAATTAATTAGTACATGCTGTCCTGGTTTGACCCATCACCACCCTAGAGTAGAGAGATTGTCTAAATAAGATTGTCTCTTCCTCAACTGCTTTTCTCTCACTCCCTAAAAAGTGCTAAGGGCAAGTTACCATCTCAGCTCTGTATTCTTAATTAGTTGATTAGAACCCAGTTGGCTGGCAGCTGCTGCCTGAAACTGACCAATCGGTTTTACATTAAAAGCAAACAGCTGGCACCCATGCATTCCTTTTGAAGTGTAGTCCCTATTGTGTGCCTGGTTACTCTCTTTTTATCCCTTCCTCTTTAGTGCATGCAAATACAAATATTCTCTTCTTGCTAATTATCCCAGTGCCAGGTGAGCATCCCAAAGGTAGGGTAGTGGGGTGAAAATGGGCTGTAAAATTTGCCCTTTTAGCCAGCTTCCTCATGAGATGAGTTTCAGAAATCCTGCCGTTTGGGTTCACCCAGCTTTTTGGAGTGGTATCCTTACGTTGCAAAGCAAAGCAACGCTGAAGTAAAATCATCATTGCAGTCACAGTTGATGGTTTGAATTGTGATTAATTAAACGAAAACTACCTGTTAGACATTTTTTGCACTGATTTGACCAGATCATTTGAGCTGTTTCCTGTATAATGTAGTAGCTGCTGTCCTTTCCCTATCTCTGCAAAAAATAAAAATAAAAATCCAGCTCCCGATAACTTAGCAAACACAACTATGTAGTTGCTATGGAACAATATATAGAAATGGGATATTTTTTCTAGTTTTGCAATCCTGGAATTCCCTATCTATATATTAATAAAACCTGGCTCTATTTGGCATCCAGATCCAGACAAGGATAGTGCTAAGTGCTGCCAATTGCTGAGAATTCTACCATCCTTATTATTTTCATTTTCTTTCCACTCTAACAAAGCATAATCAACTATTTTGATGTTTTCATGTGATAATGAATCCTATAAAAAGATTGAATCAAAAATGCCAAAGTAGTTTAATCAGTTTAAAATTTAATCTCAAACTGCAACTCAAATAGAATCATTGAATTGAATCACAATGATTAATATAGGCTTTATTTCTAATATGGAGAAGTAGTCAGTTTTATAATTCTTATCTGTATGTTGCATATTATGATTTGTCTGAACATATATGCTAATTTTTAGAGACGAGTATCATGGAATCTGTGCTGCATTCATATGCCAAAAATATTACATATACAATCTTCTTTTTAATATGAATTCAAGTCAGATACATGGATGTCTGATTCATTTATTCAGCTAGTTAGAACAAGAATAAGAAGAACTGGAACAATAAGAGACAGTGTGATTTAGCTAGAGTCTTTTGTAGTGGGTGACTATAATAAATCTAATTAATGATAAGGATTGAGAGGGATTGGGCCTGGGAAGCCTCATGTTCAAATTTCCATTCGACAATAGAACTGGATGATTTTGAAACAACTATTATGTTTCAGCACAACCTGTCTCACCAGGTTGTTATGAGAATAAAAATCAGGCAAACTTCCCATGTGCAATATTGTGAACTCACAAAAGACAAGATATACAGACAATACATAAATGTAATAGTAAGTATTATGTTTGGAGCGTGGGCAAGAAAGAATGGAGACAAGCCTCTGGAACGGTGAACTTCAACTCTTTATTTACATAGTGACTTATCAACTCAATGGCAGTTATAACCCTCCTTATATAGGCAACCCCAATAACTATTAACCAATAACAATTGAGGAGCGCTAGCTCCCTTAACCAATAGGAACTCTCTGTTAATGGCCAATCGGATTCCCCGGAACGGGCCAATCCGATCCTGCCGTTAACAGCCAATCAGAAGTGCAGGGCCAGAACTCTGCACTTTACTCCAAGCTCAAGTTCTCTTTATTAAACCTTATGCATTCACAACACCCCTTCCCCTTGGCTTCTGTTTGCAGGGCGCAGTTACATAGTCCTTTAGGTAGAACGGTTGCTTTATTAGTCTTTTTGATTTTCGCTGTGTCATTTGGCTGCAATCACGCTGAGATAGATCGTTGTTTGGCAACGGGGTCGCCTCTGGTTCAGAGTTCATTTCTTCGTCGTTGCCATTATTCTCGGTAATTCCCTGAGGTGCATCTGTTTCCCTCTCTGGTTCCACTTCCTGTGTCTCTATTACACCATTGTTCCTTTTGAACGGGTTTTCTTCTACTTGGGATTCATCTTCTTCCGTATCTCCCCCCCCCTCAGTTTGGTCATAAGGGAGTTCAGGAATGCCCGACGGGAGCCGCGATCGTAATTGATCGATATGGCGTTTCCATAGTCTATCGTCAAGGCATTGTACAAGGTAGGATCTCGGGCCAGTTACACAAACTACTGTCACCTCCACCCACAGCGGATCACCCGATAGGTTTTTCGCGTATACCAAATCACCTACCTGGAAGGCATGACAGCGGCCGCTGGATCCTAATGGTTTTTCCGGTTCATAAGCTGGGTGTAACCGGTCGAGGTGGGAGCGGAGTTTTCGTCACATTAGCAGTTCGGCGGAAGTTTTGTTGGTGACGCTATGAGGTGTGATGTGTTGTAGAAAAAGGATTCGATTGATCTTGTTGTCAATGTTATCGTAGTCTACCTTCTGCAAGGTTTTCTTAACGAATTGGACCATGCGCTCTGCTTTGCCATTGGTCGCAGGGTGCGCAGGCGAGGTGAGCACATGTTGGATGCCACGGTCAGCCAGGTACTGCTCGAACGACAGCGCTGTAAATTGGGGCCCATTGTCGGATACCAGGACGTCTGGTAATCCGTGGGTTGCAAATAGTCTTTCCAAGTGTTTGATAACCGCTTCAGTGGTTGTGTTCGTCATGCGGTGAATCTCGAGCCAATTCGAGTAGGCGTCGACGGTTAGCAGAAAGGTGTAGCCTTTGGTCAGCTCCGCAAAGTCCAAGTGAATGCGGGACCAGGGTCCCCGTGGTGTCTCCCATTTGGTAGGGATGGCTTTAGGTGGGGCGTTGCTCACTTCCTGGCATTTATGACAAGCTTTAACCCAATTTTTGATTTGCTTGTTGATGCCCGGCCACCATGCGTAGCTTCGTGCGAGGGCTTTCATTCACACGATACCGGGGTGGCCATCGTGCAAGGTTCTCAGCAGCGCTTTTTGGAGTCGTTCTGGGATAACGACTCTGTCGCCCCAGATGACACAGCCCTTTTGGGAGAAAACTCCGTTTGTCGAGTCTTGAATGGTGTGAAGTCATCTGATAATTGGTCCAATGGCCATCCATGTTCTACCCAGCCCAGAACTCGCGCTAAGGTGGGGTCATGTTTGGTTTCTCTCACGATATCTCGGGCCGTTAATGGCGGCGAGTTGAGTGTTTCAATTTGCAACGTGGTTACCGTTGGTGCAGGATCGTCGAGAGTCTCTGGAAGCGGTGCTCGGCTCAATGTGTCAACATGGGGAATGGCTTTCCCCCGGCGGTATTGCAGCCGATAATTATAAGCAGCCAAGAATTCTGACCAGCGAGTCATCCTGGGGGATAATATGTAGGGAGTCGGCTTATCTCCAGCTATTATCCCCAATAACGGTTTGTGGTCAGTCACGATAGTAAAAGCCCGGCCATACACGTACTTGTGGAATCTTTTAACGGCTGATACAATTGCGAGGGCTTCTTTATCGATTTGGCCATAATTTCGCTCAGTTTTTGAAAGTGTCTTTGAAAAATATGCAACAATATGCAACAATTGTTACCATTAGGCAGTACATGGCTCAGAATGGCGCCCACTCCGAAAGGCGAAGCATCACATGTGATATTTAACGGCAAAGTCTCATTGTATTGCATGAGTACAGAGTCAGAAGTCAGTAGTTTTTTCACATTACGGAACACCTGTTCTTCTCTATGACCCCCATAACCAGTTTGCTTTCTTGTCTAACAACCAGTGTAACGGTTCAGCGACCGTTGCTTTATGCGGTAGAATTACATTATAAAAGTTGATGAGGCTTAGGAGCGCCTGGAGATCGGCCTTGTTCCGAGGCCTGGGAATGTTTTTTATTGCTCTTAGTTTACTGTCGGTAGGGTGAATACCCTGACTGTCAATTAGGTACCCTAAAAACTCAACACTATCTGTACACAATTTACACTTATTCTTTTTCATCTTAAGACCGGCGTCTTGAAATTTTTGTAGGACTAATTTTAAACAATCCCGTAAGATTTTTTGTGTAGGTGCAGCAATTAATACATCGTCCAAATAGGGGACCACGCCTTTAATCCCTTGTAGTAGCCTCTCCATCAGGCTCTGAAAAATCCCCGGGGCTATACTGACTCCGAATTGGAGCCGGGTACATTTGAAGGCACCTCAGTGCGTCACAATTGTTTGTGCCTGTGCCGTCTTTTCATCAACAGGTAGTTGCTGATATGCCTGAGCTAAGTCTAATTTAGCGAAGACTTTTCTACCCCCCAGGGAGTGGAGGAGATGCTGTACCACTGGCACCGGATATGCATTCTGCTGTAGGGCGTGGTTCAGGGTGGCCCAGTAGTCCCCACAAATTCGGATCGACCTGTCTGGCTTAATGGGTGTTACGATTGGGGTTTCCCAAGGAGAGTGATCGGTAGGTTCTAGCACCCCCTGAGCTATTAGTTTGTCGAGTTGTTCATTGATTTTCGGCTTTAAGGCAAACGGACCTCGACGGGGCTTAAGGCGGATGGGAGCTATTTTTGGATCTAGACTGAACGAAATTGGGGGCCCCTTGTACTCGCCTAAACTTTCTGCGAAGATGTCCTTGAACTCATGGATGAGGTCCTCCTCACAGTCACTTCCGCTGATTCGGTTTATGCCTGCCACTTCAATGCCAAGTGGCGCGAACCATTGAAGACCTAGCAGACTAGGCCGATCTTTGTCGATCACAGTTAGCGGTAAGTATGCTGTGTGCTTCTTGCAGGAGACTCGGACTCGGCAGGAACCAACGACAGGGATTTGATTCCCTTGATAGTTCTTAAGAATGAGTTTTTGGAAACGGAGGTCTTGGCGCTGAATCGTGGGGATGAGTTGCTTGAGGGTCTTCCAGGACACCATCGAGAGGGACGATCCCGAGTCGACTTCCATGTGGCAAGGCTGGTTCTCGATGGCCACTGTGATTTGGATTTTCTTGGCATCCAAGGCAGAGGCATGACCGATAGTGATAGTATGCAAAGTTCGGTTTCTTCTCACTGCAAAGTTCGGTTTCTGTAGGAGTGGCTTACTGGTTCTCGCCTTACGGGACGGTTTCCTGTCGATTGGCGATAATTAGCCCCTTTTGAGGCCTGGCCGGGTCCTTGTAAACTTCGGCAGACTGGTCCGATGTGGCCTCTCTTCCCGCACTCATGGCAGAGCGCGTTGCAGAATTGCATTCGGACCTGGCATGGTTGGCTCCACAGCCAGCGCAAGGGCGTAGGGACTTCGGGTGGTGGTCCCGGTCGGACCGCAGTTGATGGACCTCTTCTTCGTCACTGTCTGACGATGAAGAGAGGTCCTCGTGGTGTGTCGTTGAAAGCTGCCCTTCTGACTTGCATAAAATTTCGCTTGTCGGTTGGTGTACCAGAGCACGGTTGCAGCGTAATTGTGCAGCCGACTTCCTGGTTGCTTCTGCTGCAGTAGCATCGACGATGGCATCGGCAAGGCTGATGTCACCTTTCGCCATCAGCTTGCTCTGCACGCCTGGTGCATCTAATCCCAGAACTATTCGATCTCTCAGTGCCTCTTCCAAATCGGCGAATCCGCAGAGGCCTCCCAGGTTTCGGAGGTCTGCTATGAAGTCGGCAACGCTTTCTCCTTTTCGCTGGTTTCTCTGATAGAACTTGTGCCGTCTCACGAGCATAGGCACGGTCGGTGCATAGTGATCTCTTAGTAGAGGTTCGAGGTCGTTCCAATCCATCTCTCTAGGTTTTGCTAGTGCTTTAGCCATCTTAAATACAGTTGGACTGCAATGCGTTAGGAACACCGCCCGTTTTTTCCCAGCTGTGGCGTCCCTTAAGTTGTTAGTTTCTAAGAACATTTGGAAGCGATCCATGTAGGACTCCCAGTCTTCCTGCACTGGATCGAACGGAGCGGGTGGTACGACGCCGCCGGACATGATTCCGTTGTGTAGCGTCGTCAGCCACGTGCTCAGTGTTTCTTCTTAGTTTCGTCGGTTCAGACGTCTCCATATCCCATTCTCGTCGCCAGTGTTATGTTTGGAGCATGGGCGAGAAAGAATGGAGACAAGCCTCTGGAATGGTGAACTTCAACTCTTTATTTACATAGTGACTTCTCAACTCAATGGCAGTTATAACCCTCCTTATATAGGCAACCCCAAGAACTATTAACCAATAACAACCGAGGAGCACTAGCTCCCTTAACCAATAGGAACTCTCTGTTAATGGCCAATCGGATTCACCGGAACAAGCCAATCTGATCCTGCCGTTAACAGCCAATCAGAAGTGCAGGGCCAGAACCCTGCACTTTACTCCAAGCTCAAGTTCTCTTTATTAAACCTTATGCATTCACAACAGTAAGAATTTGATGAGCTTTAAGCACACTGTAATCACCATACAACTGGCTATTTATTTGTCAACATTCTTAAACACCCATCGCCTTCATAGAGGGGCTCAACGCAATGTGTCCTATATGGGGACACATTTGAAGGTGATTTCGAAGATACAGTTACTGCAGAATATAGAAGTCATATTCCTAACTGGAAAACCCATTGTTATGTCCATCTAACAGTCACTGCATAGGCTATTAACAGGTTTATGAGCTCAGTTGTAAGCACTATTTTTAACAGATCTAAAGCCTTATAAGGTATGGCACTGGATTATAACTACCTTTCCAAATGTAACACTGCCCATTTGACCAAGTCACCAATTGAGATCTGTTTGAAGGTTCTATGCCCACGGGAAGTAAGAGAAGTTAGACTGAAACCCATCTGCAGAACATAATATGGGATTGCAACCTTTAGTGCCCCACAAGCAGCTGTTGTGTGAATAGTTGTTGACAGGAAGAAATTCAACTGAAACTAGTTTTCAAAGAGAAAGTTTCAAAGTTTTGTCTGCTTTTCAGCGATTCAACTACATGGAGCTTTTAAGAGCCGGGATGCTATTGTGTGTTATTTATAGACTAATTTAATTACTTGGACTAGAGAAGGCTAGGGTGACCTAAATTTAAATACACACAGAGCCATGGAAAATGATTCCGTGGGGTTTTTTCGTTGCGAATATGGTCTCCCTTTATGTAATCCAGTACACAAAGGTATAGTGGAATAAAACTGGAGGGAAATGTATTATGTATGCTTTCTTGAGCTCCCAGAAAAAAAAAGATAGGATATAATTTGAATAATACATTAAAAGCATCTTTAAGAGAGTATACTTCTTTTTGCCAATGTTTGTATATCAATTACTTGGTTCATTCTTCCTCCTAAAATGTGTTTTTCAGATGGAATTACAAGATGATGGCATTACCTTGGGCTTGGAGAACAGCATTTCCAAAGACATAATTTCTATCATCAACAATGTATTCCAGGCCCCCTGGGGTGGCTCCCATATTTGTCAAAAAGATGAGAAGGCAGTAGAATGTAATTTATGCCAATCTAGTATCTTATGCTATCAGATGGCTTGTGAACTCTTGGAAAGATTAGCTCCCAAAGAAGAAATCAGACTGGTGGTAAGCAAAGGGTCTGAAAAAGTGTCCAGAAAAAAAGGTGTCCTATATATCTAGATTCTAGATCATAACTGTGATATTTTGCTTTCTACGTTCCATTTGTTGAATATACAATATGCCGTTTGATTCATGCAAAGATCTATATAGAAAACCAATGGTTGTATAAACTTTCAAGTTCTCAAGGCCCCACTCAACAATAACTAGAAAAGGGAGTTATTATGACTGTTCAGATGTTGGTACAGTTCCAACATTTAATTACTATTTTTTAGATTGGTAAGGTTGCTGGGAGATGTAGTTCAGGAACTTCTGGAGGATCATCTTTTTAAGTACAGGTAGTCCTCAACTTATGTCTGCTTACTTAACAACTATTCAAAGTTACAACTCAAAAAGACTCAAAAAGTTACTTACAATCTGTCCTTGAAGTTATATCTTCTGCATCACATGATCACATTTCAGGCACTTGACAGCTGACTTACATTTATGATTTAGTCACAGCATCCCACAGTCACATGATTATGTTTTGCAACTTCTTTTCCAGGAAAAAAATGCCTGTTGGATAAGTTGGATTTGGACTTACAACAATGCAATTCACTTATTGACCTTGTGATTCCCTTAACAATCACTATATAATGCCCATAAAAATCAAGTCCGCATACCTGGTGACTTGATTTATGACCGCAATGACTTATGACCAAAATTCTGAGTTCAGTTGTGGTCATAGCTCAAGGAATCCCTGTAAAGACAAGGATCTGATTTTTGTTCAAAGATTGCAAACAACAATAAAACTGAAAGTGGGGTACTATATGATGATGTTGAAATATGGTAAACAATTTTTACACAATTATTACCAATTGTTAAAAACACAGTTGCTTCTCCTACTCTGACCCTCAGCAGTTTATAAATGTCAACTTTGTGAAGGGTGAGACATAATTTTTGCAGGGCTTGCTTGTCTAGTTGATGATTATAAAAATTATGCAAAGAAACACAAGATAAAATTGAAAGGTCATAGTATCTGTTGATTAATCCTCTTTGTAAAATATGTGCAAGAGATGATCAAGTTGAGCTTGAGGAAGGGGTCAGTCAGTCCATAAGTTCATGCATGCCCACAAGAGATCTAAATCCAGTCCACTTTGAATTCCTTTCTATTCTTAACTCCCGCAAATTTCCCTTGATTGTCAGATTCAGATTAGCTCAGATTCTTCTAGAGAGCTTAAACTTGCAATAAATTTTATATTCATTTGAACTGCCTGAATCTCCAGACTTCCCTGGTGCTTGATAGTATGTTTCCCCTAAAATATATGAATACTGAACATTATTTGTGCTTGATCTTATGTTTTGAAGGAACCGACAGATAACTTAGAGGACAGTCTTCTTGATTCCAAACCAGAGTTTGTTATAGGAACTGAAGGGAATGCAGAAAACAAATTTGCCCCAGAGCATGTAGAAAACCCAGGGAATCACACAGAAGCAACAGAAAATACAGGTATTATTTTTTAAAGTGCTAAAATTAAAATACTATAATGATTATAATTGAAAAGTAGCCAATACCTATTATTTAATTTACAGCTTGATACAATCTCATGACTCTCTGTCTCTCTCTGTTACTCTATCTCTCCATCCATCTATCATCTATAAATAATGTGAAGAAAGACATTGCTAATTTGTACTCACTATCCACTTGTCATTTCTGACACTGGAGGTGACACTGGAGCACTACTCAGCTGACCCTGAAGACACAGATAAACTTCCAAGTGTTTCAACAACCTGCTAAAAGGATGCAGATTACCAGCTCCAGAAATATAAATCCTTCCATTCCCCACTATCCTATCAGGGCTGAAGAAG
Source organism: Hydrophis major (assembly GCA_033807585.1). NCBI lineage: Eukaryota > Metazoa > Chordata > Lepidosauria > Squamata > Elapidae > Hydrophis > Hydrophis major. The sequence goes on along the minus strand of CM066328.1, from coordinate 48,442,675 downwards.
CTTCTTAGATGATAAGCAAAATGTCTTCAAAAGAAAAAACAAGGAACTCCAGAAAAAGTAACTTTGGGACAAACAAATGGTTAATTGAGCAAATTAGCCCAGAATTCTCATTTGAGGCACAAATGACTAGGCTCAAATTATCCTACTTTGGATTAGGGTTAGATTTGAACTTATGTGAAGATCTAGTTCTCTGGAGAAGTCTCTCCAGCGGTAAAGGGAAAGGTAGTAGGAAAGAGAAAAGGAAGAGGGCCAAGACAAAATAGATGGACTTGATTACAGTGGCAATGGATACATCCTACATATAATCCAGATATATAACTGGCATTCAATTTTTAACAAGAAATCAAACTTCTGTCTTACAAAAAAATAACACCGATTTCCTTTCAACCAATTCAAAGTCTGAAAATGAGCAAATATCTTTCAATCCAGGATTTTAAGATCAAAGTAGTGGATTTTTCCATAAACTCAGAAAATTTTCACAAGCTGATAAATGTCATGTTTTCAGGGTATGATTCGAGATTACATTAACCTCTCTAAACCATTTTTACCTTCTCAAATTCACCCTGACAATAGTAGTCCTGAAATGGGACTACTAATGAGCAAGTCCCCATTGTAGCAAAAACTTCGCAAAGTATATTACATCTGCAGATGAAAATTACAATATATAGCCCTTTTTAAGCATCTACTGATATGAAGTACTATCATCTTAAACTCAGAAAAGATATAAAAGACAATATTGATTCACTAAAATAGGATAATCCAAATCTATTCTAAATATCCATAACCTATTTTAGAAATTCCTTTCAGTTGTCTATGAAAAGAGTTTATGTATTTAGAATCTTCTAAAACATTTTCCAATAAAACAAATAATTTGAGGCCAGAAGTTGCTAATGCATCAGGACCAAACTAGATAGTCAAAATACATTTATCTATTTATATGCTATTACAGTCCAAGTTCATCCAGTCTAGTCCATCATTTTTTCAATAATAAATTGAAAAAGTAATCAGTACATCAAAAGAAAGTTAACACCCTAAAGTTAGCACCTCATTGGTTCCTTGACACATATTTCTTCTGATTGGTTTCTTCTACTTTATCCTCCTTCATACATTGCATATTTATGTTAGTAAGCTCAAAAGAGGTGTGTCTTTTAATATTATGATAAGACAGAAGTTACCAAAGTTTATATATCTATGTGCTATAGCTAGCATTCTTCAGTTGTGTCCTTCTAAGTTGTAACTTTCTTGTTGCCAAGCAGTAGTGTCCCACCATTCGTTATTGATCTCATTACTCATCGCAGCTGCAACTTTCTGCCTCAGCAATTCCTTTAACCAACTTTCCAAATTCCAACCTAAGTCCTTCAAGAGGAGATAATAGTATTCAATGAATGGCAACATCCTTGAATTTAAAATTTAAACAATAATGTAAAAATAATATAATAAAACAGATAAAGAAAGAAAAATATCTAATATCATATGAATTACTAGATTGAATCTTTTCCCATTTCTATATGGAGATCAAATAAAATAAAATAAATGTGAACAAAATGATCTGTCATTCTGTTCCCATCCTGATTAATTTATCAGCACCTTTCAGATCAGATAGTATTTTCTCACCTTGATTAAGAGGATCTAGAAAAGGGGTAATACAAAATCTGAAAAATGGTATTAATCTTCCTGAATTATGCTATACAGTGAATTAGGAGCCAATTCAAGTAGCAATTATTTCATCAGCTGGAAGGTTTGCATGCCCTGCAGGATTTTTCTACATATAAAGAAAAGCCATTAAAGTATCAAAGCTTCATTTAACACAAGAGTGATACAGAATAGTGGAAATACTCAATTGAAAAAAAATTGTGGGAATCATAAACGAACTGTTTCAACTTATTTTTCAAAAATATTGTAATCTTTTTTGTTAATTTTTAGCACCCATAAAAAATGACACTGAAAGGAAATTTTGTTACCAGCAGCTCCCAGTGACATTAAAACTCATATATACAATATTGCAGGTAGGTTTCACATTTACTATTATTTCAAAATGTCTTTATGAATTCAATCATTTAGAACAGTAAACTTAATAAAGCACCATTTTTGGGATTTGTATGGAATCTTTTAGAACATACAAATCTAAAAAATATATGCATCAAAAAGTGAAAAATATATAGTGAAGGAGAATCAAACTAACTGAAGTGCTTAGTTATGTTTTGATTGTTAGAATTTTATTTTAGTTTGTAATTTATTATTTTTGTGTGGAATCCAAGGTTAATTTTACCATACTTTATTTGCTTCTTTACCAAATTTTGCACAGGAAATGGCACGATTTGAAGAGCCAGACATTCTCTTTAACATGCTTAACTGCTTGAAGATTCTTTGCCTTCATGGGGAATGCTTATACATTGCAAGGAAGAACTATCCTCAGTTCCTAGCATATATTCAGGACTACATGCTGATTGCCAGGTATAAATTTGATCAAGAGGAGGCTTAATAACTTCAGAGGTTATCCCCAAACAAGTTTTGGTGGCCATCAATCAATGGTTTTATTTTTGGTGCAATTGGGACTGAAATTGTTAAATACATTAAATCAACATAATAATAAAGGCTGGCGCTATACCCATCAGTAGGCCAAAGCAATGTTTCTCAACCTTGGTTGGCTGGGAAATTCTGGAAGTCAGAGTCCACACATCTTAAAGTTTCCAAAGTTGAGAAACACTGCCCCAAAGCATATATTCAGACACTTAAGTCTGTTCTGGAGTTTCTCTGCTGGATAACTGGGTTTTGGAACTGCCATTTCAATTTTCCATAGTGGTCTAAGGATCCTGATTAAAAGAGCATTGTCGAGAATTAAAAGTTACTTAAGGTGCCTATAATTGGTTATAATAACACTGTTGATGCCATATAAGCTTAACAGAGCCACTAAAATACAAATAGACTATCAGAGGGCATCTTCCCCAGAGATTCCTTCAAATCTGAAGTACAAAATTGTAGACAGGGCAGATTCATTCAGTACCACAGAATTTAAACTAAGAGAATTGAAATCAATTCTACTTTGTAGCCCAAAGTTAAAACATCTTCGAAAGAAATGTAATGATCTACTTTCCCAGAATTCTTGCCTACAATGGCATTGATGCAGATATAAGATCCTATTTGCTGTCTTGCTGGATCTCTTCCACCATAAGCAGGAAAAGGGGGGAAAGATGGAATTTATTTCTGGTTCCTAATTAAAAAGTACCATTTAGGTAATAGAGTTGCACCGCAGCTAGGGGAGAGGCTTAACCACATCTTTATAGGCATAAAAATTATTGATTGCAGAAATCAGTTCTCCTTGATGTAGCAGCAAAAGTAACAAAACTAGTAATCTATTCATGGAATCATGATCATGTGTTCTGAGTTGCCTCTCCTCTCTTGTCTGTCCCCAGTTTATGGAGAGTTGTAAAATCAGAGTTCTCCCAGCTTTCTTCACTGGCAGTGCCACTCCTTCTCCATGCTCTTTCATTGCCTCATGGAGCTGATATTTTCTGGACAATCATCAATACCAACTTCAATAGCAAAGACTGGAAAGTTAGATTTGAAGCAGGTATGTCTTTAACAGATGAAATCTAGGGTTCAAAAATGTACACATTTTAAGGAAATCTTCCCTGAAATGTTAACAAATTCCCCCGCAGATGATACTGGTATAAGTAAAAGCACATCTATTTATGTTTATTTATTGTTTAAAAAATTTGTATGGCTGTGCATCTTAAAAAATTCTGGGTGGGAGATTCAGATGTTTTAGGAGTTCAGGGAGTTTAAGGCCTCATGGCAACCATGAGCCCCAAGTCCAGTCCAACTCACACAAGTAGCCACATGCTTTTATCTTGGATTAATTCGCTTGCGATCTGAAATTTTAAGTTTTTGGCATGGTCAGGTCACTTTCTAGTCACTATGCAGTCTATTACCTATGAATAGTGAGGGAAGTTTAGGATGGACTTTACTAGGAACCTTTGGATCATTTTAGAATAGAATAGAATGACATAGTTAGAAGGGGCCTTGGGGGTCTTCTAGTCCAACCCACTGCTTAGGCAGGATACCCTACACCACTTCAGACAAATTGTTATTCAATCTCTTCTTAAAAACTTCCAGTATTGGAACATTTACAACTTCTGGAGACAAGTTGTTCTACTGATTAATTGTTCTAACTATCAGAAAATTTCTCCTTAGTTCTAAGTTGCTTCTCTCCTTGATTAGTTTCCACCCATTGCTTCTTGTTGTGCCCTCAGGTGCTTTGGAGAATAGCTTCCCTCTTCTTTGTGCAGTCCCTGAGATATTGGAACCCTGCTATCATGATCTGGCAGCAATTCTGCTTTACAACTGGTCAAGCTCTGGAATGCAAATACAAACATTTTAGATGGTCGTTCATAATTGCTCTCATACAAAAGGTGCCATGGTGCCATGGCTCAGTTAATATGCTTCTTTATTTGCTCTTTACTTACAGTGGAGAAAGTAGCCGTGTTGTGTAGATTCCTGGATATTCACTCAGTGACCAAAAACCATCTACTGAAATATTCCTTGGCACATGCCTTTTGTTGTTTTTTGACTGCTGTGGAGGATGTGAATCCAGCTGTGGCCACCAGAGCAGGGCTTCTGCTAGACACCATAAAAAGGCCAGCCTTGCAGGTATGTTAAACAGTGAAGAAAAAAACATGGTCCCAGATAAATTGCAGGCTTAAAATTTCTTGGTAGATTTTGTTGAAGTTGAATCCATTTGTGTAACCTCTCAAACTTTATGATCATATTGGTGGCTTTGATAACTCAAAGTAATTGCTGTTATAACTGTTATTTTTCTTTTTAGGGACTTTGCCTTTGTCTTGATTTCCAGTTTGATACTGTTGTCAAAGACAGACCCACTATTCTTAGCAAGCTTTTGCTACTACATTTTCTCAAGCAAGATATTCCAGCGTTGAGCTGGGAATTCTTTGTGAATCGGTTTGAGACACTCTCTCTTGAGGCACAACTTCACTTGGACTGCAACAAGGAATTCCCCTTCCCAACAAGTAAGAAAGCTTGGTAGCATGATTTATTTTTTACAATTAGGGTTCTAAACTAAAATCTCTCTTTTTTATTGAAAAAGTGCATTTCTAAGGTGAATAACTCTTTTAAATCTTATATCCCCTTTGTGGGAAAAAATTCTAGTAATATTTAGCTAGTTGCTCCAGTAACTGGTGTGGTACTGATGATTATGGCACCACACCTTAGGCTGGCAATATAACACAAATAAAATACCTTTACTGCTTCAAAGAATTTATATGGATTAAAAAATAAGGGACCTAGTTCAGAAGTAATGATCTTGATAAAGTATAGTTTATTAAACCAGGAACCAGAATTTCCCTGTAAGCTCCTTCATGATCCTTCTCTTTTTGAGGCTAAATTCAAATTCAGTGGTACTGTCTATTACTTAAATCATAGTTTTCTATCACCTCCAAACCAAAAAAACTGTCTCTCATAGAAGCTGTGGTTTGAATACATAAGACAACTTTGTAAAAACTGGATTTGAAAGTTTATGGAAGAAACATACATTTACATGCCTTATTCCTGGGGGGCAATATTTATCAGTCATATATCATTTCTTTTGGATGAAGCCACTCTATCAGCCTAAAAGGCATGTGCTAATTTGGACAGGGTTTTTTTCTGTGCTCCCCATACATTATCTCTCTGTAGAAGAGAAATTGAAACTATGCGCCACACTGTTTGGAAGCCCCGAATTACAAACAAATGCACATTTTTGAACGCAAGCATGAAAACTGCAGAGGCAGCTATGAAGATGTGGGTTTCCAAGTTAGTCTATGAAATGAAATTTGGTTTAATCCTGTTTGAAAAGCGATCACAGCGGTCCGGACCAATGTTGCCAACTTAAGTGACACAGCAATGTGGAAGATCAAGAGAGCTCGGTTTGCTCGGAATCGGCAGAAGAGCGTGCGTTCTTTGAGGGACAGTGTGAAAGGTCCAGCAGAATCCAAGAGGGCACTTTCTCTTCCAGAAACCTTAACAACCAAAATCCGTTGAGTATTTTATTTTATTTTATTTTCTCCATTTTAATCCTGTTGCACAATTGCCACTAGGTGGAGATGAAATCTAGGATTTGGCCAGACTTTTTTTTAAACTGACAAAACAGTTGGTTTTAACTGATTGTTTTGTCACAGTTTACAGCATGCTACTGAAAGATCATAATGATCTATGGAATAATAAAATATACTATCTATTTCTGTTTGCCACTGTCATTTATAAACAAGTCCTTTTCTTTAAACCCATTTTGTTGGTTGTTTTAATAAATTTGCAAGCTGTTAAATTCTTCCAGACTCCAAATCATAATTTGTATGTACGCTATTTGTGAGTGGTGCCTCTCTACAAAAAGGAGAAATTAGTGCATGTGATATATCTGTGCGTGTATACACACATGACATGATTATTAACCATAGTTTTCTACTCATTAATAACAACCCAGCTTGATAAGTATACCTGACTTGTATCTGTAGCGCAAAAAAAGGTTTTGGCAAGCTAACCATTGTTACTACAAAGATTCATCTACCCCAACCCATCCACTCTGTTAGATATATGTTTATAAGTATTTTTTGTTTTATATATAACTATGTCACTGATTGCATTGCAGTTCTAAACACTGGGAAAATACTGCTTCTTTCATGTGCATCTTCTCAGATGCAATGTTATTGTCCACTGTTAAAAACAATAAGCTGACTAGATATTTTAATATCTCCACAAACTATTGGGTGACATTACTTGCTTATTGTCATGACTTGAGTACAGTCTACATAGAGCTTACCCTTAAAAATCACTCATAGTGCAACAGGGCAGACAGTGATGGTCATGCCTCAATATGCCTGTGTAACAACTGCTTTGTCAGCTGCCCTAGTTGCCAGTTTGTTTCTGGGTGCAATTTGAGGTGCTAGTTGTTACCCTACAGGACATAGAGCCTGATTATGTAATGCCTGTCTCCCGTCTGCCCAGCAGATTGGATCTGGCAGGGTTGGCATGCTTCAGTTTCCTTTGATTAGACAATGGTATCTATTGGGACCCCAGAAGCATGCTTTCTCTACAGCAGTATATCTGCCCTCTGCAAAGAGATTCCCCAAAAGTTCAAATAGTAATATATTCAAAATAAATTACCCACTGATAATTTAAAGGCACCTGAAGATCTAGCTCTTCACCAAGGCCTTTGATGAAGTTGACTGTAGCCTATTTTAATTTCTGTCTTTTTGTTTCCTTGTTTTTAAATATTGTTTTACTGTATTATTATAAAATGCAAGTAATACATTATATTGTTTGGCCACAGTGATATTTATGCAGTATTAACTAGAGACTATTAAGATGTTTCAGGTAAATTAAACCTTTCAATGTTTTTAACAATTTGAAAACTATCCAGGGCCATTTGGAGTCAGGAGGCATATAAATTTAATGAATTTCTATATTTATTATTAAATATATATGCCCAGTAGGAACACTGGTCCCTCAAGTTTTAGTATTTACCCATATTGATTGACAGTGGGTTTCTAATATTGCATAGTGGTACTGATTTGCAAAGTTTGGAATTTCTCCAGCTTTGCAAAAACATGTTTCAACTTCCTGCACACGATATATATGACTCTCCATTGAGTATCGCAATGGCTCCTGAAGATGCCACAGCTCCATGCAAGCTAACCATACTTTCCATTTTTTTAAGCAGCAAGGCTGATCAGACACGAACAGTCTGCTCCAGCCCTTGGTGGAACACCAGAAAAAGCACAAGGTAAATGTGGCCTTTATTTATTCTGTAATTACATAAAGAAAAAAAGACAGATTCTTAACTTTGGATATTTTGTTGCTAGTCAAATATATGAATCAGAAGGACCTTTGGAAATTCCATGATACTTTAACCTGTACATTTTCTATAACTTTTTGAACTATATTTTCCCACCAAGTTTTCATTATCGGCACGTGATAATTTTGGCAAATGTTCCAAGGAATCATTCAAGGAATCAATCAGGATGTCTGTGTTATGTTGTTGTTTATAGTTATAATAATTGTTATAGTTTTGCCCCCTGGCCACAAAAAAAAAGATATATACTGTTTTGCTGCCATTTTAAAACCTCCTTTAAAAGAAACATTTAGCCTTTCTACCTAGTGATAATCTCTATATTACATTTTTTTAAAAAAAATTCTCTGCTAACAGGGCAGCCTTCTCCAGAGAATGATAATACCATAAAGGACCTTCTCCCAGAGGACATTGGGATTGATCATCAAACTGTCCATCAACTCATTACTGTGCTGATGAAATTTATGGCCAAGGATGAGAGTAGTGCAGAATCAGATATCAGCAGCGCTAAAGCCTTCAATACAGTCAAGCGCCATTTATATGTCTTGCTGGGCTATGATCAACAGGAAGGATGCTTCATGATTGCACCTCAGAAGATGCGAATATCAACCTGCTTTAATGCATTTATTGCAGGAATTGCACAGGTGAGTTAGATTTATGCATTTGGTACAACCTGTCAAATTATCCCTCATGGTCCAGCTGAATCTCTATTGCACTTCCTGAAAATGAAATTAAGAGCCATAATCAGAAGAATTCAATGCCATATGGGGCATTTATTTGTATGAAAAAAAGGCACTGTTATATGCACTGTTTCTAAAAAGTCCTAATCTCTCATTTAGGTACATTGTGTTTATACACAGGCATACATAAACACATTTTCGTACAAATGATTAGGTACATATGGTCAGATTATATTTTAACTGATGTCTAAATGAACAGAAATCGATACAATTTCAAAAAATGAAAAGACATATTTCTGAAAATTGGAATGGAACCTTTCTACCGTGTTTCTCATATAATAAGGCCAGGTCTTATTTTTTTTTGAGCCCCGAAAAAATGGCTAGGCCATCTTTTCGGGGGTGACTTAATCCCCCCCCTTGCATCTTCGGGCGGGCGGCGATGGTTTGGATGTTGACCTCGGCATTGGTGGGGCACTTCATAATGGTGTCAACACAGGCAGCACCATATCTGGGTGTGCAACAAAAGTACTTCCTAATGTCAAGCCCCCCCACCATTCCCCCCATTTCGCATGTTTTAATATAGGCTTTAATTTGGGGGGAGGGGCTAATTTCATTTCATGCCTATAAAACATGCTGGGACTTCCTATTGGGGAAGGCTGTATTGTTGGAGAAACAGGGTATATAGGAGCAGTTGTTTAAAGATTAAAAGTAAAAAAAAAGTAAAATTAAAAAGACTGGAATTTCTTGAGACTAGGAAATGAGCTTCCTCAGTCATGGTCATTCTTTCCTGGAATAGAATTCCTCCAGAGGTGGCAGTGGCTTCTACTATATGGAGTTGGTCTTTCTTTTTTTCTTTTTTAGAAAGGCATTTAAATCTGTTTAGTCTCTCTCTATCTGTCTATCTGCCTATCTATTTATCTAGCTGTCTATTAAGTAGATATGTAATAAAGGAAATCCTTCTGCTATGGATTTAGTAATTATAAAATGTTCCTTGGGTATTGTTTTTGTCTTGCTGCTGTTATATATTAATGTTTGTATTATTTTATAAGATACCCAGAGACTTGTTTTGATTAAGTTAGTAGATATACATGAGTGAGAAAGGAAGAAAGACTAAACTACACTATAGATTTAATTGCAAAGTAGCAGGGAAGCACTGAAAGGGCAAAACAGAGGTGGTATTCAGCAGGTTCTAACCAGTTCTGGAGAACCAATAGTGGAAATTTTGAGAAGTTTGGAGAACCGGCAAATCCCACCTCTGACTTGCTATGTTCCTCTATGTTCTGCCTCCTGAGTTCCAGCTGATCGGCTGGGTCTTCTTTTGTTCCGCTACACAGGAGAACAGAGCTGGAAAGCAGGTTAGTGGGGTGGGGAGGGAATAAAGATTTTGCAGTATCTGGTAGTAAAAATGTTTGAATCCCACCACCGGGGCAAAAACAAGTTAACCTCAGTATTAGTCTTTAGATTTAGCCTGTAATCTAGATGTTAACTATTTCCATTGATGTTTCCCCATGCCTTAAGAATCCAGGTTGCTCATAGCACATGAGCAAAGATAGGAAAGTGAAATATCAAAGCTTGTTAGGAGAAGAAATGCGCATCCCCAGGCCAATAGTGATGTCACTGGCTAATCCTTTCAACCTGGAAGCACCTTGGTAGGTGCTTCCAACATGAATGTAGCAGTGGTAATAGGAAAATAAATATGTTCCCTTGACCATGGTGTCATAGGCTGGAGACACAGGCATTTTCATTTGTAATAGATTAACCCTTTTTAATTGTGTTCATTTTTAGAAGACTTATTTCTAATACTTTAAACATTCTTTTAATGCAAACTGTTGTGAATGAATAATACCAATAAAGTTATCTTGAGCTTGAAGTCAAGTGCAGGGTTCTGGTCCTGCACTTCTGATTGGCTGTTAATGGCAGGATCGGATTGGTCCGTTCAGGAACATCTGATTGGCCATTAACAGGCCATTCCCATTGGTTAACGGAGCTAGCGCTCCAGGTTTGCTATTGGTTGAATAGTTAATAAGTTGCCTATATAAGGAAGGCTGTAGCAGCCCTCCAGTTTGAGCTGTCACAATATGTAAATAAAGAGTTTGAAGTTCACTGTTCTACCAGCTCATCTCCATCATTCGCACCCATGCTCCAGACTTAACACTGGCGACGAGGATGGGATTGGATGACATCTGAGCCAACTAAGACAACTAAGCACGTGGCTGAAGCGCACAACGGCGGAACCATGTCCGGTGGCGTAGTACCACCCAATCCGTTCGATCCAGCTCAAGAGGACTGGGAGTCCCACATGGATTGTTTTCAAATGTTTTTGGAAACGAATAATCTGAAGGATGCCACAACCGGGAAGAAACGGGCGGTATTCCTAACGCACTGCGGCCCGACGGTATTCAAAATGGCCAAGGCATTAGCGAAACCGGCTGAAGTGAAGGCCATGGACTGGGACATCCTCGAACCGTTACTAAGGGCCCACTATGCACCAACCGTTCCAACGCTCGTGAGACGACACGAGTTCTATCAAAGGAAACAGCGGAAAGGAGAAAACGTCGCCGATTTCATTGCAGACATCCAGAACTTGGGAGGTCTTTGCGATTTCACCGACCTAGAAGAGGCCTTGAGAGACCAAGTAGTCCTCGGGCTAGACGCTCTAAACGTACAGAGCAAAATAATGGCAAAGGGCGACATCACCCTTAAAGACGCCATAGCTGAAGCTACAGCAGCCGAGGCGACCAAGAAGTCGGCTGCCCAACTACGCCGAAATTGCGCTCCAGCACACCCACCAGCTGGCGAAGTTTCACCTAACGCAGAAGGGCAGCTGAAGACGGCCCATCATGAGGACCACTCTTCGTCGTCAGACAGCGACGAAGAAGAGGTCCATCGCCTGCGGTCCGATCGGGACTGATACTCGAAGTCCCAGCAACCGTGCGCTGGCTGCGGGGCCAACTATTACCGCTCTGATTGCAAATTCCGCGACGCGCTCTGCCACGAGTGTGGGAAACGAGGACACATCGGACGGGTCTGCCGAAGCCTCCTCGGACCCAGCCAGACCTCGAAAGGAACCAATCTCCGCCAATCGACAGGGAATCTCCCTATAAGGCGAGAACCAGTAAACCACTCCTACAAAAACCGATCCATGAGTCGTCTAGCAAGATGGGAAGAGGCCCACCAAACACTCACTATTGGCCATGCCTCTTCGCTAGACGCTAAGAAAATTTGGGTCAACGTGAACATTGAAAATTGGCCTTGCCAAATGGAAGTTGACTCAGGATCGTCTCTTTCAATGGTCTCATGGAAGACCCTCAAGCAACTCATCCCCACTATCCGGCACCAAGACCTTCAATTCCAACGGCTCGTGTTAAAGGACTACCAGGGGAACCGAATTCCAGTCTCAGGATCCAGTCGAGTCCGAGTTGCATTCAAGAACCGCATGGCGTACTTATCCCTGACGGTAATCGATAAGGACCGGCCTAGTCTGTTAAGCCTGCAATGGTTCCACCACTCGGCATTGAAGTGGCAGGCATTAACCGAATTGGCGGCAGTGACTGGGAGGAAGACCTCACCCACGAATTCAGGGACGTCTTTGAGGAAAAGCTAGGCAAGTACAAGGGGACCCCGATATCCTTTAGCCTTAATCCAAAGATAGCTCCCATCCGCCTTAAGCCTCGTCGAGTTCCATTCGCTCTAAAGCTGAAAATCGACGAGCAGCTTGATAAGTTGATTGCCCAGGGAGTTTTAAAGCCAACTGACCACTCCCCATGGGAAACCCCAATCGTGACACCAATCAAGCCGGACGGCTCAATTTGAATTTGTGGGGACTACCGAGCCACCCTAAACCACGCCCTGCAACAGAACCCATATCCGGTTCCGGTGGTACAACACCTCCTCCATTCCCTGGGGGGCAGAAAAGTCTTCGCTAAACTAGACTTAGCTCAGGCTTATCAGCAACTGCCGGTTGACGAAAAAACGGCACAGGCACAAACTATCTAACACACCGAGGTGCCTTTAAGTGCATGCGGCTCCAATTCGGAGTCAGTGTAGCCACAGGGATCTTTCAGAGCCTAATGGAGAGACTATTGCAGGGGATCAAGGGCATTGTCCCCTATTTTGATGATGTGCTCATTGCTGCCCCCACTCCAAAAAGCTTACGGGAATTATACCAGTTTATGACTGGTATAACGAAAATTCCAGGAAGCAGGCCTGAAAGTCAAAAAAAATAATTGCAAACTGTGTACCGATCGTGTTGAATTCTTTGGGTACTTAATTGACAGTCAGGGTATTCACCCTACCAATAGCAAATAAAAAACACTCCCAGACCCCAGAACAAGACCGACCTCCAGGCGTTCTTAGGCCTCATCAATTTCTATAATGTATTCTTGACGCACAAGGCGACTGTCGCTAAACCTTTACATCGTCTGTTAGATAAAAAAGCAATTTGGGTATGGGGTCACAAAGAAGAGAAGGCGTTCCGTAATGTGAAAAAACTACTGACTTCGGACGCCGTACTAATGCAGTACAATGAGATTTTGCCAACAAACATTACATGCGATGCATCGCCCTTTGGAGTGGGCGCCATTTTGAGCCATGTGTTACCTAACAGTAACGAAGCCCCTGTTGCTTACTTCTCAAAGACGCTCTCGAAAACCGAGCGAAATTACAGCCAGATCGATAAAGAAGCCCTGGCGATTGTATCAGCTGTTAAAAGATTTCATGAGTACGTGTACGGCCAGGTTTTCACCATTGTAACTGACCACAAACCATTGCTGGGGATCATCGCTGGGGACAAGCCAACTCCCTACATACTTTCTCCCAGAATGACCTGCTGGTCAGAATTCTTGGCTGCCTACAATTATCGGCTACAATATCGTCCTGGTAAAACCATTCCCCACGCCAACGCGCTGAGCCGTACACCGCTCCCTGAAGCTATCAACAATCCTGCACCAACGATGAAAGCGTTGCAGATTGAGACACTCCACACGCCGCCATTAATTGCCCATGACATCGTGAGAGAAACAAAACGCGACCCCATCTTGCTCCGAGTCCTCACATGAGTGGAACATGGATAGCCATCGGACCAAGTACCAGACGACTTTGCACCATTCAAAAGTCATCAAACAGAGTTGTTCTTGCAGAAGGGCTGTGTCATCTGGGGTGATAGAGTCGTTATCCCAGAACGACTCCAACAGACACTGCTAAGAACCTTGCACGATGGCCACCCTGGCATCGTGCGCATGAAGGGCCTCGCACGAAGCTACGCATGGTGGGCAGGCATTGACAGACAAATTGAATTGTGGGTTAAAACTTGCAAGAGATGCCAAGAAGTAAGCAACGCTCAACCAAAGGCAACCCCAACCGAATGGGAGACACCGCGGGGACCCTGGTCCCGCATCCATTTGGACTTTGCTGGGCCAACCAAAGGCCACACGTTTTTGCTAACCGTCGACGCCTACTCGAATTGGCTCGAGATTCACCGAATGAACAACACGACCACTGACGCGGTCATCAAAAGACTGGAAAGACTGTTTGCAACCCACAGATTACCAAACGTTCTGGTATCCGACAATGGGCCCCAATTTACCGCGCTGTCTTTTGAGCAGTACCTGGCTGACCGCGGTATTCGACATGTGCTCACTTCGCCTGCGCACCCTGCTGCCAACGGTAGGGCTGAGCGCATGGTACAATTCATCAAAAAGACTCTTCAAAAGATAGACTACGACAACATCGACGAGAAAATCAACCGGATCCTTTTCCTGCAGCACATCACACCTCACAGCGTCGCCAACAAAACTCCCGCCGAGCTGCTAATGGGACGAAAGCTCCGCTCCCACCTCGATCGGTTATACTTTGCCTACAAACCGGAAAAGCCACTCGTATCCAGTGGCCGATGCCGTACCTTCCAGGTAGGCGATTTAGTATTCGCTAAAAACTTATCGGGCGATCCGCTGTGGGTAGAGGCAACCGTAATCCGTGTAACCGGCCCAAGATCATACCTCGTTCAGTGCCCTGACGACAGACTTTGGAAGCGCCACATAGATCAACTACGATCGCGGCTACCGTCTCGCACTTCCGAACTTCTTTATGACCAAACTGAGGGGGCGGGGAGATATAGAGGAAAGCGAATTACAATTAGAGGGAAACCTTTTTGAAGAGACTGATAATGGAACTGAAACGCAGGAACAGGAACCAGGGACCAGAGTGAGTTCACCTCAGGGAGTGGCCAGTGATATTGGTGACGACGGGAACGCGAAGTTGGAACCAGAGGCACCCCTACCCTACCGTTAAATAATGATCTACCTCAGCAGAAGTGCAGCCAACCACCAGGCACTTTGCGAAAATCGAAAAGACTAATAAAACAACCGTCCTACCTTAAGGACTATGTAACCGCAGAAGCCGGGGGAAAGGGGTGTTGTGAATGAATAATACCAATAAAGTTATCTTGAGCTTGAAGTCAAGTGCAGGGTTCTGGTCCTGCACTTCTGATTGGCTGTTAATGGCAGGATCGGATTGGTCCGTTCAGGAGTATCTGATTGGCCATTAACAGGCCATTCCCATTGGTTAACGGAGCTAGCGCTTCAACTATTGGTTGAATAGTTAATAAGTTGCCTATATAAGGAAGGCTATAGCAGCCCTCCAGTTTGAATTGTCACAATATGTAAATAAAGAGTTTGAAGTTCACTGTTCTACCGGCTTATCTCCATCATTCACACCCATGCTCCAGACTTAACACAAACTATTGTAGGGGCTAATCTATGAAGCTGTGAGCATGGCCAAATTGCAATAATTGTTGGTTGTTTGCCTAACAATGCTTGCAAAGGATGTCTACAAACCAAACAGAACGTGGATAAGACCGAGACAGAAAGTTATCCCAAAATGCAGTCCGTTAGTGCTCAGTTAAATTCTGAAATATTTCAGTCAGAGAACATGAATGAAACATTTCTCACAGATATTCTTTTTTCATCGTTGCTATTGTAACAGCATTCTGGAAAGGAATGTTCGAGAAGCAAGGACTGATGCACTATATAATAATCAAATTATTGTTTTGGATGCTTGTCCAGCAGACGGTGGTGTATCTCTTTCCTTGAAAGTGACTATCACTGTGACTGGAAAACATTTGGCAAAGTGATATTGTGTTGAGCTCTAGCAGGAATAAATTATGCGGCTGAAGATGAAGTACTTGTAATCCACTAGAGGTTTTTGAACTACAATCTGTAGCAACTGTGGTCACATCAGGTAACTGTGGGTTCTAGGAATATTAATTAATTAACCAGCAATATATGAAGTGCCATATGTCCTCCTCTGCTCAGGCTAAGGCAAACTATCAAGGGACTGATCATTTGGCTGAAAGATTCCCAATATCAGGAGTAAGCTTGAAATGAGTACTGTACATATGTGGATACTTAAAGGGTTCTTGATGTGTATGGGAGTGCTGACTACACAAGGAATTACATGTTTATGTGTTTACCAGAATAAATGTCCTTCAGAATGAAGGACTGAATATCAATCAGGAGAGCGGCATAGCTGGAGTACATACTTATGTTCAGGAATTTGAGGCTATCCTATTTCTTTCCACTATCCCTTTTCATACATTTTATGAGTACTGAATAGTTAAGTGAAAAGTTATAGAATAATAGCTTGAATTCCAGGGCTATCATTGTTCATCTGTTTGGTTTTACAGCTATTGTTTTATTTTTCCACACTCGGCAGGGAGGAGAATCTTTTCATAATTATTTATTTTTAGACCAAAATTTGTTAGGATTTTTATCCTATAAAGTGGCAGGCATAGTGATGTCAATTAAAAACGATTCTTTGAATAGTATGGTATGATACAATATAGTATGGTACTGTATGTACATTAGTGTGGACCCATTGCAGGCATATAGTTTTAATTCGTGAAAAGATACCTGCTAAATATAGTGAGCATTGCTTCGTATTTTGTCATGCAATGAGAAGGGGACATTTTGCTTACAAGGAACTTGAGAGCATTCTCCTTCCACAGAGAGGACTTTTCACTATGACGTTATGGAGATAGCTAACAAAAAAGACAAACCATTGTGTATTATAATTTCCTGCTGATCCTAAGAATGCACATTGTATTTTCCATTCACATTCAGGGTCACAGATGGCAATTAACTCCTATCATTCAAGTTGCATATATCTTTACTGTCCTGAATGTGCTGTTTAATACAATTAAATGATCATAGGTTTGTCTTAATAAGCCACTATTTAACCTTGTAGGTTTATTTCTGCAATCGCGGCTAAGATTTAAAGAGAATTTATTGATAAATAGTTATATTTATTATTATTTCCTAAAAGGGGAGAATGTTAGGGATAACATTGTTTACCCTAACTGGTTTAGATAAATAATAATATGTTATCATGGTTTATAAGTTAAAGTGTCTGCAACTTTAAATATGGGACTGTAATTAGGGGAGTGATTGTGAAAGCACTTTAAAAGAAGCAAGACAACAGCTTGCTCTCTCTCTGGCTTTGATGATCCCTGATTACTGCTTGGAATCAAGACTGCATTGCTTGAACGGGAGAGAAAACAAAGGACTGATTTGTAAGTGAACTGACATAGGATATTCTACACGGATTTTGCTAACTGAATATCCCTGAATGGACTGACTAAATGATACATGACTATTGGACTGTTATTTTGACTATGCTATGAACTCATAATGGAATAAACTATATTTTTGATAGCACAAGCGTATCTGTTATTTTTACTGTATGTTAATAAACATACAAGCTTAGCTCACTCATTTATCTGTGTGCCTCTCTGACTAACGCTGCACATTCTGTTTAGCTTGTCTCCCTAACCCTGGTTGGGGAAACCAGGCTTAACACAGGTCTTCAAATAGTGTTTTTTTTTCTGTTTTAAAGAGTGTTCTAAATTCTAATCTAATGTTAATTTTAGGTGATGGATTACAACATTAACCTAGGGAAGCATCTTCTTCCTTTGGTGGCTCAGGTGTTGAAGTACTGCACGTGCCCTCAGCTTAGACATTATTTCCAGCAGCCCCCTCGTTGTTCCCTCTGGTCCCTTAAGCCTCACATTCGACAGATGTGGCTGAAGGCCTTGCTTGTCATCCTATACAAGGTAAGCACTTCCCTTACTTCATTGAGTTACTGCAAATCCATGTCTAATCAGAACCTCAGAGCAATTCTTTTTATGAAGACAATTATAGCTTAATACATATTAGGGGTGAGTTACCTTTTCTTCATCTTGACCATTCTTTGTTTTGGCTTCAGAAGGCACGGCCTTTGATTAAGGAAAACACTGAAAGGTGGTACTAATTCCCCCCCCCCCCCCCCGTTTTTAAAAAAAACTAGAGAAGATTTTGAAAGACAGAATGGGTTCCTTAAATTTGTAGAGGTATACTGTACCCATTGTACTTTTTCAGTCATTCCCAAATGTTGAGAATTGTGTTTGTGCAAGATTTTTTTTTTTTACCACTTAAAACTTATAAATAAAAAATGTTTTGAGGAATTTGCCTCTGCTAGCTTCATCAGAGATGGGAAGCTTCTGGCTGAAATGGCAAAATTGACAATTTTGATTAAAGAAAAAAATACGGATACTTTTGATTCCACATGGAAACCGCTTCTGAACTTTGCGCTTGAAGTGGAAAAGAATGAAACTTTGATTTTGGGTTTCACCAGTTAGACTAATGGATCCTTATAGAAATGGTTAGTTTATATTATTATGAAAAGAAAAACAAAAAGTTGTGATTTGATGTTAATGCCTTATTTTACTGCAACAGAGAGAGTCGGAAATCAATGCTTCTTTTTCTTTTTCCTAATCCTTCCCTGCTCTTCTTCATCCCCTTCCTCCCCATTGTTTTCCTATTTTCTTTTGTATTTTGTTTCTTATTTTATCTTATAACTCAATAAAAATGTTAACAGTGAAAAAAAGTTCATTGAGGAATTTGGTTCTGCCAGCTTCACCAGAAGACTGTAGACCGGAAACTTCTGGAGTCATCTGTGAATGCAGGATTGCTTATTCTTGATATATTGTGTATAAATCAGATGCTACTTTTAAAAGCAAAGAATAATTTAAAAATTATTTTACAATTCCTTCCTACCAATAAAGTATAAGCATAATTTCATTTTTAGCACTGTTGATCATAATTGTTCCTCCTTTGGCTTATGATGTGCTAAACAAATAAAAGAGTTGAAATAATTAAATGACTGCTTGATAGATTTTTTTCCCCAGAATAAATGAAAATATAAATGAAAATAATCAAATGTTTAAAAATATTTCTTTTCTTCTTCCCTCCCTCCCTCCCTTCCTCAGTACCCTTATAGAGATTGTGATATCAGTAAAATTGTGCTGAGTCTCATCCATATAACCATCAACACATTAAATGCCCAGTATCACAGCTGCAAGCCTCATGCCACAGCAGGTCCTTTGTATACTGACAACAGCAATGTAAGCCGGTACAGTGAGAAAGAAAAAGGTATTAACATCATATGATTCCCACCAAATGTCATTAATTTTTTTTTATTTTTATCTTCTTTTTTAGCTTCAGTTTTTTTAAAAGAAAAAACTATGCTACATATGCATTCCATAGAATATAACAAAGAAAAGTATTAAAAGCTTATTTTGTATATGCAACAGTGCGGGGTGCATACTGACCTTTTATATGTAACCCTATAAACCAGCAACCCTATTTTTAAGTATTTCTGATCTGAACTAGCTAGCAGCTAAAAGGCATGAGAAAACTGTTTAATTGTTCAACCTGTGGACAGCCTCAGCCATAGTTTTACCTGTGAGCATCTTAGACCAAATTTAAATCCAAGCAACTCTAGGAAATTCCTAGAACCTTGGCATTCAGACAAATCAGTCATCAATAGAGATATAAAGATAAATCACATTCACACACCATTCAAGAGACAATAAAAAAGCTAGGAAGGAAACCAAAAGATCAGACTACATCCTCTCTAGCTTTGCTGGATGCTTGGTGAATGTGATTTGGAAAAGGATGAGGAGGATTTTGTTTGTAGCTGAAGTCACACATTTTGAGCAAATATGCAGAATAGAAGGATTAAATTTAATAATACCTTGATTAACAGCATCACTGAATGCATTGCTTTAGGTCTTCATCAGTCTTTTGAAAAGAATAGTTGTGGAATTATAATGGCATTTGAGTTGAGACAATTGCAGTCCTTACACAATCTGCAAGGCATTTTTGATTTGATGGAACTGAAAATATATGATGCTGCCTTATTATGATGAACATGTCATGTATTTTATTGAAAGGAGTTCTTTGTGGGAAGGAATCCTCTATTTGAAGAACTTCTGAGTCCAAGTTTTTATATTTAAATATGCACTGGGTTTATATGTTTAGAATAATAATATAATTGGAAGGGGCCTTGAGGCCTTCTAGTCCAATCTTGAGCAGGAGACCCTATACCATTTTAGACAAATGGTTATCCAGTCCCTTTTTGAAAGCCTCCAGTGATTTTTGTATGTAGGTAGTAAATTGAGAACTGTATTGCAAAATTCAAAGAAATATGCAGTCCAAATAATTATTGTGTTCAAATCTGCATGCCATACAGAATCTCTCTTTTATTTCTTCCTCTGTCTAAAATAATTTCATCAGTTATCTTAACAATCACAGATTTTTTCCCAAATACATAACTTCAGCTTACTGTATCTTTTTTATCATGAAAGAAGGTGTGTATTTTGTGTAATGTTGTTGTGATATGTCTATGGAAATTCTCAGTCATCCAGGTCATGGTTGTCCCAAAAGTGCTTTTTCAAAAGGCAACTGGACTTTTTTCCTTGAAAATGTTTTGCTTCTCATCCAAGAAGCTTCTTCAGCTCTGACTGAAGAAACTTCTGGGATGAGAAGCACTGATGAAGCTTCTTGCATGAGAAATGAAATGTTTTCAAGGAAAAAAACAAAGTCCAGTTGCCTTTTGAAAAAGCACTTTGGGGCTATTATGATATAGCTTTAAGCTGTGTGAAAATAGTTGACCTTTTATTAGGATGAGGGTTGTGATACTGTTGCCTACTTTTTCTCTTTCAAGCAGAGGAAGACAGTGTCTTTGATGAATCAGACATTCATGATACACCCACTGGAACAGGCAATAAAGAATCACAAACGTTCTTCGCAAGGTTGAAAAGAATTGGAGGCAGCAAAGTGGTGAAATATCAACCAGTTGAGATGAATGCTCAAAAAAGTATGTATATCATTGGGGGCACGGGGAGGGGGGAAGCATTGTCACGTTAGACACAAAGCTTCTGCTTGGAAATACTATGATTATATGATTATTGCTTGGTATGTACTGTGAATATATTTGACTTGAATTGGGATAAGGTAAGCAAACACATTAAAATCTGTATCTTAGAATCACAGAGAGATTTTTGTGGATTGTCTATAGTCAGCCCCTATTCAGTGCAGAAATCTCAGAGATAGATACTATCTCACAAAGAAAAACATCATTGTCATAGAAGGACAATGTACCACCTTTATGGGAAATTGTTCCACTTGCCAGCTGCACTTTTAATAAAGCAGTTTCTTATAATTTCAGTGGAAACCAATCTTTTTGTAATATAAACACATTAGTATTAATTTTGTGTTTTGATCAAGGAGTATTATAGCCACGTATTATTGTTACTGTTCTTCAGATCTTCCTCATCCACACAGGAGAATCACAGCCAGCATATAAGTCTCTGACTTAATTATGCTATATGCCTGAATAAGTCTGAACTTTTAACATCAATTCAGTCATTCTCTCCTAGTTGGATACGTTTAAATTACACACTTTATTCATGATATTATAAAATAAAATGCAATAAAATTGCCACTTATAAAATACTAAGTAATAGTTTACTGTATTGCTGTCAGTCCTGTAAGACTGAGTCACTTATAATTTAGAATAAAATAAAAGTTCTTTTTCTTTTCTCCTGTTCAATATCCAGTCTGCTAAACATAGTGAAATCTTCACAAGATTTTCTGTTTTTACAATCTTCCCACAAATGAAAATATTATCAGAATTGATATCATAAACTGCGGCATGAATCAGTAACTGTAAAAAAAGATAAGCTAAGCATGGTGTTATTAATATTAAAATTACTGTATTAATGTTGCCATTTTGTTCTTGTTAACTGGTTTCATGTGTCACTCTGGAAAATCTCATTGGGATGAGGATTACCTGCATCCATTCAATGTAGCCTTGAAATTATAAACAGGGATTTTATCTAAAATGCCAATATAGCTTAAATATGGAAATTCATAATCACATTGAATGGAATAGTACCAGCTTTTTCTATTCTAGGTGAAATAGAACTGGCTGAATATAGAGAAACTGGCATATTGCAAGACAATATTCTGCGCTGTATGAGAGAAGAAAGCATTCAGAAAAAGAAACTGCGCTCTCTAAAACAAAAATCTCTTGACATAGGAAACGCAGACTCCCTGTTGTTTACATTAGACGAGCACCGTCGGAAATCATGCATAGACCACTGTGATTTAGAAAAACCACCTGCCGCTTCCACTTACACCACACTGAGGCAGAATGATTATGGACAACCACAGCAAAATTCTTCTACCAAAACAGAAGAACAATATGCAGGAGAAAAGGAAAATATTCCAGCTGTCCCGGGAAGAAGTCAAACAAGGCGACGGCCTATTATACCGGAAGTCAGGTTAAACTGCATGGAACCATATGAAATGACCATAGATTCCCCATCTAAAATGTCTCTTCCAAAGGAGGACTTAGATCTCATAGATCTGTCATCTGATTCAACATCGGGGCCCGAAAAACAGTCCATTGTTTCCAATTCAGATAGTGACTCCTTAGTTTTTGAGCCCCTCCCTCCTCTGAGAATAGTGGAAAGTGACGAGGAAGAGACTGATCTCACAAGTCAGTTGTGCGATGTTGATTCGAGGATGACACTTGCCTCCTTGCCATCAAGTCCTACCAGTGTTTCTGTCCTCAGCCTTAGCATAACGCCGCTGGTGCAATTCAGCACTGAAGATTGTTCCAAAGTTGTAACTCCTTGCGAAGTGAGTCATTTTGTATCATTTGCACAAGACAAAACTCCCCCAACTACCCCTGAAAGTCAAAAGGGTGTTGATGAGCTAGCTAAGCTGGAAGGGATATCCCCTGGCAGCCCCCTGACACTAAAGCAAAAACGGGATATGCTACAAAAATCATACGCTCTCTCAGAGATGTCCATTGATGATAACTCTGATTTATGCATAGAAGATATGAAGCCTGTTGGACCCTTTCCGAGTTCAACTCGGAAAATGGTCTTTATTAAGCTCCCCGAGGACTCTGATAGCCAAGCTGAAAGTCAGAAACCAGATGCCAGTGCAGAATCTGATACAGAACAAAGTACAGAACCAAAGCAAGAGGAAGAAGCTGAAGAATCAGAATTTAAAATCCAAATAGTTCCTAGACAGAGAAAGCAGAGGAAGATTGCTGTGAGTGCCATCCAGAGAGAATACCTGGACATTTCCTTCAACATCTTAGATAAGCTGGGAGAACAGAAAGAGACAGGTGAGCAATACTGGTTGCCTATCCATGATGATTATCACACTGGGGTTTGTTTATTTGTTTTTGAGGAAGAAGAGGCTAGCAAAATTAAGTGACTGTAAAATAGCAATTTATAATATAAAAAAATAGAAAATATTGAATCTGAGTAAAGATCATAGAAAGATTCCTTCCCGATCTCTTTCCTAACCAAACTATCTAGCTATGGGGTGGGATTCAAATTTTTTAACAACCGGTTCTGTGTGTGTGGCTTGGGTGTGGGCGTGGCTTGGTAGTCATGTGACTGGGTGGACGTGGCTTGGCGGTCATGTTATTGGCTGGGTATCACTCACATTGAGGCATGCATCTCCTTGCCTGGCCAAGAATGTAATAATTAACAGAGGCAATTTCTGTAAGCAACACCAGAATGTTTCCTTCCTAACTTCCTTACAGGATTAGACCAGTAATTTCTTCTAACAACCGGTTCTCCAAACTGCTTAGAATGTTAACAACCGGTTCTAGCGAATAGGTGCGAACCTGTAGAATCCCACCCCTGATCTAGCTCAGGGATCTCCAAACTTGGCAACTTTGAGACTTGTGGACTTCAATTCCCACAATTCCCCAGCCAACATGGCTGGCTGAGGAATTCTGGGAGTTCAAGTCCACAAGTCTCAAAGTTGCCAAGTTTAGAAACCTCTGATCTGGCTAAACAAAAGCCTTTAGGGGAGAAGGGAAAGTAGAAAGATTAGTGAGGCATTACTTATTTCTAGTGAGCTCTCTTTGTTATCAGCTTAATCATTTCCTCAACAGTAAAGATTTTGTGCAAGATTATGTGCATGGTAGGTTGTTCAAATTTTCCATTTGCCATTTTTCTGGAACTTGAAAATAGTTGAAAAAGACTTGGTTATTTATTTCTTCATATATATTCTGCAATTCTTCCAGAGGAATATTGGACCAAGAATGGAATGGCAGGAATCAATATTAACCAAAGTAGATGACAACTGTTATTCTAGGCTTAAGATTAATTGTCGTTGTCACCGTCGCCATCATCAGCATTAGCATCATCAGCATCCCCCAGCTTGCTTTCCTAAAGTACTCCAATCATGTCTTTGAATCTTGTGTCTTCAATTTTGTGAGTTAAATCATTGACTATAGGGCTGTAGTCAAATATATTTAGAATTGTAGCTGTAGTACTTTATCCACATCGGTGGTGGGATTCAAATAATTTAACAACTGGTTCTCTGGCTTAATGATTTCTTCCAACAACCAGTTCACCAAACTGCTCAGAAAGTTAACAACCTGTTCCCCCGAACTGGGGAGAATTGGCTGAATCCCACCACTCATCCACATCACAATTGTCCCAGCAAAATTGGCTCTATTCATCATATGAACATTGTGACCATATCCCCTTATTTCTCAAATACAATTGCTCCTGAAGATACTTACAATATGGACATGGGAGTATTATGCACATGTAATCCAAATGCCTGCAGGATCCAGTTTGATTCAGACAATATAGTTGGAATATGGAGGCTCATCTGATGCATTCACATGGTAAATGGTTCAGATATTGGAATGTATAAATCAGACAATATCACAATTGTAATAACATATTCTTTGGGAGGCTCCGTCATAGTATGGGATTTGATTCTATATTGCAGAATTGTTCTTTTTTTCAGATATAAGTTTTATTAAGAATTACAATAATAAGAACTAATCTGAACTAAACCTCTAGAAAGAGAAAAAATAGAAAAAAGAATAAAAAGTGCAAGAAAAAAAGAAAAACAAGAAAAATAAATAAAGTATATAATAAACAAAAAGAAAAAAGTAAATGATATTGAACCTTAATATAACTATAAAAAATCTAATAGTAGTTCTTACCTCTTATAAAGTTCCAGGTATCTGTTCATCCCATATTCCATCCTTTGTTTATGATGTCAGAAAATGTACATAAAGGATAGCCAGAACTTTGTCAAAAATGTCTAATTTTAACTTTGATCAAATGAATGTACTTTATATACCTTCCTTTTACTTATTATAGTCTTACTCTTGAATGAAATATTGTCATAGGATTTGTATTCTCTTCACATCTTCTTTATTGCATTACATAGATTTCTTAAAGGCTTTAATAAGCCTCTTTTGCAGATCCAATAAGAAAACATTTTCTTGGTCATTCTCTTGATTTATCATTTGTATTTCTCTTTTGATTTTTTAATTTTCATCAGTTTCTTTTTTATATCCAGTAAAGCATCCTTTTCCAAATCATTACCTTGTCCTATTGTAGTTCCACTTTCAGTACCTTTTCTGTCTTAACAATTAAAATTTGTTCTATATAAGTCATTCCTCCATTAATGACTTTTGTACATCCATAGAAGCAGACATCATTATCAACAGTGTAGATATTGTAGTTGCAAATTTCTGGTTCCATTTTTAAAAGATCTCCTTTAATATTTAACTGATGTCGAGATATATGTTTTTCCCTTTTGTTTTGAATCTTTAGTCTCTTCTAGCATCAGGTTTCTAAAATCATAAAGTAGCTTGCTTTGTTATGGCTTATAATAGTCAAGATAGCCAAAATAAGTCTTTCCCATGAGAAGCTATTTATTTTTTAACAGTTAATTCTAAAATCTTATAGTCAAAGTCAACACTCCAAATCTATCTGGATGCTTAATCCATTTATATTTTTTCTTAGATAAAGGTTATTTAGCTTTTTGCTGTTTATTTCATTTTTTAAAGTTTTAAAGCTTACATTTATTTTTTCTTTGTTCAGAGTTGAAGATAAACTCACCCAATGACTTTTAAAAGTTGTCATTCCAAAGGTCTCTAATAGCTTTAAGATGGTTAATACGCAATTTCTGAGAATGATTACAAAGGAGTTTTGTTAACCTAGTGTCCCTTAAAAGGTTCCACTATGGTTGTGAGCAAGATGGCTAATCTCTTTGTCTCCCAGTGCTCAAAATGGCCAAAAACTGCTGTCCTGCAGTCTCATCATAGGAGTAGTTGTCCGTAGCACATGTGAGTGATCTCCCATCCTCTCCTTATCTGAAGAGACTTTATTCACTGTTTCCTTTGTCTTCACTGCAGTTCTCAGCTCCACTTTCATCAAGACATTTTCAGTTCCCATACCTGCCTTGGAAGTCCCCCATATAGCAGCATTTTCTAACATGCTGCCTTTTAGAGATGTAAGGAAAATATAATAGAGCATTAAAGTGTATACATACATGATGATAACATACCCATTATGATGGTGAATTGTGTATATTAAATATGATTTCATAGGAAGGCAGAGTTTGTGTGTTTTAGAAAGCCCAAGTGCTATTTGCATTCCTCCATTCCTCTTTTCTTATAATCTGTGTTAGAAAAAAAGTGAGGTGGCATTTTGTAATTTCATAATTGTCTTTGTAGGGATGCGTAGAAATTAAACATTTACATAGGAGAAAGCTGTGTATTGAAAAAAATTCTCCAGCATATGTATGTGTAAATCTAATTTCAGTGCGATACAATGGAAAATAAATGGTTTTCTCATCACAAAGTATCTCATTTCTCCAAATTTCTATTTTAAGTGCCAAGGTGATAAAAAGGAATATCAGGAAGAAGAAAAAAGGAAAAATGGAAAGAAAAGACAGTGTATGAATAATTGTTTTCTGATTTCAAAAGCCCCCCAAAAGCTTCTGAGTTCCAAGCAATATTTCTTTTTGCAGATGTATCAACTAAAGTACTTTCAACCTTAGAAATGCCAAGGGAGTCATCTTCTGCTCCTACACTTGAAGCAGGTATACCAGAGATAAGTAGCCACTCTTCTATGTCAAGTAAGCTCTCCCCTGATTTTGAGGAAAGAAACTAATGTTTACTGCATTTGTGCTTCTTAGTATGTTTTGCCATCTGGTGCATTACTTCTCTCCACTCGTAAATGTTTATGTGTGTATTGTGTTAATTAATTCTAAAAGTATCAGAATGGAGTTGGCATTCGATCATAATGAGGTTTATATTTGCAGAAGATTAAAGGGTTTAGGAGTCATTTTATATTATCATTCATGAACACAGGATAAAAGAGTTGGAAGGAACCTCAGAGACCCTATACCATTTCAGCAAATGGTTGTCCAATCTCTTTATGAAAGCCTCCACTGATGGCACACCCACAATTTTGGAAGACGGCACCCACAACTTCTGAAGGCTATCATCATCTATCTTTTTATCAGAACACAATCTTTAGATAAATGTACTTTTCATAAGTAATGATGTTCACATACTGTTAGGTGGAATAGCTACAATTCATTAGTTACACATACAATTCTGCAAGTAGAAGTTCAGTTGTGCCAATTGTGAATAAAAACCAACCATTCAGGAGACACTGGAG
Organism: Hydrophis major; assembly: GCA_033807585.1. Taxonomy (NCBI): domain Eukaryota; kingdom Metazoa; phylum Chordata; class Lepidosauria; order Squamata; family Elapidae; genus Hydrophis; species Hydrophis major. The sequence goes on along the minus strand of CM066328.1, from coordinate 48,415,308 downwards.
ACACATGAACAATATATAAGAGCTTTATTATGAAGCTTTTGCAAAAGGGAATTCTGTCCATGAGCAGAAGACCCGGTTCCCAGGAAGGCTGGGGTTTACATACAGGTTCAAATATACAGTCTCTGCTCCTTTCCGGGTTCACAATCTATCCTTTTAGGTTTTTCCTAATCCAGACCAGTGTCAGATAGTAGGATCTCACTCAATCTGATATAAATTTGGAAAGCACGCAGTACCCTTTATGTTTCCACCAATTCTATATCATTCAGGAAAACCAATAGATTTTTCTTGTTGCATTTAGTTCTATTTTCTTCACTTTAGAATCCTTTTCCTGTTTTAAATAATTTTCCTGTTTATCTTGCTTGTACTGAATTATAACCACAGTGAACACTGATATTTTCTACTTGATTAAATGTGAGATGCTTAGGGAAAGAAAATCACGTCTGCATTTTCAGGGCCATGTAAAGCATATTAAAGTAGCATAGCAGGAATAGACTTGCAAATCATTTTTAGAAATAACTAATAAGAAAAAATGATATCAATAAAATAATAAAATAGGTAAAAATAAAATAAAAAAGAATAAAATGTTTTGTGGAGAAAACAATTTAATCAGAAATCTGTATATACTTTATAGGTTTTTAAATGGTAATGAGATATTTTTCAATAATTCTACCTGCCCCCAAACTCCAATATTTAAAATCAAACTTTTCCTTAAGAAATGAGATAAATATAGTAATTTTCAAAGTTAGTGCTTTCATGCAAGAAGAAAGTACCTGGAAGGGTTTAATTTCCACTATAAAAGCTAAAATTTTGTAGGATTGTATATTGACACTTTAGAAGGTTGACTTGGTGCCCGGTCTTTGCTGTTTATAATATTTTAAACTGTTTTAGTTTTATAGTTTTAATGTGATTTTATATATTGTTTTAACTTTTGCTTGGGAACTGTCAAGAGTTGCTTGGAGGATAGGCTGCTATATAAATATTTTAAATAAATAAATAAAATAAGAAAAAACAACAACCAATTTCCTCTGTTTTTGGCAACAATTTATGCACTAGGCAGGAATGTCTGTTCTAAAATTTTAATTGCTGCATTTTGCTGGGAAATTCTGTGTGTAATAAACTGGTTTTAAGCATAGCCCTAGAGAAGAAAGTTATGTTATTCTCTAATTTGATGTTGACAAACATTTTTAAAATGAAAAATCACATCAATTGGAAATGAAATTTTAATCTATTTAACAATTCAACCACAGAATCCAACTCACATTTCTTTAGAGTACTAAAGATTGAAATAAAGGCAATAGCAATAGCACTTAGACTTATATACCGCTCCATAGTGCTTTCACAGCATCAGCATAATATTGCCCCTAACAATCTGGATCATTATTTTACCAAACTCGGAAGGATGGAAGTCTGAGTCAGTCTTGAGCTCTTTATACAAAAAATGTATTTTAAATATTTTCAGTGTGACATTCATCAGTAAGATGCCCCCTGGGTCCAAAGGTTGTCCTCATAATCTAGAGCAAATTGGGGGACAGAAATAAATTTTGCAGTTACAATTGTAGATCTGTTTGACAATCGTCATCCCCTTCTGAGCACACTTCACTGAATACCAACCCATTAGTTGAATGTATGAAGAGCTATATTATGGAGTAGAAAAGTTTATTTTGAAGAACAAGCTGGGTATAGGTAATTGTAAATAATCAGTAAATAATACTGAAATCATACAATATATTAATTTCTGACTTGCAGCTCAATTCCGACAGATGAAAAGAGGTTCTTTGGGAGCACTGACCATGAATCAGTTGATGAAGAGGCAGCTGGAACATCAATCTAGTGCTCCTCATAATATTAGCACATGGGACACTGGTAAGTATTCCACATTGCAAAAAATGAAGGCGAGATGGTGAAACGAGGTTGTGAGTGGAACTGGGACCTGCTTTGTGGGGATAGGCTACACAGGAATGGGAAGGGGAAGCAAATTTCTGTAGCGATGGGTCAGGGGAACATAGGATAGGCCAGGGTTTCTCAAAAGTAGCCACTTTAAGATGTGTAACTTGCAGAGTTAACACATCTTAAAGTGGCCCAGGTTGAGAAACCCTCAGATAGGGCATTCAAAGAGAACATTACTTTGGTGCTGATTCCCTTAATAAGCTTTTAAATCACAATTCAAACTACTGGTATTGTTTTATAGAGCTCTACATGGCTTGATACCAAATAATTTTCAGGCCCACCTTCTTCACTCACCTTCTTCACTCAGAACTAGATTGTTCAGTTTAGTCATTATGGAAGAAATTCTTGGGAATCATCCATTTCTATATAATAAGGAGGATTTAAGCCAGGGGTCTTCAAACTTTACAGCTTTAGGACTTGTGAACTTCAACTCCCAGAATTCCTCCTCCAGTCATGTTAGCTCAGGAATGCTGGGAGTTGAAGTCCACAAGTTTGAAGACCCTTGATTTAAGCCAACAAATGATGTCTCTCTGTCATGGCTCTGATATTATAGAATGACTTTTCTTTAATGATTAGATTTCTCCCTAACTCTGACAGCCTTCCAGAAATAATGAAAATTGAATTGTTTTTGAGAACCTTGGGCAACTTGAATGCCATCTTCTTGATAGCCATTGGTGTTTAATAATGACATATTACTGTATTATTATTGTGAGATGGGTGCCATGTTGTGAATTTTAATTTATTTGTGTTAGGATGTTACTGATTGGTGTTTATTATCTGATTATCCTAGACATCTTCATATTTATGCACATTGTCAATGGATATTATAATTCTTGTTTATACCATTGTCATTAATGTTTTTAATTTTTATTTACAGACAATATACGTTAATATATATATATTTATTTTTGTGCTGTTCTTTTCCCATAGAGTAGTCAGTGGTTGCTTACTGTATGGAATTGGTATTCTAAAAACTCCCAGTATAGAAAAGAAACCTCATGACACCATGTCAGCAAGATAACTAATAACGTTTATGGAAGAGCTATTTCTCTGTGAATGGCTAATTTATACACATTTTGTTTGAAACTAGTTAGTGTTTCTAGATAAAATGAGGGCCATACTGCATCCGTTCATAATTTATACTTGTCAGTTAGATGCTTAGGAGACCTGAAAGCCATTAGGAGACATGATAGCCATTCTGTCACTGTTCCCAAAGAAATAGTACAATAGGAAAATTGTTGCCAATGTAATATACAGAATAACAGAGTTGGAAAGAACCTTGAAGGTTTTCTAGTTCAACCTGCTGCTCAAGCAGGAGAGCCTATACAATTCCAGACAAATGGCTATCCAATCTTTTCTTTAAAATCTCTAGTGATGGAGCACTATATCTTTATGATTGATAGCCATTGATAGCATTATAAATTATATTCATCCTCCTTGGAAACCATTGCTACCTTTTAGGAGAGTACACTCCACTGTATGAACCACATCCATGAACACATAGAACACATCCATGAACATTAGCTAGCTAGTCAGAAGACATTATGAAAACTCTTTAATTTTATAACATATGGACAGAGTTAACTATAGTTTCAGTTAGGAAACTGTAACTATCCTAGATCAAGCCAAGTCCAAAAACACTAGGGAATTTTTAGAAGCCTGACATTTTGACAAATTAGCCAACAATACACACATAGACATAAACAATATGTACATAGTGTGCAAAAGAGATAATCAACAAGCCAAAAAGGGAACAAAACCAACATATTTTTCTACCAGCAATCAGCACCCAGATGAGCATAGATTAAGTCCAAAATTAACATCAGACCAACAATGAGGAAATAAGCAGGGGTGGGATTCAAATTTTTTAACAACTGGTTCTGTGGGCATGGCTTAGGTGGTGGGCGTGGCTTGGTGGTTATGTGACTGGATGGACATGGCTTGGTGGTCATGTGACTGGCTGGGCGTGGCCAACTCAATATCACTCACATTGAGGCACGCATCTCACATCGAGGCATGGCCTCTCATGACTGTGGGGATGCTGCAACAGTTGTAAGTGTGAAAAATGGTCATAAGTCACTTTTTTCAGTGCGATTGTAACTTTGAATGGTTACTCCACACAAACAAAGTACCAGCAAAGGAGGGGAAAAAAACTCCAGAGATGTTCCTGAGACAGGAAGTCTAGTCCTGCCAAGAATGTAATAAGAGGTAATGGAGAGGCAGTTTCTGTAAGCAACACCAGAATGTTTCCTTCCTGCCTTCCTTACAGGATTAGACCAGTAATTTCTTCTAACAACTGGTTCTCTGAACTGCTTAGAATGTTAACAACCGGTTCTAGTGAAGAGGCGCGAAATGGTAGAATCCCACCCCTGGAAATAAGCAATACCCCAATCAAGGAACTGCCAAACAAGCTAGTGGTAAACAGCCCAACCAAAGAACCCCCAAGACTATTCCCATCACACGGACAGGGCAAGTTACAAGAGAGCAAACCCCATTCCTTACTAGCACTGATGATGTTACCTAGTTTGAATAATAAAATGTCTGCAAGAAAACAGCCAAGCTCAGAGAGCACCAAGGACCTCTCATAGTCCTCTGTTATGCTATTAATGTATACAATACTTTGAATAAAGAAATCTATCATTTTGACTCAGCTGTGATATAAGAAAAATGTGCTAAGTGGATGTCAAGCTTTCCAAATCATCAAGAAATATGAACTGAAGATACACTGGCTATAAAATAGGAAATCTCTACCTCCTAATTACAATATTCCTTTATTACATATTTTGACTCTTTAAAAATACAAATGTGTCCCATTTCACTGAAGATCCTACAGTTTGATTGATTCTGGCACGTTTAGAGAGCAGATGCTTAACTGTGGTTATCTGCCAAGAAAACTCTGGGACTTCAACAATAGAATGGAAGCATTAGGATAATTTCAGCCTTGAAATGCTCCTATATCAAATCTCGATATCTAGGTGTCAGAAATGGATATTTAACTTAACCATTTTGATAAATTAACCATCTGCATTATATATGAATAGCAAAATTATATGAGGAATTGTATTGATTATGAAGATTTCTATTGGCTTTGTGCAATATGATGTGGAATGAATTATATAAAAAATAATTACAGCAGAAATCCCCTTTATGCATGCTTGCCATGAGGAGCTTTCCAGGAGGTCTTCTTGACATAATAAACAATCTATTAATTAAAATAGGAGTGTTTAGAAGTCTCAGTCACATAGGAGGATGCATGCTGGATGAAACTAAAGGTCTGTCTAACCTTTCATCTTGGTGCCACTGTAGCCAGTCATATGGCTGTAATCCTATGGGGAGCTTACAATAGAATGAGATGAAATAGCAACTTGCATTTCATCACAGTTGGCACTGAAAGTCAAGTTACAGCACTGCAACTTGTGATTACAGATTCCATTCATGCACTTTCTATGTATCATTATACTATGTATCATTTTATACATTTCTATTATGCAAACTATAACTCTCTGCCAGACTAAGTGCGCTAACCATTGAAATGATGGAACAGGATCCGTGCTGAGGCTTTGGGATGGAGTGATGATGGCAGTCATTGAGTTCTGAATGGTGTAGGAAATGGCTCTCCCCAGACTTTTCCTTGAGATGTATTTCCCATAATTTTATACCCAACTATATCTCAAGGGCAGTGTGTTAGGAAAGGGTTTATAAAGCGCTAATAATAATGGAGAGTGCATCGGGATTTGAATTCTGTTACAGGCAACCTTTGATATGTGTGCAAAGTCTGAGAGCAAGCCCCAAATGCATGTGACCCCCTGCACTGCACGTCTCTGCACATGCGCACATGACCCTTGGGCACGCCCTACCCCCTGCGCATGTATGCACATCTTCCACACATGCACAATCTGACAATCAGCTGGCTGGCGGGGGTACACGTGCATGTGCAGTGGATCAGTTCCAAGTGATGGCTCGTGTGCCAGCAGAAATGGCTCTGCATGCCACTTACAGCACATGTGCCATAGGTGGCATCATGGCACTAGACCATACTGGCTCTGTTCACTAAAATGAGCTAGCACTGCTTTATTTCAGTGGATTGGTGGTGTGGTGGTTATGTGATTTGCTTCATTTTCTTGCTAGAATCTAGATTACTAGGCGAAGCCTTGAACTATAATATGGGCCTTGGGTTTCACAGACCAGGAAAAGCTATCATTCTACAGGCTTCATTGTAATCTTCAGAATGAATATCATTTTATCCTACCTCAGAAAAAATATGGCAAAGATAAATCTTACTGAGCAGCTGAATCACCTTAAAAATGATATTGGAAAAAACCTTCAGTATAAGTCACTTCAGTATAAGTCATTTTGTGACTTATAAAGTCTCTTTCACAGGGGAATTTATATTTATTATAAGAAATCATCTTTCCATTCTGATTATTTTTGCTGGTTCATTGTCATTTTTGCCCAATTGTCTTCGGTTCAGAAAAATTATTTTGTTTTGTTGAGATGACTTAATAGCCTCAGGCCTGCTTTTATTCATACTTTATTTCAAACATTTCTCTCCTCTTTTTCAGTATAAAATAATCACCTATGCATGTACTGTACCTTCATGATTAGACTTTTCATTTTTTCTTGTTGGTGTGCACTTGACATTGTTTTTTCTTGTTAGTCTTTGCATGTTGCATGTTTTGTCAACTTAAGTGTTTTTTAAACATTTAAGTCAGTAATTAATTTGTGATTAAAAAGCAAACCTCTGACTACTTCATCGTTACTAGAATTTGATAGGAATAGCAGAGTATTCAGCCCAAAGGTCAAAGGCATTTTAGATTCATAATAATCAGGTTTTTATACTTGACTGGTTGACATTTCTAATGTTCTTTCTCATTGATATTTAAGAACTTGCTAGTTAGAAAACTGACTCATCTGGAGAAGGTGGAACTATAATTGAAGGGCACATATTTATTATACTAAGAACTCCTCCCCAAGAACAAATATCCAGTATCTTCAACCATAAAGATTAGGTAATAAGAAATGTGAAAATCTCTCTGCCAAAAAAAGTGGGCAATCTAGTGCTAGTCGATTTAAAGTAGTTGGGCTATATGGAAAAGTTTGACTTGGTATAAGACTGTTTCCTGTTTCTCACACAGACACAGACACAGACACTTTATACACACAGACACACACACTATTTACAGTTTACAGTTTTTAGTAAATAACGTAAAACACAAAAATACAAAAGTAAATAGTAGGAAAATAGGCAACGGGAAGGGAGAAGTATAGAAAAGAAGGGGAGGGAAAGGCATTGACTTCCGACTCCCTTTGGTGCAGTAGAATAAGACAGCAACATCAAACCTCAACTTTTTACTTTTACATAATAGTATAAACTAGCCATTTCTATAACAACAAATCTAAGTAATTGATAAAACCCAAAATCAAGGTTTCGTTTTCTTCCACCTCAAGCACAAAGTCCAGAAATGGTTTCCAAGTAGAAACAAAGGTACTTACGTTTTTTTCTTTGATCAAAGTTTCCTGTATTTCCAAACATTCATTTCCTACTTGGTTGACGGAAAGTTGTGTCTTTGGTTATGTACAGTTGGCGTATTTATTATTAAAATAGCTCTGCAGCCAATTCTCCCCAGTGAAATCCAATGGGGACTGACGTTCTCTCTCAATCCACAGAGCAGATACAGCATGGGAAGAGACCGTGCAATGTCTCAGTTTGCCTAAATCCTGACCTAGAGGGACAACCATTAAGAATAAGAGGTTAGTTCCGGATCTATTCAGCTGTGATTTTCCTGTGAAGATTTAACAACTAAGGTTCCTAGTTAACACAAATCGAAATTGTGGTCTTGATATTTTTTGAACTGAACAATTTATTTACTTTGCATGGTTTTTGTAGCTCAAACTGGAGGAATTGATAATTAAGTAAATCTCAGTATTCTGTTACAATGATTGCTAACAAAATATATTGCTTCTCTTAAAAAAAATAAGAAATTGAATTGCTTCCATTCTTGAAACATAGAACTATTCTAACTTCTGTAAAGAGTTTTGAAGAGTTTTTATTTCATTATTCATCAGTCTAAGTGTACAGAATGTGTACTCTTTTGAAATGGTTGCCTTTCCATCCCAGTTATGCAGGCTGCAGTCTTCATGCATTAACTGTTTTCTGCTTGAATGCAGTATCTAGTCACATAATGTCTTGGCAAATATTCAGAGCAATGTCACAAAGAAATAATTTCGGCAATACAAGATGCATACATCAATATGACTTTCAGAACGGATGGTTGCTGTTATTAAAGCAGTCTGAACATCAAGAATCTATTGTGAAGCTCAGAAAGACCATTGACAGCTTCTTATGGAGAATATATTTATGAACAAGAAATATTTTGTCTAAATCAGTCATTGATTGAAATTCTTATTTTGTCCATTTTAGCAACACACATGAATATATGATTTCAGATTATTGTAATATAGAAGTAAACGGGGAAAATTAGCAATTTTGTTTGTATAATAGGGCATATAAAATCATGCCAGTATAATTACCATTGATTATGGGTTGTGTAGATATGTTCACATTCCTTACTTCTTTAAACATTAAATGTGCAAATTTCGGGATAACTTTTTAAAATCTCATTTAAAACAAGAAAAAAGAAAAGAAAAAAAAAAGATCTGATTTTTCTCCAAAGGATTATATTGGTCAGCTTGTTCTTGGTTTCTTAAAGCATTCTGCCAGTATAATAATGACCTTTTTGTAATTGCATTTTTCCCTTATGCTTCTAAGCACTCTACGTACAAATGAGGAATTTACTTTCATAGATCTCTGCCAAGCAATACTAAGATTAATTTCAACTCCTGAGATTTAATGAAAATCTTTTGCCATTTCTTGATGAACAAACTTTTTGGTCCTTGCTGTTTCTTTTCTTCTTTTTTTTTTAAACAAATTTTATTGATTTTAAAGACAAACAAACCATCATTAACCATTAAATACATAAAACCTCTTTCCATTATTAATTTTACAAGTCAAGTAAAATATTATTTTATGCAACATAATTGTTTTACACCATTTCAATATAAACATATAAATATCTCTTAACAAATTTCTCATTATTTCTCTTTTCGTATTCAATTTCATTGTTGTTATTATTATTTTCTATATTTATCCAGTTTAAAATCATCATCTTCATTCCTCTCTGACTTGATTACCATTATTCTCATCCAACATTCCCCCAAGATTTTATTAATTCTCAAACAAAATATAGACACACAAAACACAAAAATATAAAACTTCTTTTAAGAAAGTAATTTGGTCCCAGATTACCTCTCTTTGTATGGACTTCAATTAAGTTAGTGCTCATCTTGTATACCATTACCTATCTTATTTACTATTCTATATCTTCTATACAACTTCTCCCCGCTTTTTGTTCTTCTTATTTCTATTTTATTTAATTCATTTTAATTTAAATCATTATATTTGTATTTTTTGTCCATTCTTTTCAGATTATCCATTTATCTCATTCCCTATAGTAAAAAAAAAGAATTTCTCCTGAAATCACTACTCAGAGTATGATGCCTTTCTATCCTCCCCCTAAATTAACATTTAAAATAACACCTGATACCCATTCTGATTCTGCTTAGTACATTCTACCTACCAACCTTCAAAGAGAAAGAATAATAAATTCATAATAATTAATATAATTAAATAATAAATCTAAATATTAAATCTGATAACATTCCGATTGTCTATTTCAAAAAACAATCTATCATTACTAAACATTTCAATATTTAAATCTTTTATCAATTCTTATAACATTCTAGTTTTCTATTTCTAATACATAATACCATCTTGTGTACCTTGCAGAATCTTCTTTTTTAAAGAAATTATTCCTTACCCTTTATCCCTAAAAAAAAATCCTTTTTTCCCATCTTGTTTCATACCTTTGTGGCTTTTCCCTCCCTTTTCCCTCCCTTTCTTATCCCCCCTGGCCTTTTTACCCCCCCCTCTACTAACCTCCGCCTTTTTAACTTTCCCTCTCTGTTGTAATCCTTTCTCCTTTTGCTCAGTAACATTGAGTTGATTTTGCATCTTATTTTTCCCTTTCTTAAATGTTTTTTTAAATCTTAAGTCCTTCATTTTCCTTCCTTCCTTTCTCCTTTCTCTCTTAATTAATTTTTTAAATTCACTGAAGATGGCGTCTTCTTCTTCTTTTCCTTCTTCTCCTTCTATTTCCTCCATCTGTTGTTGTGTTTGCTGATAAATAGCAAGCGCCATTTCCAAAGAAAGGAAAGCTTCTTTCACAGCTTCCTTACTTTCTTGATATTCCTTTCTAAGTTCATCATCAGATAGAGCCATTCTTTGTCCTTCTTAGAGCAACCAAAATGTTTCAAAAGTTAAAACAATTCCTCCAAGTCCCAGAGACATCAATCAGTCCAAACAACACCCAAAGTTCTCACTTTCTCTTCCTGGGGTGGTATCAATAAAAGGAAAAAGAAAAAAAGCCCAATCTGTATTTTACAGCCTTGTTCCAATCGATTTTTAGTCTCAAGATCTTCAAGGCATCTCCTCCAGCAAAATCTTAATATATTTTCCTTTTGTCCTCTCCTTTCCCATTTATAACAGGAAGCCAAGTTTTTACCTTTTATAAAAAACAACAGGTTTCTCAATGGCCATTTGTTAATTCCATAGGGAAGGAGAGTAAACTTTCGTTTCAGCACCTCAATTTTGCCGCTTGAAATCCTCCTCTGGAAACACGTATTTTTCAAAAAATCATAGTTCTCAGGATTAAATGCCTCTTAAAGTCCTGGATCAGCCAAGAAACTTTCTCTTGAAAACTTTCTTCCCTCTTCCTCCTGCTCACTCTTACCCAGCTGCCGGCTTCTTTGTGGCGGCCATTGCAGACCGCCGCTTGACCGCCTTGGGAAAAGGGAGTTTTGCCGGATGGGGAGGGGGTCTGCAGCACCCCCAAACCCCTCACCAGCTCCCCCTATCTTCGACTGCCTCTGCGGGGCAGCCTTAGCCTCCAAACCTGTACAGATCAGAGGCACCAAAACGGCTAGCGTGGCAGGGATCACGCAGGATCGCGAAACCCTGCCGCTAGCGAAGCCAACAAACCGGAAGCTCCTTGCTGTTTCTTTAAAGTGAAAAATGTTTCAGGTCAACATCATGTGGAAAACTGATTGTTCAATCGAAACAAGTTGCAAATGAAAATTGCTACATCCTCTTGATTGTTTGCTTTGTGATTTTTAGGATAGATAAATAAATAAATCTTTAAACAGTTGCCTTAAATTATAAGGCTTCTCCTCAGCAGAGCAATTGTTTAAATTCTGAAAGTTCACTTTAAAAGCATTGTAGCTCCTTATATTTAATTAAATGAGACAAAAATAGATAATTTTGATTTATCATGAAGTTCTTCTCTCCCTTTTTCTTGCATGTTCTCCCTCTTTCTACAGGTGCCACAAAATCAAGCTTGCTGTCAGCACCTAGCATTGTTAGTATGTTTGTTCCAGCACCAGAAGATTTTATTGATGATCAGCCTACCATGATGACAGACAAGTAAATATTTTCATATTTCTTCTAGTTTAAGACCAACGATAAGCTTAAAGGGCTGATTTATTAATGACAATGACAACAGCAGCAAAATAATAATAATAATAATAATAATAATAATAATAATAATAATAATAATAATAATAATAATAATAATAATAATAATTTGTCATTGAAGTGAAACCAGAATAATTATCTGGATATTTTGTTAATGCTTTACACTAAGAAAAATTAAAATGGCAGCTCATAAAAACTTTTGGTTCTTCAAGATACAAAGATAGAATGTAGATAAGGAATTATTTGTATTTACACTATTAGATTTTCAGAATATTTATTTTTATCAGAGAAGTGGGCAAAAACAACAAATGGTATAAAAAACACTGCTAGAAATACAGTATAAAAATACTGTCCAGTATGAGTGTAAGGTGTTTTTCTGTTGTAGGAGTTTAAACTCTCTTCCCTGCTGAAAGCCAAAAAAGAAGAGAGGGGTGGAAATGAAAATTGTATGAAAGTCCTAAATTTTCAGCCATTTGGTTAAAGTAAACATACCAAATAAAAGAAAAAGTTAAGCAAGTGATAGGGAAATTATAAACCTAAGATTCTTTCCAGTCATCTACCTCTTTCGCTATTTTGATCAATGCATTTATAGAATGCTACCCACAAACTTCACTTCCAAAACCTTTGTTTATAATATGTTCTCTACTATTTTTCATTTTAATATCAATCTCAGCATGGTTTGCATTGAAATAAACACTAACAAAATGCTAAAAGCCATGTAATTAATAACATAATCAACAATGAGGAATATATTGTAGTTCAAAATTAAATAGACAGGGAAATCAAAGAAGTGCTCGGAGAAATAAATTCATTTTTAAATGAAAGAAAAAACACTCCATACTCTGTGTGTGTATGTGTCTGTATCTGTTTGTGTATGTGTAGTTTCCTTCTGACACCTATGGTGAATATGTCTTCCTCAATTATGGGTCCTCACCAGAAGATTGGAAATTTGAGGGTTATGCATGGTATCCTAACTATTCTTAGCACTGCACAGTTCTGGAGAGTTGCAGTGCAGAGGTGGTATTCAGCAGGTTCTCACCAGTTCTGGAGAACTGGTAGCGGAAATTTTGAGTAGTTCGGAGAACTGGCAAATGCCACCTCTGACTGGAGATTTTACAGTATGCTTCCCCTGCCATGCCCGCCAAGCCAAGCCCATAGAACCGGTAGTAAAAAAGTTTGAATCCCAACACTGCTGCAGTGTTGTTCCTAGAGTTTGTTGGAGTCACTTCCCCAGCTTAGGAATCACAGCCCCGAGTGCTCCTATCACCATTGTGGCCATTTTGGCCTTTACTTTCCACATCTGGTTAGCACCTAGAAATCTGATGATAGATGGGGGGGGGGGGGTGATAAGTAGAGGCTGTTGAGTTATTTCATGCCTATTAGCTTCCTTGATTATTTTTAATAGAAAGATAAGACAGAATTTCTAAAATGAAAAAAAAAAATTGATTATCATTCCAGACAGATTCAAACAAAATGCTTCATTATCTCATTTTATGCACCTCTAAATACAAGAAGGAAATATTTAATAATCAAGATTACCTGACTGCATAATTTGTTGGTGGAACAGTAGTGAAAGGGGATGCATCATTGATAAATGAGAAATATCCTGTAAGGTTAATTTATTTCAGGCAGTTGTTCTGGTTGTTTTCTAAAAGCTTTGGCAGCAGGTAGTAAACCAGGCTAAATGAGATTGATTTTCATGACCTTGTTGGCATTTTCTCCTGCTGTTATGGAAAAGGAAAATTGTCTGTACAATCCTATTAAGTTCAAACATCACAATCTGTTGGAGACATTAGTGAGTGGTTGATCAAATTAACCAAACATCCCCATTGGGCCAAGAATGTACCAGTTTTCCAAGTCTTTTTATACAGTCAGTAATATTCTGCCTCATCTCATCTGCATTAGACAAGTGCCTTAAGATCAGACATTATGGAACCTTGGCAGAAATTTGAAAGTAATCTCTTGGCAGTACATGAGTTACATCCCATTCAGTTGGAAGGAATCAAAAACAAACTTCTTATTGTTACAAAATTAACTTGTCTCCTTCCTTGCAACCCATAATTGCCTCACTTGGGGAATAATCGCTGCAGCAATGTAATGTGATTTTTATATAGTAATATTGCATTTTGTCCTCTAATTTTCTTACAGATGCCATGACTGTGGAGCCATCCTGGAGGAGTATGATGAAGAAACACTGGGTCTGGCTATAGTAGTTCTCTCCACATTCATTCATCTCAGCCCAGATTTGGCTGCTCCTTTGTTGCTGGATATTATGCAATCTGTAGGAAGGTATAAACTTTCATTTTTCTTCTCATGTCTTCCTTCCTTCTGCAGATTAATGGTTTACAAATAAAAAGTGAATTCAGCATTGTTTCATATTTCTAATGCATCTACTATTTGAGCAACCCTAAATGAAATGGAATGGAATGAACCCTGAAAGCATGAAAGTTGCTTTAAGAGATAGTAAATCTATCTGAAGCTCCCTAATCCAGCTCCTTCCTTTGAGGCACCCAGCTGATTGATACCAGGGAGAAGGCTAAATTGATATTACACTGTCGTATCATCTAAGCTTTTTCCATATCTACCATTTTCTGTGTGAAGGAGAGCATAGAAAACCATCATGATATTTGATAAGCACCTTTTTAAATGAGCTATCTGACTTAGCCGATTGCTGCTCAGACTTTCCTGGACGGGGAAAATTTGTTCCAGGATAACGAGGCAGTATATGTGCTTTAACCAAAGGGCCAATTAAAAAACTGATACCTTTGAGAAAAGAGGAGCAGCAAAAGAAGGTGCCTCATATTAGATCTCACAATTAGATCTCACAATCTCACTTTTGCCTACATTAGTATCCCTAAATTACCATTCTAGTGAATCTTCCAGCTTTAACTGAAAATACTGTTAACGTAAGTGGGATCTCTTGCGTACAAACTATACACCCTTCTCTATTCTTATGATAAGGAGAAGTAGATTTATCAGGGAGTGCTCCAATACAGCCCTTTTACAAAACCATTGTGGCAGCTTTTTTCTAATAAAAGACTGTTGAGCTAAGTCATCTTAGCTCAGTTTTTATTTGATTGCATAATCAATTCCAACTGTTTTATTGAAAAAAATGACATGTTTATTTAATTCTCTCCCTTCCCATCCCCTGGCCTTTTCCCCCTCCCTCATAGGTTGGCTTCAAGTACCAATTTCTCTAATCAAGCAGAAAGGTACAGTATATCATTATTATTTTTTTTGCAACAGGCCTACAGAACAAACAAAAGTATAAACATTTTTGTGAATATTTGATTTTGAACCAAAACAGAACAGTGATATTAGATGCATAATATAGCCCCTGTTTGAGAGAGATGGGTTGTTTAGAAATATGAAAAATAAATAAATAATTTTGGATCAAAGCACTGCACTATACAGTAAATCTAATCTTTCCATAAACTAGTACAGAAATAGGGAGTTATCTAGAAAAATATGGGGAACTCCTGAATATCTCTCATACATTTCATTAAGGAGCTACATAACACGATGTCTTTTCTTAGATAACATCTGGAGTCTCAGATCATGTAGGAGAAATCCATAACTCAGTTCCACCCATGTCTATATTTAGCATGTGATAATTCTGCCATGAGAAGTAATCATGTTATGGATTTATTTCAGGTAGTTTGGAGTTTCTGTTATTAACAGTGGCACAGAAAGGAGCCATTCCACAGTAATTGCACATCATAAGTGCAATAGGATAAGATACTCAAAGAGAAAGGAAAAAGTCACATGGGTACCAATATTTCTTGATTTGATTATTCACTGTTTGATGATATCTCTTACCACATGGAGAACAAATTCAATATAGTGCTGCATTTTGTAGTGATATAAAACATATGACAGAAAATTATAAGTATTAGATCACACCTGTGCTGTTCTGCTTATAGGATGGCATCTTATATGACCTACCTATATGATATCCCACTTATGTGTTTAATCAACACAGAACTGGGATTGAGAGAGGAAGAACAAATATGCATGCCTGGCCTTTCCACTTCCTGGGCCAGAAAGCCTTTTCTATTTATTTAGGCAACCCACATGATTCAGAACCCCCAAAAATCCCAAATCGATGTTTGTGTGACATCCAAGGCATTCTGGCACTGTATAAAAGGGTTATTTTACACTTCTATGTATAGATTAAAAATAATTTTGTTTGATGGAAACATCTTCAAACTGGTGGATGTAATGGCTACCATTTAGAACGAATAACAATAGTTTTATATTAGATCTTTCAAAGGATTGTTGTTTTATTTTTCCTAGATCTTATTTCTTTCATGCTGTAAAGTACGAATAATCTGATTCTTAATGAATGCTCACCTGTGTTCTTGTTGGTTCCTTCACAGTGAAATATTTTAGTAAGATCACAGTATTTTTCTCCTTCTTTCTTTTTCCTTTACTTTAATCTACCCAACACCCCAACAGTATGATGATTCCGGGAAATGCTGCAGGTGTGGCAAAGCAGTTTCTACGTTGTATTTTCCATCAGCTTGCTCCCAATGGCATATTTCCACAGCTGTTTCAGAGCAACATCAAGGGTAATATTCTGTGCTTATAATTTATTTGTGAGACTGCATTATGTTCACATGAAATCCCACTAAAACAATTGTCATTTGCAGATGGAAGCTTTTTACGAACCTTGGCCACCTCTCTTATGGATTTCAGTGAACTGAGTTCTATAGCTGCATTGAGCCAACTCTTAGAGGTCAGTCTATTCTAAAATAATATAAAGAGGTTCATATGTTATTTTCCCATCAGATGTGTTGCACAAGTGGTTCATTTTCTACCCTTATACAATATTTTCCATTCTAAAGTTTGCTTGTACTGCAGCAAGCTGAAGCCATTTATTCAATTGTGTAACATAGGAGTGGGCATTCTGTTGCCCTAAGGCTGAATCTAGCCCTTAGTTTAATTTCCAAACCCTTTTGCAAAAAGAACTATTCAGATTGCTGGCTAGAGACATCTGGTCAGGGAGGAAGAAGAATGAGGAAGGAAAGCCAACAACCCCAGATTGCAATTATTGCAAAATTGCAATTACTTTGAGATATGGGGACTGGACTGAAAAAAAGTTGCCCATGTTGTGATGGAATAAACACGTCCTTTTTTTCACTCTTGAAAGTAGTCATTCATGTCCATCTGATAATAGAACAAACTCTAAAGGAACTTCCTATCACATATATGCAACTCTTACACTGCAAAAACATATGGACTACACAATTCGATCAGGGAAAAGCAAATGATGCAATCTACATAGACTTCTGTAAAGCCTTTGATTCAGTGGTATACCACAAACTACTCCTAAAACTAAAATCTTACTGTATCTCTGGACACCTGCATAACTGGATAGAAGCATTCCTGTCAAACAGACAACAAATGGTCAACATTGGGAGCGTCCTATCAAATTCTGTAGCTGTCAACAGTGATGTCCCCCAAGGTGGTGTTCTAGGACCAACTCTTTTCATACTCTACATAAATGATATCTGTGATCATATTAAGAGCAACTGCGTTCTCTTCACTGATGATGTAAAGCTATTCAATACCACAGACAATACTGCTACCCTTCAAAAAGACCTTGACTATGTATCAGAATGGTCAAAGAAATGGCAACTTCAAATCTCAACAAATAAATGCTCTGTCCTACATATTGGCAAAAAAACCCAGAAAATAAAATACAGGCTGAATAGTCAAGATCTTGTTGATGATCCAAACTCTGTCAAGGATCTTGGAGTACTCATTTCTAATGATCTAAGTGCTAGAGCCCACTGTAACTACACAGCCAAAAAGGTGTTAAGAGTTGTTAACCTAATCTTACATAGCTTTTTCTCTGGTAATATTACACTACTAACTAGAGCATACAAAACATTTGTTAGACCAATACTTGAATACAGCTCATCAGTCTGGAACCCACATTACGTATCTGATATTAACACAGTTGAGAAAGTCCAGAAATATTTCAAAAGAGTTCTCCACTCTTCTACTTGTTGCAGAATACCTTATGCCACCAGACTCGAAAACCTAGAACTATGCTGCCTTCAGTCCGATCTAAGTATAGTATATAAAATCATACATTGCAATGTCCTACCTGTCTATGAATACTTCAGCTTCAACCATAACAATACAAGAGCACACAATAGATACAAACTCAAGGTTAACCGCACCAAACTTGATTGCAGGAAATATGACTTCAGCAACAGAGTGGTCAATGTTTGGAATACTCTATCTGACTCTATGGTTTCTTCCCCAAACCCCAAAAACTTTAACCTTAGACTGTCTACTATTGACCTCACCCCCTTCCTAAGACGTCTGTAGGGGGTGTGCAGAAGTGCATCAACGTGCCTACCGTCCCTGTCCTATTGTTTCTTTCATTTTTTTTATATGTATCCATGTATTCATAACTATGTTTTTACTTATACCTGTTGTAAGCAACTGACAAAAACAAACAAACAAACATTGTTCCCTTTCACTTCAACAGATGATTGCAAAATGCCAAGGCTAGGAAGGGAAAGGAAGGGAAAGTAGTTCATTGTAGCATGTAGATCATACTGCAATCGTATACAGATTTTTTGAATAAAACCCCTTGAAACCAACAGGGCTTCAGGTTCCTGAAATGAATCCCATTCAAATGCAACCCCATCCAGAACTAAATAGGAAAAGTCTGCAGTTCTAAAGAGACCTATAACTCATAGTTTCGGTCTTGCTGGGTTGAATTGAAGCCTGTTCTCTCTCATTGAAACTCCATAGCCTTCAGCTGTGATATCGATTGCTTGGTTGAGCCATGGTAGTGATGTATCTTTTCAGTATATTGATGATATTTAACATAAGTGTAGAGGCCCAAGGAAACCTGCAAAGCAAGGCTCCAGGCCAGATACCTCCCTCCCACCAGCACCAAATGAAATTGGCTTTGGAGGAAGGAGGTGAACATTGTGCCTCCCCCACTCTTAAACCCCAAACCCAGTCCATCTTAGACCCCAAACCCAGTCCAGAAGGATACAGTGATCAATGTTAACAAAGGGCATTGAGTGAACATGAAAAATTTCTTTCTCTACACAGGCACGTTCAAATCTTTTTCTGCTCTTTTTCTTCTTAAGAGATTTAACATACACTGTTACCCGTGAACCAAAAAGACTGCCTATTGTAGCAGATTTCTGAGGAAAAAATGTGAAGTGCTTAGATATATACATATTTTAAACAAAATGAAAATACCTTCCTGTTTATCTTTTGCTTGAATGGCTTACTTGTTTTCTCAGGGTTTAAACAACAAAAAGAATTTACCAGCAGGAGGTGGAATGTTACGCTGCTTGGAAAACATCGCTACATTTATGGAAGCTTTGCCAATGGATTCTCCAAGCAATCTTTGGACTACAATCAGCAACCAGTTTCAAACTTTCTTTACCAAATTACCATGTGTTTTGCCCCTTAAGGTAGAGTTTATATTATCTAATTTCATTCTGGTATATTCTGGAAGAGGCTTGTGTCTGAAATTCTTGAGAGGCAAACACTGCATCCAGTCACTATAAACAACACCAGACATATAAACCAGCTATCTATTAACTTCTATTTTACCCTGTGCTACATATATTTTGATTTATGTGTATGTATTTTGGTCAAATGTTTACTTTTCATATTTGGATGGGTGGGTGGGTGGGGATTAAATGGAGGTAAAAAATGAGAAGGGTGTGCCGTTCCTCATTGGGCACCATAATTTTTTCTTGGATTTTTTTTTGTGTGGGGGCTGCAAAGATAGGAAATAATGGCTGCAAAGGTGCGTCTGTTCATTTGCTCTGGTAGATGCCATTAATAAGGCAGTTCCAATGCATATGTTGGCACTAAGGATTCTGCCCACCTTTTGGCATCAGTGACGGTGGAGTAAGCCAGGCACAATGTTGAACATACGTTCTTGTCTAAGGATGTGTACTGGCCAGTGATGCCAGGTTAATGAGCTGTCCCTGTCCCTAGGAGGCATATCATTACCTTGTTGGTGTTTGATCTGTATCTATGCCTTCCCAGTATCATAGTTTACCTGCTATCAGCAAAAATCAAAGTGTAGGCACCTTTGAAAGACCTACATTGCTTTCAGAGAAGGTGACCAAGCACTATTTGCCCAGTCTGCTCCAACTCTATAGCTTTGCACCATTGGTCTCTGAAGTTTTCTGTAATGTTTCTCACATTCTTTCAAGCATTTCTTTCATACATGAGAGCTAGGAACTTAGTCCCCCCCCCCTCTTTTTTAAATTAAGATATAGGGTTTTTTGGAAACCAGGAATTATATTGAATTCCCCATTCTGTGTTTATTGATTGTGCAGCTCTGCTTTTCTTTGATAAATCTGACATTCCTAAATACTGAATGAACATGTGAAGTAATTCCTCTGTGTCCTTCTTTGCCTGAAGTGTTCACTGGATTCCAGTGTAAGGATAATGATCTGTTTGCTGAAGATTCCCACCAGTAGTGCTGCCAGGGTAAGTTAAAAGGGAAACAGTGGGAAGCTAAATAGTTATTCTAATACTAATGCAGCAATATTTGTTTTTATTTAAAAAGATGTTGTGTTGAGTATCTGTATTTACTCTCCATGTCAGCTTTTTACATTTTACAGTTCTCCTGGATAAAGGGAATAACTGAAGCATAAAATAGAATTCGTTCAGGTGTCCTGTTTGTTATTTCCATTTATATGACCACCCATCTCTCAGCAATGATTCTAGGCAGCTACCTTAATAGTAAAATTTAATATGTCATAATTATAATTTTAAAAAAATCTGCCTATGCCAGGTCCTTGGGAAGGATTCAATAGGTTGATAAAAATGCCAAATCTAGCATATACAGCTGGCTGACTGCACAACCAGCTATAATAATAGTATAATGTCAGTCAACACAACAATTCCCATAAATAAGCATCTACCTTGTGGATCAAATCAATAGTAGCTATGCTATGGCTGTCACTTTTTAAAAAGATTTTTATCCTGCCTTTTTTCCCCATATACAACCCAAGGTGTTGCACATACCTAATATTCTTTCTTCCTCCTATTTTTCCCTATAACAACAACTCTGTGAGGTGAATTCGACTGAGAGAGAATGACTGAATGAAGCCATCCAGCCAGTTTTTTATGCTTTGTTCCGTAAACTGAGATAAAACTCCAGGAGAACTCCCAAACTGTATTAACAGTTTATATGATATAGTGCTATCCCATCCAGAACTAAAGTTCAAATCATTGTATCCAGGAAGGCCTAAAATCCACAGCCACCTAGTTTTGCTGAAGTTGGCCTGAAGCCTATTGTTGCCTCTCAAGAATCTCCAGACTCTGAGAAAATACCCAAATAACATCACTTGTAAGCTCAGATAGGGGTGTATAAATAAGTATCATTAGCATACTGATGAGACTTCATCCCCTGCCAAAGATGAACCTGGTTTCTTCATGTAGATGTTAAACAAGAGCAGGAGATATTAAAACCCTGAGGAACTTTTCAGAAAAGAGGCTTTGGATTAGATCTTCCCTTCCCTTCCACACCCACACAACAGCAGCTGGAACTGGAACTGACTTAGAGGAAGGAGAAGAATCACCATAACATTGTTCCCCACTTTCAATCCCCTGAACTGTCCAGAAGAATAGCATTATCTCACCAGGCTCAAGGTTGACTTAGCCTTCCATCCTTCCGAGGTGGGTAAAATGAGGACCCAGATAGTTGGGGGCAACATGTTGACTCTGCAAACTGCTTAGAGAGGGTAGTAAAACACTGGGAAGTGGTTTATAAGTCTAAGTGCTATTACTGTTAAATGATATTGGAAACCACCAAGGTTTCATTTATTATTATGTGATTGTACATTTGTATCTTCTTGTATTTACAATGTTTGTTTGTTTGTTCAATTTATATTGCTGCCTATCTCAGGTTGATGACTCTGGGAAACTAACAATATTAACAATTATAAAAAACAGAAAAAACATGTCTCAAAATGCACATAAAGCAGCAGCCCATAAAAAATGCAGCCAAGATCCATCCATAATAGTTAAGATAGCCAATGCACAGGTTCAACCTCACCCCCTGAAGCCCATGCCCAGTGATGCTTAAATCTCATGCCAGATGTATTAGCAGAACAAGGCTCAGTAATCAGCAAATGTAGCCAAACCAATCTTGAGGGGCTCTTTCTGGAGAATTTTAGCACTCATTTATTTATTTATGAAATGTAGACATTACTTCTGTCCATGTGGACTACTGGTGGTTCCCAATAGATGTCTACAATTTGTTGGTGTATGATTGGTGTTGAACTTCCTTTGCTGTAAAGCATTGTGATTGAAATTCTGAGAAGGATCAGAAGATTCTGATGCCTTTCAGTCTCCAAAAGAGTGGCATAAATTGATCCCTTGGTGCTGTTGCTTGCTCTTCCTTTTTTTAAAAAAAGTTTTTTATTTTTTAATTACTTAAATACATCTTTGCAAGAACAATGTGGTTCCAGATGTTTTACATTTTAAATCAGTCATATCCATAGTCACTGATAGAGCTTTCTAACATCACATCATTATCTATTACCAAATTTTCTCATAAATTATTTTATATCAGTCAATCAATCTCTATCTTCCTTGATTGTATACTTACGAGGGCTATCCACAAAATAGATTATGTTTTCATCTGTAGCAAGAAGCGGCGGAGCTAGCCATCTTTCGTCTGTGTGTCCGCTGCTCAGTCTGCATCTAGTTGTGCTAGGGGGAGGTTTGTATTGTTGCCCGTTATTTCACAACAAACGTTTGAAATGTGTGCTGCAAATGAAAATCCCTCCAGTTGTGAGGTGCGATCAGTGATAAGGTTTTTGTTGGCAAAAAACCATAAACAGATTGAAATTTTTCAGCAACTGTGTGAAGTGTACAGGGATAACATCATCACTGAAGGTGGAATGCACCAATGGTACATTAAGTTTAAAAATGGCCGAACTACGGCACTCGAGAAGTCCTTAATGCTTTCAAGTGGGAGATTTTTCCTCATCCACCTACAGCCCTGATCTTGCACCAAGCGACTACCAGTTGTTTCCGAGGATGAAGACCTGGCTTGGAACACAGCGCTTTGACGCCTGAGATTTGAGCCAGTCAGTCACGCCCGCCCACAGTCATGCGTTGTTGTCAAAGCGCTTTGTTCCAAGCCAGGTCTTCATCCTGGGAAACAAGTGGTAGTCGCTTCGGGGCTGTAGGGCGGATGAGGAAAAATCTCCCACTTGAAAGCATTCAGGACTCCTCGAGTGCCGTAGTTCGGCCATTTTTAAACTTAATGCACCATTGGCTCACTCCACCTTCAGTGATGATGTTGTCCCCGTACACTTCACACAGTTGCCGAAAAATTTCAATCTATTTATGGTTTTTTGCCAACAAAAACCTTATCACTGATCGCACCTCACAACTGGAGGGATTTTCAATTGCAGCACATATTTCAAACATTTGCTGTGAAATAACAGGCAACGATATGAACCTCCCATTAGCACGACTAGATGCAGACTGAGCGGCGGACGCACAGACCAAAGATGGCCGTGCTAGCTCCGCCCCTTCTTGCTACAGATGAAAACATAATCTATTTTGTGGATAGCCCTCATATATTCAACAGATTTACAGTTTAATCTATTCATATCATTTCATTAATCATTCAGAGTTTCATCTTAATTTGTATTATCCCCTATTAATCCCCTTTCCAATATTATTACATATATTTTATTTTCTGTGTATCTCCTTCTCTCTGCCTTCTCATTTTCACACAAGTATATTTTCCCTCTTATTTTCTTTAGCCAATAATGTAACAATACATCCTCATTACCTTGTATAAATGGATAACAAAATATTTAATTCATTAAAAACATCTAATCAATCTCTAACTTCCTTAATCATGTATTTCTTATGCTCTTCACATTTACAATTTAATCTATTCATACCATTCATTGACCATTCAAATTTTCATCTTAATTAATTTATATTATCCCCAATTTATGTCCCCCCCCAATATTACATTTGCCACTATTGCATATATTTTATTTTCTATGTATTCCCTTCCCTTTAACATCTCATTTTTACACACATATATTTTCTTGTAGCCAATAGTATCAACATTATGACATTATAACCTTGCTACTTTATATATGTAAATAACAAAATATATAATTCATTATCCTACTGTATAATTATGTCTATTCTCTGTCGGGTTCCACATAGTATTCCTTTTCATATCTTAAATATTAATCACTTTTATCTTCCATAAACATTTATCTGTATTGCTTGGTTAATCCATTATAAATTCTTATTTTCATGTCTATTCAATTTAAATTATTCTTATTCTAGTTCTTAGTACGAACTCCTCAAAATCTATTTTATATATTTTACCGCTAAAATATCCCTTCTTTTCCATTTCTAACCATTATCTCTCTCTTTTATATTAATTCATCGCTTCTTTGCTTGCTTACCATTTTCTGTCATCTTTTGGTTTTTTCCCCTTAATCCTTCCTCCATTCTTAATCAATTTCTGATATTTTTTCTCCCATTTCTCGAAGTTTATCCCCACCCACTTCTGTAATTTGCTAGCCATTTCATTTATCAGCATTCCAATCTCAGTATTGCCCCCCCCTTATTTATTACATCTATCATAAACATCTCATATTCAATTTCTTTTTTCTTCTTTTGCACTATTTGTTGTTCTTTTTGTTCCATTTCACTGGTTTCTCTTTCTTCTGGCTCCTCCCCCTTCTTCTTCTTCTTCTTCTTCTTCTTCTTCTTCTTCTTCTTCTTCTTCTTCTTCTTCTTCTTCTTCTTCTTCTTCTTCTTCTTCTTCTTCTTCTATTACTACTACTACTACTATTGTCATCATTTCCAGATTTTTCTTTGTATTCTGTATTTTTGTACACAAATCCAACATTCTATCCCACATCTCATTCATGGCTCAAAGTTCCATCTTTGTTTCTTTACGTAAGTCACTCATCTTTGTATTGCTTATTATTCCAATTGTCCAGTATCCAGTAAATTTTATTTTATTTGAACCAGTGTCTCTTTTTAATATCAATATTCTCAGATCTTTCTTTCTAGTTAACCAATCCAAGTCACCAATAATTCCAAGGGTAATGTCCTCTTATATTCCTTGCTCTTTAATTATAATATATTTCAGCTTCCAGGGTCTTACTGTAGTGTCTTTCTTCTATTCCTTTTTAATTTCTTCTTTAGATTAACTAGTTAGTTTGAAGAGATCTGCAGGATTTTTCTTTCATCAGCAAGTGGCGCTTTCAGTCCAGTTTCACTGCCATTCTTTTTCCATTTCTTGAAATTAGCTTCACAAATTTTGTTTTAAAAAATCAAATATTATTTCTCTTTTAGAACAATTATTTCCAGCATTCAAATTAATGCCTTTCAATGCCAAATCCTGCCCAATCGCCAATTCCGAATTAGTGTTCTTCTAAATTTATTGCTTTTAACATTTTAAAAGTTTAAGCCTTTTCCATTTCCCATTTCTTCCCTCTTCCAAGTCACCACTAACTCTAACCTTCTCTGTTATAGTCTTTTTGGGGTAGTAAAAAAATAAAATGAATTCTTCTCACCCTTCTCCGAACAACATTCTCAGTCTCCGCTCCAGCACTGCGCTTAGATGTTCCTCGGCTGTCCCAACTCTGTAGCGGCCATCTTGGTTGCTCTTCTCTCCATTGTGGCGTACAGAGCAAGCTCAGGGTTTCCACAGGGGAGTTGCATTCTCCTCCAGAACCTCACCGGGCACCTCTCTTTTGCTTCACCACCCCTACAAGGTGGCTATTGGCTCAGTTCGAAGCCCACAAACAGCGAGAAGCCGGTGCAGGAATGGAGACTTCCGTTCCCTGCTTCTGGTCTCATCATGATGTCAGCCGGGCTATTGCTTGCTCTTCCAATGACAGAGGCTAGCAGTCTGGGCCAACTTTCAGCATTTATCTAGCAACTATCCCAGAGGCAAAGTTCCATTTCCCCCTGAAACATCCTCCAGAAGTTCATTCAAGGTACTGGCTGGGAAATTCCTGAGTATCAGCCATGAGATGAATCAACTTGGACAGCCACAGCCTTGCACCTTCCAAGTGAAAACTAAAAGCTTTGTTAGGGTGGAAAATTTCATAACATGTGCATTGTGCATTTTGCAGAGGCATGGAAATGTTCTGACATAATTATGATTATTGCTATTATTATTACAGAGCCTGCTGGAACCATTTTCAAAATTGCTGAGCTTTGTCATTCAGAATGCCATCTTTACCCTGGCTTATTTGATTGAACTGTGTGGCTTATGTCACCGAGCTTTCACAAAGGTAATTCAATTGTAGTTATTTTAAAATTCTTTAGGGAGAGATGAAACACTACCTTGTTATGCTTTCCAGCAGAACAGAAATTTAGGCAACTCTCTTTTTATCTTGTAAATGAAAAATACTATAATCCTCTAGTTAGGATTAGGGTTATACATGAAAGGTTTACAATTATTTTAAACAATTTGGCAAATTTAAGCTGACTTCCTTGTTTTCAGATTTAAGAAATCTTAATTTTTTATCTCTCACTAAGAGATAAAAGGAATCCACTGAATGGGCCCAAGGCCAACTGACAGATCCAGGTCTTATAGGATAGAAAGGTTGGGGCCAACCTCACATGGGGGGTCAAGATGCTAGAGGGGGCAGCAGTATATTATTGAAACACTAAAATATTTTCCCAGTAGCAACAGAGTACTGTATCACGTTGCCTTATTTGGATTTCTTGCATGACTACAGTTTTTTACTTTTCAAATTATAATAATTGTGTAGGTCCAAATCTCTCTGGTCTATATTTAACCATCCTTCCTCCTAAAGTTCAAAAAAATTCTGAATTTTAGAATTGGAATAGATTTTATAAAATATATTTATGTAATGATGAATGAATGAATTTAATTCCTTTTGCAGAATATGATCTTTGGTGACTGTCTAAACAGGGTATCAATAGGAATGGCCACTTTCATCACAGACACCCGCTTTGATTTCAGAGTCTTTGGGGGGTGGTTTGACTGCTATTTCCAGTGCTTGCAACTAGAAAAATAATGAAAATCTAGTAAACACTTATACCTATTAACTGCAGGGACCACCTCTCTCTCTCCCTCTCTCTCCTCCCTCCCTCCCCCTGTGTGTTTGTGTTTGTGTGTGCGTGTGTGTGTGTGTGTAAAACAGTAAAATAAGTAGGGAAGCCCACCTTTATTTTTCTATGTACCAGGAGACATTGCTCAATGAGCAGAACAAGAGATGACATGACCGCAATTCTCTGTATGACATGTTCTTCACTTGTGGAATGTAAATCCTTTGGCTCACAAGAGGTTGGAGCTTTGGAATGTGGACACACAAACACAGCCACAGGTACACACACACATCAAAGTAGAAATAGAAATAGAGACAGAGATGATAGAAATAGATAGACACATGTGCATGTGTATACACAGACTCACAGACATACCCAGAAAAAAATAGACTGTTATAGATTTCCCTGGAAGGGTTTGCTTTATGAACTTTGCTGAACAGCCCTTATATTCTCTCTTCCTACAGTTATTTTGCTTTCAGTTAGTTTTTTTTTCTTTTTCCTATTTCTTTTCTTTTTAATTCCATGTGCATTTTTTCATGATCCACTCTTGATGTTACCAAGTGTGGTGGATTCAGAGCATCTCATTGCCCACCACTAATTTTGTCATTTTTTATTTAAAAAACAATAACCAGATTCAATGTGCTTTCTGATTCGTTCCTTTTCCATGTCTCTGTATGAAGAGATTTATGCCTGTAAAAAAAGCACTTTCTCTACACTGATGCTCATCAGTCACCATTCCCATTTATTCTATGCCTCAGTAGAGCCTCACTCCTTTTTCTGTACTCTCGTGTCCCATTTTTAACCATCCATTTATGTCATATAACAAAATATTTTTCCCCTGGATCACATTCATTCAGTATTTTGCACACTTTCCCCCCAAATTCACTCCTGGCTCTTCCATAATTTGTGTTCACTGGAGTGAAACATGTAACTGTCAATACCCCATGGATTCCTACTTTCATTGAAGCCTACAATAAATCTATACGTCACCAATTTATATTTTCTGACATACTTTTAATGGACACATTTTCCATTCATAATTAAATCTTTCACGTTCCTACCTTCACATTCTAGAATACACTCACTGACTGCATCATTCATTCATCAATTCATTCATTGATCCATCCATCCAAGGTTCTATCACATCTTTCTTGTTTCTCTTAGTTTCACAAACACACAACTATTTTTTCTTTCTTTCATTCTTCTCATTAATTTGTGTTCTTTGCCATTTTTTCCTCTTACATTCTATGGTATCCTCTTCTATATGCCACACTGCCACAGCTCGCACCAGTAGTGTCCATATATATTGACCTTCACCATAATGGCTTAAATCAACTGAATATTTGATTCAACTGTGGTGGTGCATTGGTTAAAATGCAGTATTGCAGGCTAACTCTGCTGACTGCCAGCAATTCCATCTTGACTGGCTCAAGATTGACTCAGCCTTACATTCTTCTGAGGTCAGTAAAATGAGGACAAAGATTGCTCAGGGTAATATGCTGATGTAAAACACTCAGAGAATGCTGCAGAGCACTATGAAGCGACATATAAATATAAATGCTATTGCCAAGTGCTGTTTAATACTAGTTAGTAAAATAGGGAGAGGATATGCAACTTGAAGCATTCCCTGCTGTATAGACATACCTCTTAGTTTTGGCACACTTTGGTCAATATGCTGCAAATGCAACCAAAAAATATATAGGAAACTACCTGGCAAGCCAAAATACTGTTGGATGCTTTACAATCTAGGTATGACACTCAGAATCCACCTTTTTTTTTTCAATACTCCTTTAAGTTAATATCTTCATTCATATTCTGTAGTTGAGATCCTAAATTTTAAGGATTGAAACTCCTCTACAATGATGTTTTCACTCAGGGAAGTGAGAGGCTGTTTCCACCAGTGGCTGTTTCTATCTGCAGCCCCTCTGTCCCTCCTTCCCTACATTTGATCTGGACGCTTGTGGGGTTTTTAGAACAGAATAGCAGTTGTCACAGAAGTAATAGGAAGAGCGGGGAAGCAGAGGATATTCAATAGCCAAACATCTACATAGGGTATATGCAAACAAGCACATAAATATGAATATATACACATCCATGCAGACAGCAGATACGTGACAGAGTGTAGCACAAGTCAGGTGCTACAGTCCAATAGTAGATGATCTAAAGGAGTCCATTACATTAAAATTTACAAACATGTTACTACACATAGGTATGTTTAAAGAGCATTCAGCAGTAAAGTAGATCATCTGCCATTAAGAAGAGTTTAGAAGAAAATAGCTACCAGTTCAAACATTTAACGTAATTTATATAATGAATTATCTACGAGCCTTGATTTTTGGGTACACCATGTATATGCAGGAAAATATGGGGAGAAATAACTGTCAACACACACACACACACTTTTATGAAACTAAAAGTATGATTAACACTAATTTCCTTTATTTTAGGAAAGGGATAAATTCTACTTATCCCGCAGTGTCATCTTAGAGTTACTGCAAGCTTTGAAGTTGAAGTCGCCTTTGCCAGACACCAATCTGCTGCTCTTGGTCCAGGTACAAACAAATATTGTAATAGTTTTGCAGTGAAAATTTTTGTCCTTTTTCTCTTCACTGTTTGAAAGGTTAGAGGTAGGGTTAAATGCTTAAAAAAAAAATTGCCACACTATTGAAATACCATCACATGCTGTTATCCATCTAACAAAATTGTGTTACTTGAGGCAGCCAAATTCACCTTTCTGCAAAATATTTCATGCTGAGAAGTATTTTATCTTTGTGTCAGTTTAAGACTGCTAAATTTATGGCTATATGTCCACTCGTATTTCCTTATCCTGTATATTTGTTCTTGGTGATCTCTCATGTTTTAAATTCTCAGCTGGAAAAAATACCAAGCAATTTGCAAATGGGATAATCTCCAAGGACAATATAACTTTTCATTTAGAGTTCTTTATCATCACTTTTTAATTAAAACACGCATGATACTCCTAATGCCAGCTATTCTGATTTGTGTAACAGAAGAGGAAAATATTAGTGAAGTGCAAGTATTAGCATCAATGGTTGAAAATATCTTTTGCAAAGTAGACAAGAAATGAAGACAGCTTTTAAATCTTATCTTTCCCCACTCAGTTTGTTTATTTATGTAAAAATAAAGTAACACTGAAGAGTGAGCATTTCCAGGGCACTAGAAGAAACTGAATGTGATGGCCGTGAACCCAGAATCTCTCATTACTATGTAACAGCATCAAATAAAATTTAAGAATATTTTTTCCTGGATCAAACTAAGGATTATGTGGTTGAGGCAGTACTCAATTTGGCAGGTACAGAACCATAACTCCCCTTCATCTTTTTTCCCAAGCTGACTGTATTAGCAGAAGTAAAAATTATTTGTTTCCTAAATCAAATCTGAAGTGCATTATTCTTAAAGACATAAATCTAGACAGGCATCTAATAAATACTGAAATATTTCACAATTACACTTTATTTATACCTTTTTGCCCAACTTGTATTGTTTAGAAGTTACTGTCAGAGAGTCCAAAGTATAATGTAAATGGTTCTAAGGTTTTTAAACTATTTTCTTCTTTAGGAAGAAAAAATACCACAGGTTTCTCATATATTTTACAAATAGGGTCAGCCATAATAAATAGGGTCAGACACAATAATAATCTTTCTAGACTGTAAGAAGCGGTAGTGTAGGACAGTAGAATAATTGCCCTAATTGGAAATCTGAAATTGTGAACACAGATTGTATCCCCAAATTCTGCAGCTACATATCAAATGGTACAGGTTTTCTTCAACAGGTGGGTAATCTGAATAGAAAATTCTCCATTCCAAAAGATTAACTGAGAGCTCTTCATGTTTGGTAAACAAGATCCTGCTCATCTCAACAGTTCTTCTTTAAGGTTAAAGGATTCACATTACAAGGACTTGAGTGGAAGAACATAGCAGATGTCACTTATTCAAGTCAAATGGTTTTACATTTTTATATATAGCAACCAGCAGTTACTGACCTCGAACTGCTCTGGCAATCACCGGCACTTAACCATGTCAAAATGACAAACAGTTGAAACAGAAGTGACCAGGATGGCCCATGGCAAAATGCCGAGCTCTGCAGATTTGCTCCTAGGGTCACCCATCATTCCTCATGATTGACAGCCTCTTTTTGTCCCTGTTTGAAACACCTGACTTATACATATAGTATTCTTATCTTAAGTTACTCTTTCTCAGAAGCAAGGATGCATTTAAAACAAATGATACTGGCAAATAGGTTTTCCTATGCTGGAACTAAACTAGAAGAAAGTTTAGGATGGTCCAAAGAGATAATGGAATATTCCAGCATTCTTCAAAACAGTTTGTTCATGGACTAACCAGTTTTGCACCCTGAGGAATATAGGAGGCATGGAACAGAGAACTGGAATTCATTGTTATACCACGAACTTACATCCATACCAATGAAAAACTATATTGATACGGATTAGTCAATATTAACAAAAATATCAACATATTTGTATAAAAATTAACACTAATTTATTAATTTTTTTTTTTTTTGCTTTTTAGGAAAAGCTGGAAAGATTCAGATAATTGCTAAGGATATTCTATTAAAAACAAAAACTTGCTGTGTGTGGTATCTTCTTCTGATGTTTTTGTTCTAAGAGCTGAGTGTGGCTGTGCATCATGCCATGGGCCATTTTGGTTCCTTTTATTTCAGATGGTTCTTGTTCTGATATAATTAAGTGCTGGAGCACTCATTCTGCAGTAGACCACTGACAAGTGGTTATATTTTAAAACGTAAAACAATTTTCCTTGAATAAGTGATATCTGTTTAGTTCTTTTATTCCATGAATTCTTGGCCCCCAAGGAAAGAAGATGGAAATCAGTAGGGCCTTGTTTACCAGATATAGACAGCCCTCAATACATTTTTGGGGATGGAACTCTTTGAGATTTTTTAGATTGACACATTTGTTGAAGAAAACTTATACTGTTTTGTATGAAGACAAAAACAGTGCAATTGTACAGAATTTGGGGTCTTCACAAGTCAAGATTTACAATCAGTTCAAATCTACTGTCTTGCAATTTTAACTCTAAGCAACATGAATGTCCCCCACAATACAGCCAAGAGTTATTAAACATAGAAACAGAATCTATGGTAAATAGTCAGTGATGACAAAAAGAGCTGGAAATGGTGCTCTGATGATGGCAAAAAGAATGGAAGAACATCCATCTCTATTAATTAAGCAATGAACTTAATCCCCCCCCCCCAAGCAAGTTCTTTATCAAGGATACTCAAATTCATTAAATATTAGGCTATTGATTGTTAGGCAGCATACTTAAATACCAACTGCTAAGGAACAACTACTCACCCTGCCCATTGTTTACTGCTATTGTTTACGAGATTCCTAAATATATTTATTGGGAGGCATAAAATGTTGGATTAGCAAAGCTTCTCTTAGGTTCTTTGTTCTTAATTTGTGTTAAGTCCTGAGCATGGGCGCAAGGAACGGAGACGAGACATCGAACTGTGACTTCAACTTTTTATTAGTGACTTCAGAACAGAGCAAAATACTTGGGCAGCAGCAGCTCTTTTATAGAGCTGGCTGCTGTCAAAACAACCAATGATTTCAGTTTACCGCTCTAACAAGCATCCAATCAGAGAGACCCGCTGTCAGCCAATCAGATCGGCCAGAAACGACCAATCACAACTCGCTGTTCGTGGGCCAATGAGAAATGCAGGATTACGAGCCTGCTGTTAAGTAAAGCTATTAGGGTTGTTACTGATGCGTTGGCTTAGTCCATAACACCCCTCCCCCCTAGGTTCCGTCTGAGGGGTGGGGTGACGTATTCTCGCAAGTAAGCAGGTCGCTTCACCTGTCTGCTTGATCTGCGCTGTTCCACCGGTTTCTGTCCTGGCTCTGGTTCTGGTGGGCTGCTTGCTGAGCTGGGTGGCGAAAACGGTCCCGCTGTTTCGTTGAATGGCTCTGGGCTGTCCTCTCTGCTCTCGCCAATGCTGTCATCCGGGTTCCCTGGATCTGTTTCCATCACGGTGCTCTCACGCGGCGAGGCAACTTCCCGGCTCGGTTCTCCTTCTGGCGGTGAGTATCCCATGGTTGGTTGTGTAGACTGCTGGGTTCCGATTGTTAAATCATCTGTTATTTCTTTTTCGGCCCCCTCGATGTCCCTTCTCCCCCAGTTGGAGATTCAGGGGATGAGATAGGAGTAGGTGCTAGTCTGGATCGAAGTTGGTCTATGTGGCATTTCCACATTTTACCATCTGCAGTTTGTAGATGATAGGATCGGGGTCCCGTAAGTTGTGTTATGGTAGCGGGGACCCACAATGGGTCACCCGAGAAGTTTTTCGCAAAAACGGGGTCACCTTCCTGGAATGATCGACACTTGCTGCTGGATCCCAGGGGTTGTTCAGGCGTGTAAGCAGGGTGGAGGCAATCGAGATGTGAGCGAAGTTTCCGGCCCATCAGGAGTTCAGCTGGGGTTCTGTTTGTGGTGCTGCTTGGGGTAATATGTTGGAGAAGAAGCATCTGGGTTATTTTGTCATCAATGTCACCATGGTCCATTTTGTGTAAAGTCTTCTTTACAAATTGAACCATTCGCTCAGCCCTACCATTGGTGTGCTGGCGATGTTAAGGCATGGCGGATGCCCTGGTCTGCTAGGTACTGTTCTAATGCCAGGGCAGTGAATTGAGGGACATTATCAGAGACCAGGACATCCGGCAATCCGTGGGTAGCGAATAGCTTATTCAGTTTTTTAATGACCGCCTCCGTGGTGGTGCTTTTCATTTTGTGGACCTCGAACCAGTTAGAATAGGCATCCATGGTTAGAAGGAAAGTGTGTTCTCTTGTGGGTCCCGCAAAATCGATGTGGATACGGGACCAGGGACCTCGAGGCATTTCCCACTGAGTTGGGGGTGTTTTTGGAGGAGCAGAGCGAGTCTCCTGGCACTCGCTGCGCATCGTCACCCAGGTCTCTATCTGCTTGTCTAAACCTGGCCACCATGCATAACTCCTTGCCGATGCCTTCATCCGCACGATGCCTGGATGTCCATCGTGCAACATTTTTAAAACTTTATGTTGCAATTTCTCTGGGATGACGACTCTGTCTCCCCACAAGATGCAGCCCTTTTGAGAGAATAGTTCTGTCTGTCGATTCCTGAACGGCCTGAAAATGTCATTGGGTTCGCTGTCCGGCCAACCCCATTCCACCCAGCTGAGGACTTGTGCCAAAGAAGGGTCCTTTTTAGTTTCTGAGGCGATGTCTCGAGCGGTCAGTGGCAGTGATTTAAGAGTTTTGATTTGCAATATGGCTAGGGTTGGAGCTGGGTCATCTATGATGTCTGGTAGTGGAGAGCGGCTCAAAGCGTCAGCGTGGGGAATGGCTTTCCCCGGGTGGTGGTGCAGTTGGTAATTGTATGCGGCTAAAAACTCCGACCAACGTGTCATTCTTGGTGATAAGATGTGGGGAGTTGGTTTGTTTTCCGCTAAAATGCCAAGTAGCGGCTTGTGGTCTGTAATTATGGCAAAGGATCTCCCATACACATATTCATGGAAACATTTAATTGCGGATACAATGGCGAGAGCCTCTTTATCAAGTTGGCTATAGTTCCTTTCAGTTTTAGACAAAGTTTTCAAAAAGAACGCAATAGGTGCCTCATTACTGTTTGGCAGGATATGGCTTAAAATTGCTCCCACTCCAAATGGTAAGGCGTCACAGGTAACCGTTAAGGGTAGAGTCTCATTGTATTGTATCAATACAGCATCAGAAGTTAAGAGGTCTTTTACTTGTTGAAATACTCGTTCTTCACGCCGTCCCCAGACCCAGGAAGCCTTTTTGTCGAGAAGTCTATGTAGGGGCTCGGCTATGGTCACCTTCTGGGGCAAGATGATGTAATAAAAGTTAATGAGTCCCAGGAAGGCTTGGAGGTCTGTCTTATTTTTAGGTCTTGGGGTGTTTTTGATTGCAGTTAGTTTTTTTTCGGTGGGGTGGATTCCCTGTCTGTCGAGAAGGTATCCCAGGAACTCCACTTTCTCCGTACAAAGATGACACTAGTCCCATTTTACTTTCAGGCCAGCGTCTTTAAATTTTTGAACAACCCTTCTGAGTCATTGTACTAATAACTCTTTAGTAGGGGCAGCTATTAAGATGCCGT
This sequence comes from Hydrophis major, assembly GCA_033807585.1. Taxonomy (NCBI): domain Eukaryota; kingdom Metazoa; phylum Chordata; class Lepidosauria; order Squamata; family Elapidae; genus Hydrophis; species Hydrophis major. The sequence continues at coordinate 48,380,530 of CM066328.1, read as the reverse complement.
CAAAATAAGGCATGACACCTTTTATGCCTTGTAATAGTCTCTCCATCAAACTTTGGAAAATGCCCGGCGCCACGCTTACTCCGAATTGGAGTCTATTGCACTTGAAGGCACCTCTATGTGTAACTATTGTCTGGGCTTCTGCAGTCATCGCCTCTACGGGTAGCTGTTGGTACGCCTGAGCTAAGTCCAATTTAGCAAATATTTTTCCGCCACCCAGGGAGTGAAGAAGGTGTTGGACCACCGGTAGCGGGTAAGTGCTCTGCTGAAGCGCGTGATTTTGGGTGGCCCAGTAATCCCCACAAATTCTTAACGAGCCATCTGGCTTTATGGGTGTTACTACTGGAGTTTCCCATCGGGCATGTTCAATCGGTTCCAACACACCCTGGGCTATTAATTTGTCTAGTTGCTCGTCGATCTTTGGCTTGAGGGAAAAAGGCGAATGGGAGCCACATCAGGACCGAGATTAAATGATATAGGGGTCCCCTTGTACTTGCCTAACGTTCCTGTGAACATGTCCTGGAATTCCTGGATAAGGGCCTCTTCCCAGTCATCACTTCCGGTTTGGTGTATGCCAGCTAGTTCAATTCCGAGTGGGGTGAACCACTGTAACCCTAACAAACTGGGCTGGTCAAGATCGACGACAGTCAGGGGAAACGTCGCGGTGCGGTCCTTGAAGAATACTTGGACATGGCTGTAACCGACAACCGGAATTCTGTTCCCCTGGTAGTCTTTTAGGATGATTCTTTGAGCGCTGAGGTGCTGGCGACAGATGGCAGGGATCAGCTGTTTGAGGGTTTTCCAGGAGACCATCGATAGGGATGACCCCGAATCGACTTCCATCACGCACGGTCGATTCTCAATAGTGACCTTTACGCGGATCTTTCTTGCATCTAGTGATGAAGCATGGCCGATAGTGGTAGTTTGGTGTGCCTCTTCTCGTCTCGTTGAAGCGGCAGGTGCTCGATTTCTGTAGTAGTGATTGTTCCATTGGTGGTTCAGGCGGTCCCAATTTCCAGGTGGTTTGCCTGTCTCCTGGTGGAGGTTATTCTCCCTCCGGCTTGGACTGGACTCTCACTTGCTTCTGCAGACCTTTGCGATGTGGCCTCTTTTCCCACAGGAACGGCAGAGTGCGTCGAGGAATTTGCAGTCTGATCGCACGTGGTTTGCCCCGCAACCAGCACATTGGCGCGGAAGTCTCAGGTTCCTTTGCTCTCATTCCGAGCGGAGCCGGTTGACCTTCTCTTCCTCACTGTCTGAGGATGACTCGAGGTCTTCATGATGGGCGGTAATAGTGTGCCTCTCAGAGGAAGGTGGACTATCACTAGCGAGTTGGCGGTGCGGTGCGTTTGCTCAGCACATTCAAGCAGCTGACTTCCTGGTTGCTTCTGCGGCAGTATTGTCGGCGATGACATCTGCAAGGCTGATGTCTCCTTTTGCCATGATCTTTCTCTGTAATGTGTGGTCATCTAATCCCAGAACTATTCGGTCCCTCATGGCTTCCTCGAGGTTTGCAAAACCACAGAGTCCTCACAGGTTCCGGAGGTCGGCTACGAAGTCCCCTACGCTCTTGTTCTTCCGTTGGTCCCTCTGGCAAAACTCGTGTCTTTGTATCAGTGGAGGTACTGAGGGCCGGGAGGATCGGTGCGAGGTTATCCCAATCCATGGTCTTCACTTCTGCCGGTTTGGCAAGTGCCTTAGCCATTTTAAAAACGGCAGGGCCGCAGTGGGTCAGGAACACCGCTCGTTTCTTGCCAGGTATAGCATCTTTCAGATTGTTGGTCTCCAGGAACATCTGGAAATGGTCCATATACGAGTCCCAGTCTTCGTTTGCCGGGTCAAATGGAGCGGGTGGTATGGCGCCGCTGGTCATTCTGCGTTTGTTGCGTGCGCTCTCAGCCACGTGCTCTGTTCGATGAGTATTTAGTCAGCTCTATCGTCTCTGCATCCCATCCTCGTCGCCAGTGTTAAGTCCTGAGCATGGGCGCAAGGAACGGAGACGAGACATCGAACTGTGACTTCAACTCTTTATTAGTGACTTCAGAACAGAGCAAAATACTTGAGCAGCAGCAGCTCTTTTATAGAGCTGGCTGCTGTCAAAACAACCAATGATTTGAGTTTACCGCTCTAACAAGCATCCAATCAGAGAGACCCACTGTCAGCCAATCAGATTGGCCAGAAACGACCAATCACGACTCGCTGTTCGCGGGCCAATGAGAAATGCAGGATTACGAGCCTGCTGTTAAGTAAAGCTATTAGGGTTGTTACTGACGCGTTGGCTTAGTCCATAACAATTTGTACATTTGTAAAAAGAAACTTTAAGTTCAAAGAGTACCATCTATCTTCTTTCTTGTCAGATGAGCTCTTGAGGAGAGGTGGGCTATAAATCAAAAAAGTAAATTGGTCTTGTCAATTTTCTGTTTTTGATTCACAACATTATACTAAAGGTTACATATTGTGTCTTGCTGAATAAAAACACGTGGAGGCAAATTCTTATTTATAAGTTAGTTTCCCAAATTAAAGAAGGGAGGAAGATACCCTGTAAGTAAATATGACTAAGTTTAGGATAAGGAAGTTGGTTTTTCCAAGAAAGTTGTTCGTGCTTCTATATGAAGATGTAAACCAAAAATGCTGATCATAATATCTCTCTAGTATTTCAAAGCTATATCTTTTCTCACTTTGCTAATTGAGGTTCGGTGACTACATGAACATTATCTATGGATGGTCAAGAGAAAGATTAATGTCAAATTGAGAAATATTGCAGAAAGTCATCTAGCCCAAACTGGTGATGGTAAAAGCAATCCATTCCTACAGCAGCAGCTGGCTAGATACCATCTAAACTCCTCCCACCTAATCTTTCTTTCTTTCTTTTGTAATTTTTGTAATTTAAACCTATTGATTTGAGTTCCGCTGTCTGCTGCAACAGAAAACAAAAGTGGTGCACTATTTATGTAACAGCATACTCTTCAACAATTTAAAAATGGCTATCATAATTTCCTAATTATCTCTTCTCAGTACTAATTATACACATCTCATTCTTTCTTTCTGTAGCTGTCACATTCTCCAGATCTTTCATCGTATGTAATGTCTTTCCCCAGTACTTTCCAGTGTGTCATTGTTTTTATATCAGATCTGTATTTTACTCTCTAGGATAGAGTTCCCTAACATGATGCCTTCCAGACATTTAGCAACATTTAGTAATGGGAAAATAGCAAGAGAGAGAGAGACGCCATGTGAGGCTTAATGCAACTTGAAACTTTGACGCACACTCTCACTTATCGCCCTACCTATTCCAGAATTGAACCTCTGGATTCAATTTCACTGCTAGAATTTTTCTCTCTTTTCTCAAATGTGCACTGAATGGTCTCCCGAGCCACCACCCATCCACCTATCTCTGAAGCCTTTGTCGGCTTTTATCACAGACAACAGATTTCCAGGAAGAAGCACAGCACACATTCATCTCTTTTTTGCTCAATTGTTGTGTGGATTTCCTTTATATCTCTAGCATTAAATCTATTGCCCGTGATGTCTCGATGCCTTGGAAGCAGTTGATATGGGTAGTGATGAGGCACACTGAAGTGATGAGGCACACATATGAAGCATTTGTCTGTTTCTTTTCCTTATGATGTGAGGCAGAAATCTACCTGCTTCCTGAAAGGAGAGTGATAGCATTAGGAAAAAATGTTAATACCAAAGGACATTGCTTTTTTACAGAAGCATGGTAGGTGTTGCCTGTTCACATTTAAATGATCTTGAAAAAGATTTAGTTTAATTTAATTACTGACTTGTGACAAGGCAAAAAAAGGAGCAAATATGTGCTTCAGTGATATTGCACATGAACTCATTGAGAAAAGTTACAATTCTTTCATCTTTGTCCATTCACAAAATAGTTGTACTCACTGGCAAGTGTTTACCATCACTGCCAGCATCATTCTGAAATATCGTAGCATTTTAATTAATACCATATTCTAGCAACATTTATTACTACACATATTTTAGGACAATTATTCCTTAAGACATTTCTGTCAGAAAATCGATAAATTTCACACAATTCTTCCTCTTTCCATGGCTTGGTGGTCATGTTATTGGCTGGGCGTGGCCAATTCAGCATCACTCACATTGAGGCACACATCTCCTCGCCTGGCCTCTCATGACTGTGGGGTTTCTGCAACAGTCATAAGTGTGAAAAATGGTCATAAGTCACATTTTTCAGTGCCATTGTAACTTTGACTGGTCACTCCACACAAGCAAAATACCAGCAAAGGAGGGGGAAAAAACTTTAGAGAAGTTCCTGAGACAGGAAGTCTAGTCCTGCCAAGAATGTAATAAGGGTTAATGGAGAGGCAGTTTCTGTAAGCAACACCAGAATGTTTCCTTCCTGCCTTCCTTACAGGATTAGGCCAGTAATTTCTTCTAATAGCCAGTTCTCCGAACTGCTTAGAATGTTAACAACTGGTTCTAGCGAATAGGTGCGAACTGGTAGAATCCCACCCCTGAAACGAGGGATACCAAGATTAGCTGGGAAATTGGCACAGAATGTTGAAATTGAAGACCATATGGCTGCAACAGCAGTAAAGCAGCAACCTATAGCACTGAAGAAGCCACAATTTCATATCTTTGGGAGTCATAGATCCCAGATTTTGGACACATTCTGTAAGTCAGCCTATTTGAGGTATCTTGGTTCAAAATTGTTGCCCTGTGAAGCACTGTTCTGTCCAAGTAAAGATCACGACAATAAGAGTTTTAGTAGTATATAGATTGTCTTCAATAATACAATGTTACTTCTAATTTGAATGAGTGTAGAAAAACATCAGAAGCCCTTAGTAAGAAAAAACACATGAAAATGGACAAGAAATTTCAAATATTTTGCTCTGAAATAAAAACCCACATTGCTTACAACTATAATTCACACAACGGCAACAGAATTAGATGTCTGTGTAATGGGGCTGAATGAAAAATGTTAAATTTGTGGATGTGGAACTGGGAAAAATAATACATGGTAATTTTTATATAGTTTGAATCTGAATAACTGACATCATTCCCATTCAGAGTTTAGCCATTTGTATTCTGCAAATTTAACTGCAAATATCAGCAAAATGATAACCGATAACTGCATTTTGCCTTTTATTTCTCATTAGTTTGTTTGCGCAGATGCTGGGACAAAGCTAGCTGAATCAATGATCTTACACAAGCAAATGATTGCTTCTCTCCCTGGAGTAAGTGTTTAAGAGCCCCACTTTCCTGCACTCCAATTTTATACAGAGCCAGATATAGATGTTACATTTTTCCTCTGCGGCAGTCATTGAAAATTACCAGTTTGTATACTGGATTACATCCATGGAATAAATCTGACAAAAATGTAGCTTGCTAATTAGCATTACAATTTTAGGCTGATTATTTGTTGTCTAGCTTTTGCTAAAAGTGTTAGATTATGGCTTAAAGAATCCCCACTTATTTCAATAAGCAGCGGTGATTGTTTTAACCTGATGAAGTAGAAATCTATTTTTGTTCATGTGATGGCTCTCCAGTTAGATATAGTATGTGTTGTAGAAGAGCATGGATTTCGAAAGACTTCCCCAACTGATACCCTTCAGTTCTGGTGGAACTACCACTTCTAGAATTTCCAATCAATATGCCGCCATGGAAGTGCTGGCTGAGGAATTCTGACAATGAGATTAAGGATGAACCAGTTTGCAAAAGGAAATTCCAAACCTTTCAAACTTCCACGATTCAAATGACTAATATTATTTTCCAAGTGATGTGATCTTTGAGTTGTGACGAACTGAAGCATCTGGTAGAAAGGTAGCAATGTAACAGAATGTGCTTATTCTAATTGTAACCAATGTATTTGATACAAGGTAGAGAAGCAGAATGCAATAAAGAAGAATCATTTGTATAGGCATAGAATCATTTGTATTCAAGGGGGCAATCCCAATTTCTTTTAGCATCAAATTGTTCAGCTTGACAGAAGCAGTGTATGGAATTCTTCATCCAAACTCACTGGAAGATGGAGAATAGTTTGACAGGACTCTCAGTGACCTTATTTTTACTGTTCATTGTTCTGTCAAGTAAACTGATATGCAGAACAGTGGAGAAGACAAAAAGTGGTGTCATTCACCTTCATGTAGATTTTAAATTTTATGCAGAGAAGTGAGAAGCACTTGGGTCAGTCATTAAAATATAGCAGTGGAACTCCTATTGTTGCTTCCTTATTTTCTGCTTCCAACTTTCAAGAGCTAATCTCCAAGTGAGTTTTGTAAATGGAAACTTCTGCTTGTTGAATAGATGTAATACATGTCCGCCATACATTAATTATCTTGAATTATTGCAAAATTTATTAGGTCCCTTCTAATTTGTTTTTTTCCCTTCACTGCCAACTTTCTTATTAAAAATGCAACACAAGTGGTTCTCAGGTTACAACAGCTCTGTTAGTGACCATTGAGAATTACAATGCCACTGAATAAATAGTACTCATGACTGATCCTTGGCATTCCAGCCATCAGCCCCCAGTAATGTGATTGTGATTTATGTTCCCTGCTGATTTTCCACAAATAAAGTCAATGGGGAATTTGGTAGGAAGTTGGAAGTGCAGTCATGTGAGGTTCTTGCTTAATATCCCACATGGTCCTCATTTAATAATGGCAACTGGGATGGCTGGAACTGCTGTCACTAAGCAGTGCAGTTATGCAGCATTGCACTTTATGACCATGTAATTTATATAACCCAAGGCTAATGGTAGCTTGATTTTATTCTTACTACAATCAGCGGAATTATTTAGTGCTCTATGAATTATTCTTAAGTGAGCAATATTTCTTTTAAGATTAATCGGATATTATACATGTTTATAACCCTTAACTTATTTATTTATAAAAATTTGTAGGCTGCCCATCTTTCCTCAGGATAACTCTAGGTGATTTACAGTCATGTTCATTGGTTCTTTTTTATATATCCACATTCTTCTCAGATGCAAAAGACCAGGACCACATGTTAAGTTTTAATTAATATTTAAAATTATTTATGCACACAAATCTAGTCAATTAATTAGCACTATTTGGGCACTAGTTAAGGATTCAAGATAAGTTGGACTAAGTCCACTTGTGCCAATGTAGAGCTGGGCTGATTCCATTTTTGACTTCATTCCCCACTCCCAGGCTCTGTCACTCTTTCCCCTAAAATTCCATATAGGCAACTTTGGACAGGAGGTACTGGTTAGCATATGAACATGTAATGACTTCATTTAGGAATCGGTGTTGTCATTTTACATTCTAAACCAGGTGTGACAATTCCCTTTCAGAAATCCTGGAGTTGCTTGATATCAGGGAATGAGATTACTCTCTGTTGATATCTGACATATGAGAAAGAGGGAGGGGGAGAGAGACAAATGTAATTTACCATGTAAATATATTTAGCAACAGGTTTTAGGAAACTAGTTTGAATCATATGACTGCCTGTTACATTAGAACTGAAGTTGCCTTTCAAAGACCTTAACGCAGCAAAGCCTATGTTGCTTTAATGCCAGTTTAATGATATCACTTCCCTCTATCAAACTCCTGGGATCTTTAGATTTTGAGCCTTCTTCATAAAGCTCTTTGTTGACCTAGCCCAAAGCACATAGTTTCTTCAGTTGAGTATTTGATTGTGAAAAGTATCAAACCGGGAAAGTCCATCTTACTGATCTAACCTAATGGTCTAACCTAGATAATTGCACTGTACCCCTGATTCTGGTAGATTGGGCTATCAGAAACTATGTGCTTTGTGTCTTTCCATTGTGATATGATCATTTCCCAGAAGCGTTATATGATTTTTTGAATGAAATGGGAGGAAGTTGACCATCTGGTTTAAGGTCAACAGAGTTCCATTGGTATTGGGTGTTGGGTTGGTGTTTTATGTTATTGTGCTTTGGGGTAAAGTGAAGTATTTGTGTTCAAATTTTAGTGTGGAACAGCAGCCATGGAATGCATGAGGCAGTACATTGGTGAAGTTTTGGATTTTATTGCTGACATGCATACGTTAACCAAATTAAAGGTGAGTTTAGAAAAATCAGCTCAATGTCACTTTATTTCATTTTTATGAAATTCTATATTATCTATTTAATGAGGAATATTTTAGTATCACGTTTGTGAAAAATCTAAAATAAAAATGAGCATATCAAATAAAACAGAAACTGTGTTAGTTTTATGGTTGCTGAAGTTTCTTCTTGTAATGTTTCTTCTTGTGAATTCCACTATTCCATTCTGAATTATATAACCCTTCTAGCAGCCTCCTCTGATGGAGATAGGAGCATTTTGATATCTGCCATGGAAATTTATCTATTTTCAAACATAGTTTTTTTTTTTTTCAGGATTAGACAATTACCTCTGTAGGTAATTTTTTAATGATAATTTTATTAAAAATTACAACTTGAATGATAAAAAACTAATACAGAAATAAAAGAAGTGTAGAAAAAAACAGAAAATAGAAAAAATAGAAAAGAAAGACAAAATTACAATAAAGAAAAGAAATATAAAATTACAATAAAGAAAAGAAATATAAAATTACAATAAAGAAAAGAAATATAAAAAAAACAGAAAATAGAAAAAATAGAAAAGAAAGACAAAATTACAATAAAGAAAAGAAATATAAAATTACAATAAAGAAAAGAAATACAAAATTACAATAAAGAAAAGAAATATAAAGAAATGAAACCTGCTTCATTACAACAAATATCAATAACGTATCACTTTCTCTTAAAAATACAACAAATGATCACTTCTTTGCATATCCTATCCCTTATCTATAAACAAATTCTTAAAACCTCATCATTTCAGTACTGATCAGCAAAAATCCATCACAAGTTACCAAATATATCTATTTTACCCTTGATCAAACAAGCCAACTTTTTATTCTAGCCTTTTACTTGTAATATTCTTACTCTTTAGTCCCTTCAATTAATGTCTTAAAACTTGGCTATTTTTTTTACTTTATCTCTTCACCCAAAAAGCTTCAGAACCTTAATAAGCATTTCTGTAAATCCAATATATGAAAATTATCCAACACCAAACCAGCACACTTTCTCTTTCGTTCTCTTTCGTTTCGGAGCTGTCCCAACTTCAGCAGCTTTAATGGCTGCCTCTTTGCCGTTGGCAAAAAGAGCTTCCCCTGGATCTACCAGGGACTTTGCGATATCCCTGGGATCAACAGGATGCGCTCTTTACATTCACCGTCTCTTTGGAATGGTTTAGATCCACTTGGACCGTCCAGGAGCAAAGTTATCAGCAGCGATCTCAGACCTCCAAGATTGCATGCCATATCATCGCGACACCTGCTCCGCCCCCTCATAAGATGTACTTCTTATTATATCTACAAAATGATTTTAGGATAGATTTGGGATAATAATATGAACTGTTATAAAACAAACTAAGTAAATTATGATTATCTTGTAAAACATGAATGAATAAAAGTATAGTCAAATGATTGATTAATAATGATACTGAGGTATTTAATTTTTGATTGAAAATATGAGATTATATGCAATGTAATTGTAATTGAAGACTACGAAATGGAAGCACAAAACAATTTGTAAACCAACCGGCACAATGTATGTATACATATCGAAGATGGCTTGATGTTTTTATGTTTTGTTTGTTTATGTTTGTTTTTAAAAACCAATAAAAACTTAAATTAAAAAAAAAATCCAACACACCCTCTTTATTTATCCTTTCTAATTGTTAAGACATAAGTCAGTTCTTTTATATATCATATTTTTCCGTATCATTCATGTAGCTTATTTTCAACCCTAATCCTAAGTCTATTTTCAGTATAGTCTCAGTCTTGTAAAACTTGTTCCTCTTCCATAACATCTTTTAAACGCAGTCATAGGGAGGTAAAAACTTTAAAAATCAACATCTGCATCCATTGTTTAAAAATATCTTTCAATATGTCCAATGTTAAAATATTTTGCTCCATTCTTTACCAGTAAATTAAATTTAAATGTTCTTTTCCTTTAATTGTAATTTTTATTCCTTCTAGTTTCTTCTATTATCCAATTTACAAAGCCCCATGCTATCATGTTCTGTTTTTTAAGAATTTAAAGCAAACACTTTTCCCACAGGAAGGATTCCTATTTTATTTTGTATTTATTTAGTCTGTTTGTAACTTTCTAAAATCAAAGTTTTAACCACTCTTTTGCTATTTATTAAAAAAAGTTCTTAAACTTACATTTAAAATTTATTTTGTTAAGGATTGAAAGGAACTCATATGTTGCTGTAAAATCTGTGATCCAAAAGTTCCTAATAGCTGAAAAGCAGTTAACAAGCAATTTTTGACAATGCTTTAAAAAGGACCCTTTGTCCTTAAAGGTGTCAGTTGTGGTTTGAATAAAATGGCTATTCTCTTATCTCCCACCAGAGACTACTGTCTTGAGGCCTACTCATAAGAAGCAATATATGGAGCACTTGTGGGAAAACTTAAGATCTTTTCTTGTCCAGAGAGGAATTACAAAGAGCCAAACTACTCACTGGCTCTTCATTCCACTGCAGTTATCTTTTAGCAAGCCATCTTCAGCTTATAATTTCAAAGTCTGGAGGTCTAAGATTTTTAGCATTTCATCTTTGCCGGTTCCAGTCATGAATCCACAAAACTTTGTTTTGCAGAGGGAACAGAGAAGAATGAATGTGGTCAGATCATAAATATGGATGCATTTCCATTTTGATATCATAGGAGCAGCTTGAGTCTATTTCTAGATATAGCTCTAGGTTTTCACATACTCCTTTATTGCTTGTCGCTTGGGTCCCTGCAGGACCACCTCCTGCCACCAGAATTTTCTGATCCAGCTAGATCTTTCAGGGCAAAACTTTTTATATCCTGTGCTTCCAAGAGGTGAGAGGAACTGAATTTAAAAAGCAATTTGTAGCAACACCAGTGCTTTGGAATAGCTTTCCATGAAAATTAGTTTGGCCTCATTTTGTCAGAAAAATATTCACACTGATGTTATTTTGGAGGGCTCCTTCAAGCTTAAGTACTATGCGATCAATTTCCTTTTAATTTTTTCCTTGTTCTATTAATTTTGTTCTTTTTAAGGATTCATGATCATTATTTATATTGTTATATTGTATATTGTGTAAACTGCTGAAAATAGCAGGTTATAGTGCCATAAAAGCTTAATAAATAATATCAAGTATTGCATCTCACATAAAACCAACATAAATATATTGTTATAGATGCCACTGAGTATGTTGTGAAAGCTAAATGGTATAAAATGAATATTACTTCTAAACTGATATATTACTTGGAGTGCTACTAGACTACTATCCTTAAATGATTTTAAAATGTTAAAAAATGGGAAGAACAAACTCCCAGATAACTTCAGTTATGGCCATCGTATAGCAACAGGAATTTTAACTGTCCTTTCAACTTTATGCATCCTGAACACGAGCAATTAAGTAACTTTTGAGCAGTTTAGTAATGGGAAAAATGATGAAATCATTCTTATTGAAATATATAATGAGGACAAAAAGGTAAGCAGAGTTAGCTGCCAGCTTAATTACGTGATAGTAATTTGTAAATGGATTTCCCAAGATTTATCATCATAATAGCTCTATATTTAATGATAAAGAGCTATTCACCTTTAATATAAACTATTTTCTGATGCAATTCTGAGAATTGCAGCTCCCAACATTACTGGAAGACCTAAGGTTGGGGAAATTTTATGTAAATAAATAGTGTATTTTCAATTGAATTGTGCAAGTTCTGTAGCCTTTAAAATAATTTTACTATCTAAACCAGGGTCTCCAACCTTGGCCACTTTAAGACTTGCGGACTTAAAGGAACTCTGGGAGTTGAAGTCCACAAGTCTTAAAGTGGCCAAGGTTGGAGACCTCTGATCTAAACAATCTGCCTTTCCATTACAGAGTCACATGAAAACATGTTCCCAGCCATTACATGAAGATACTTTTGGTGGACATCTAAAAGTGGGCTTAGCACAGTTTGCTGCAATGGAAATCTCACGTGGCAACCACCGGGATAACAAGGCTGTGGTTCGTTACTTGCCTTGGCTGTATCATCCTCCATCTGCAATGCAACAAGGGTAAAAAGCCTTGGTCATGACTAGATTAAAAATACAAACTTGAAATAGGTCACCAAATGGTGGGCCAAAGAGGAAACTTTGCACATTCACTGGTATAGACATATTCTTATCATTAAAACCATGGATCCAACAGGTGTTATCATTACAATTTATATATCAAAATGGAAGATATATACTGTACATGAGAAACTACTTAGTGACAAAGTATTATGGTTTGACTACTAGAATAACTGATTCTCCTGCAGATAATTGGGGGGGGGGGAATCCTAATATTGCTAAGCTATCATATCATTATCCAAGAAGGTCAAAAGTGGGAATTCTACTTAAGCAGCATACTAACCTGGGGCTGCTCTTGAAGATTACTCAGCAGCTATGATGATTCTAGAATGTGGTGGCCAGAAGTTAATGGATACACTACGATAATGTAAGGACCTGCCTCAGCTACTCTTGAAGCAATTAGTTATCAAAAGGAACTTTTACTGAGAGAAAATGATTGCAAAGAAGTCAGTTGAATCTGAAGACAGGTTGAATTTGAATCAGAATCTGCACAAAGCGTTAAGCTATTCTTCCCAATTCAAACCCCACTGCCTTTCACCAGTCCAATGCTGCCTAGGTGTTTTGAGAACTCCAAAGCATTAGTTGGATAGCAGTTCATCCCCAGATTGTAGTGACCTTGGTGTCAGGCTAGAATCAGCTAGGAGGAAGCCCATCTGTCTTCAAGATAGCCCCACTCCCTGAATCCCATGCAGTTACAGCAAAAGCGGAAGCATGCAGAGAATGCAACCCCAATAACCTCTTCCCCTCATCTTCGTTGAAATGGCAAAGTCCCAACAGCAGACCTGACATGTACATGCATATAATCCCATTCCTTATAAACTGCATTGGCTTCCAGGAATCTTCCAATGTAATTTAAGGTGTTGATTATTACCTATAAAGTGTTACTGGATGGCATCCAAGTTATTTGAGATTGGCTAATTAATTCCACCCATCCCACAAGACCCTACAAGGTGGGCATGCCTTATTTTGAATGACATAGTTATATAAGATGCCAGAAATATACTTTCTCTGTCACAGGGTATGCCTTATGAAACAGCATTTCCCTCCCACCCCCAAAAGAATTAGGATGATTTTGAACCTCATGACATTACATAAGGTGCTTAAAATTTTATTTTTCCTACAGGGATTGTGCCAAGATGCTAGATAATCCCTGTTGTTTGAGCTATTGGCAGGCAGAGATTGGCCTTGGATGTGTTATGTTTTTCTCTGTGCTGTTTTAAGATTTTTGTTTAATTGTCAATTTTTACTTCAATTTCTTGCCATGTCTTTTCAACAAAAGATGATATCCCTAGGATAGTCATCAATCCCAAGGGCAGACATCTACATTAGAATAGTAATAATGGTATATTAGTCATAAATTGATTATCTAGAATGGTATTCTTAGTATGTATGCTTTTCAAATAATACTTATATTTGATAAACTTGAAACCAAAATATATGTTCTTTCTTTACAGGCCCAAAGAATTCATTGAATGTGTGTCTCATATTCGACTGCTCTCTTGGCTACTGTTGGGGTCTCTGACACATAATGTTGTCTGTCCGAATTCCCCTTCAGCTTGTATGCCCATTCCATTGGATGCAGGTTCCCATGTTGCCGATCATTTAATTGTCATCCTGATTGGGTTTCCGGAGCAATCCAAGGTAAGAGATTTGCAGGATGATGATCACTTTATAATATACCACTAAACAAAATAAATGTACAGTCTTGAGCATGATCCTAAAATCCTTCTAGAACATGGGTGTCAAACTCGTGGTGTCATGTTGCCATCACATGAGATTTCCCAATTTTCTCCCCTTCGCAGGGCTGGGGTGGGCGTGGCCTGCATGTGACACATCCAGCCCATGGGCTGCCAGTTTGACACCCCTGTTCTAGAAGTTTCCATCAAAATGCAATTTTTATAGTGACAGATGGTGAGATGATTAAGTATATGAAAAATATTTATAGTAAACCTGACCAATCTCAAGTTCACTTAGCAAATTACTTAGCTTTTTTCTTTGGAACCTAAGGTTGCATAATTACTGTCAAAATTAACAAAAGCTGTGGTATTCCCTCATTAATGAGAATTTTTCTACTATTTATTTTTCCAACATGTAATTTTCATGCTTGTTTATTTCTTTGCCTTGTTTCAGTGCATGAATATAAACTAGTAATTTAAGTATGAATGTCATATCACTCCTCTGACAGGAAAGAGAGTTTCAGAAAATTCTTGACAGATTCATTATAATTTCAGATTATGTGTATGTGTGTGTATCTACTAGAACAATGAATTGTTATGCTGTTATATTCTGAAAGACAATATACACATTCCTTAAAGTGTGTTTTTTCAAGCAAAACAAAGACTTTGTTTTCCTTATTTTTCTTCCCCCAGACATCTGTCTTGCATATGTGTTCTCTCTTCCATGCCTTTATATTTGCTCAGCTGTGGACAGTATATTGTGAACAAGCTGCAGTTGCTCCCACAGTCCAAAATCAAAATGAATTTAGTTTTACAGCAATCCTCACAGCTCTGGAATTTTGGAGCCGAGTAACACCAAGCATCCTCCAGCTGATGGCACATAACAAGGTGGTGAGTCAGATATAATGATCCCAACTACATGTACATGCACAGAAATAAATTTGCAGAAGTGCACAGTTCATACTCATAGACATCTTCATATTGGCTAGATATTATTTAACATAACTTGTTAAAACTCAGCTCAAATATTTAACCTGGTATAAGACCTGGTTGTTTTAATCAAGAATTTAAAAAAGTGAAGCATTTTTTTCATTTGGGGGAAGGAGAGCTTATAGAAAAAAATTAGTACTTTACATTGTCCCGTTATGTCCTGATTATAGCCAATTTTGGAATGACATCCATAGCTTGATGTGCTCCTCAAAGGACTTGAAGTTATGTGTACTTATTCTTTATTGTTTTTAATAATTATGATCTCTCTGTCCCTCCCTCCCTCTCTCTCCCACTCTTTCTCTCTCTGCCTCAGCAATGCTATTCAATTAAACCACGGGTGTTAAACACGTAGCCCATGGGCTGGATGTGACATGAGCTGGCCACGCCCAGTTTAGTGAAGGAGGAAAAAGTCGTGATACATCACGCTGTTGTCATGTGATGCAAGCTTGACACCCCTGAATTAAACAAAAGGAAGGGAGGTTCCTTTAGATCCTCTAGCTTTACAGATTTTCTTTTTAGGTAGACAGTTTAAATATGAGGAAGCATGGCTAAAAGGGAAAGTTAGCCTACTTCTGCTATAGTTGGTCTATTATTATAGATTCTTTTGCAGGTTCACATTTATGCTATATTACTAATGATGCTTGCACAATACTTCATATAAATACAGCATGTGACAAAGTGTATCCTACCTACAAAATCCTTATATGAACATAATGAGTTGTAGATAAATGCCACCATGATTGGGTAGAAATTTACAATGGAAGATAGAAAAGGACATGGTCACCAATGCATATGTGCTTCATTCCATTTAATCTAGAAGCAATCTCTTGTCAAACCCATGGCATGAGAAATGCCTAATATATAAATCCTGTTAGACTGCCAATGGGACTGATTTAAATTTCAAATATTTCCACTGTGTCTGCCTGCAGTGTTTTGAAATGTAATTAAATGGTCCTTCCAAGTAATGAAGAACACAGTTCAGAAAGAAAGTAACTTTGTTAGTAATATTATAAGGGCATCTGTTATGCAGAAGTTGGAAGGCACGGTGCATCATTTTGTTACATTTACTGTAGAATGTAATTCTGAAGAAGTATTATAGAGATATGATACCTTTTATTTAAGGTAAACTTAAATTTGCATTTTAATGATTTAATGTGAAATCTCAATCTCTCCCTGTTTATCTAAAAATATTAAGTTAGAGTAATAGTATGAACCATTTATTTTTTGCTTTCATGATATTATTATACTGCTCATTCATTTTATTGCAGTATGTCTCTCTTTTATCCCAGATGGTAGAAATGGTGTGTCTCCATGTGATCAGTTTAATGGAGGCTTTGCAAGAATGTAATTCTACCATTTTTGTCAAGGTATGTCAGCCCTTGGGGGGGAGGGGGGAGAGGCAGAAAAGTTTTTTAAATGACTGAAATACAGAGGGTTTGTCATATGTGCTTCCTGGTCTTCCAAGCACTCCTATGCATTGTTTTTTTTTAAAAAAAGCTTTTGAAGATTTATGGGCTTTCTAAAGCAGGGGTCGCAACCTTTTGGACCTCAGGGATCACTACCTCATAATTTTAAATCCCAGGTGGACCAGAGACCCTGAGAAAATCCTCCAAAAAGTCTGCAGGAAAATTCCTCACTCCATTTTCCTATCAATTGATTATTCTTTATTTGGGATAGCAGGATACCGTCTTCAGCTCCGTTCTCAGAGGGGGGAGAAAGAGAGGGAGAGAGAGAGACTGAGACTTTTGGCTTCATGCAAAGAAAGCAGTAGAAGCAGCAGAAGTCTTTCTTTCTCTACCCCAAACTCTGCCAGAAATGAGTCTTTGTGAAACTTGTCGTGCCAGCGTAGCCTCTTGGAGCAGGATGCCTTGCAGGATCCCAAAGACTCATTTCTGGCAGAGTTTGGGGGAGAGAAAGAAAGACTTTTGCTACTTTCCATCCAAAAGCAGAAGAAGAAAAAAGTGGAAAGAAGCAACCTGGTGGCCAGGCGAGTCACGTTCTCCCCTCCGCCCTTTCCCTCCTCCCCTCACTACCTTGTGTTGTTTGCAATGCAAGTGATGAAAGCCTTGTGTTCCCGCAGGCCATGTGGGTTGTGCAGCCTTGTGTTTCTGCACACCCTGGATTAATTACTTTGGGGGGTGCTTTGGGGTGATATTTCTCTGCGGACCACCAGTGGTCCTCGACCCACTGGTCGGCGACCACTGTTCTAAAGCAATGTTTGATGGAGTATAAAGTGCTGTAGAGAGAAGCTTCACATATAACTTTTCAGTAATTAAAAAAAAAGATTCCAGTAATTAAATGCAGCTGTTAAAATATTTTTCAGTTATATAGCTTGGCTATAGTGATGTCCAAAATGGATGTAATTATTAATAAGAGGGACAGCATGTGATTACTGGTTCCTTTATGGTTTTGTTCTAATAATTTTGGAGAAAAAGAATTACATTATACAAAACAGCATGTTGACATTGGATAAAGGATGTTTTGTATTTGGACTATTAGGGTATATTGGAAAATGTTCTCAGGAATGCTGCAGGAAGGATTAAAAAGTTTGGCATGGCTTACCACTTGTACTTCCCTTCTGGTTTACATTTTGGAAGAATAATGTTGCTTTAAGCCATTTCCCTTTTTAGAGAAAGCCCTGTGGTCTTTTACCCACTTACACCTAATCACAGTATAAAGGAAGATGTCCTGGTGATGTCTTTTTTGTGCTAGGTTCTTAAGACATCATTCTTATCACATTTCCAGTTCATGACAAAAGCTGACAGCATCCCTAGCTGTACTAGTGTTAAAGAAATTAATGTTTTCCATTTCAAGTTAATAGCATCTGATGGGAGTTTCATGGCATGTAAAATCTAGTATGTTTCACCATCCATTACTCACAAGTCAAAGGCAGGTGTTCTATAGTGGTGATCAGAACAGTGTTTAATGGTTGTTTCTCTGGTCCCTGGTTACTCTTAGATGCGGTCATTATACTGCTCTCCTTCTAAAGAATTGGCTTAAGATGCTGGAGGTCCACAAAGCTAGAGGGCTGCTCAGTGTTTGATTGTAAGATCTCAGGCCACCCAGGTTCTCCCTTCTTTTCAACCATCTCAAAGACTTTATTTAGTCTTATTGTTTGCAGATGGGGGACATGGGGCAGTATGTAGTGCTGTGGCAGCTTTTAGCCTCATCTATAGTCACTTCAGTAATTTCATACAAATCACCCTATGGATAAAAAAGTGGGAATATTCTTCTACCCCAATTGCTCACTCGTAGAAACTACTAAGATTGGAAAGTTGACTGTAATGGAACAAATCTGAATTGGCTTCCTAGGGCTTGGGAGAGTAAAAACAATGGCATTGTGTATATACCTTAAAATCTGTAAAAGTGACAGACAGAATTTTAAAAAGCATCTCTGCACATGTATTTGGTTCCCAATGTTTTGGTTGGAAGAACATACAAAATAGTGCTTTATTTCTAGGAAGATGAGAATCAAAGATAATGTGCATCTACTTAAGGATGCAAGCTGACATGTCATTGCATGCTTTTTAAATTCAAGATAAGAAGCATTTGCTCACAAATACATATTTTAAGTGATTATATAAGCAAACAGTTCATGTGGAAACATTAAATAGGTACATTTCATATATCCATGAATGGGATTCTAGAACTTTGTTGGATTCATAGACACAGCTTCAAAAATAGCTGCATTACTATTTTTCAATATTTCCACATGAACACACTTATGTGATGCCTTTCAAAACTGTGTGTGTGCTCTCGATATTTTTTTTTAATCATAAACAGGGCAAAAATAATGCTCACAAAGAACAGTTGTGAGCATAGAAATTGCCTTTCCAAATCAGAAAATCTATCCAGCATTTCTCTATTTCTGCTACAGGATATTGATGGCCTTACCTTGTTATTTGGCATCAGAAATAACAAGGTATATTGCTTTGGAATCTGAGGTTTTTATTTAGCCTTCATGGTTAGGAAATATTGATGGTAAACCCAATCTGTGTCTAATGAAAAGTGTCCTTGATTACAAGTTTAGATGTCCAGGTCTTCTCTGATAAGAAAGTGGGCTAGTTCAATATCGTTTGTAACAAGAGGATTATTTCATGCTGGGTCAGGAACAATCCATAAACGGTTATAATTGCATATTACTCCAAATAGTTTGGAGTTTTTTCTTGCACAGAAGAAAGAAATCCCCCCCCCATTTCTCCTTTGTGGATAGTTGATGATCACTATAATTATAATGTGGCTGAACACATTGTTGAAATGGTTATTCCTTCATTGGGATTCCCTAAATAATATTGTTTCTCATAAGGTGCATTAAATAAGGACCGCCCTGACCGTCCCATCAGTGGAACTCAGCCAAATATTATATCATCCACTCTTGCCAATGAAATCATGTTCTCTGAATAGTGCTTTAGCTCATTCTGTTCATACTGATTCAATTTTGCATGATGGTAGGAGCTTAATTGGAAAAAACTAAAAAATGATATCATTTAGAGGAACATTTTAGAACAGTATGTCCAGTTTTTAAAATAATCTTAGATAACATATAAAAAATACCTCAACTTTTAAAATAAATGTTCCTTACAATTAAATTA
This sequence comes from Hydrophis major, assembly GCA_033807585.1. NCBI lineage: Eukaryota > Metazoa > Chordata > Lepidosauria > Squamata > Elapidae > Hydrophis > Hydrophis major. The sequence continues at coordinate 48,361,154 of CM066328.1, read as the reverse complement.
CACCAGTTGTCAGATGTGCCTCATCCAAAACCGAAGAAAGAACTCCCGCAACTCCATTGTTGTAGAGAAAAGGTACTTTTATTGTGTTTGAAGTGATAGCAACAAAAGAAAGCAAGATCTGAGGCAAATAGGCACGGAAATTACATATTGAAAGTTATCCCAAGTTCCCTCCCCCAAGGGTCCAGACTGGACATCCAATCTGAAGTGCTTATAGTGTCATGTTGGGTACATCTTCAGGTGGATATTCCCTCACTGGTATGCCAAGACTGTTGACCTTGGCCCTGCAGAGATAAATCCATCCAGTTGCGTAATAAGCAGGAAAGCATTCCCTCCATTTTAGTTCACATAGAAACCTTTTTCACTCTCCAGCAAACTTCCCCCCCAATACCAAATTTCCCCTCCCCCCGTTTCTATGACAACCAACAAGAAGCAAGCAGCATGAGGTGTCAAGAAAATGTCATGGAGGCTGATACCAGCCCTTTTATTTTCTTCCACCATCCCAATAATGAGAATCTGAACTAGTAAATACCGGAAACAACTACTGCTAACAGCGAAGCTTCCCAGGTTAAGAAAATAGATAAACACTTGTATGTGATAATAACATTACAGGTTATTTTTCAAAGTGGCTCACATAAATATTCACTGCTGCAAACTCATAACTTACTGAGCCATAGTGCCTTACTTTCTGATTAACCTCGAAAGCAGGGGTGTCAAACTCGCAGCCAGTGGGCTGGATGCATCATATGCTGGCCCTGCCCCTGCCCAGTTTAGCAAAAGGGAAAAAAGGTTCTGATATGTCATGTGACAATGCCGTGAGGACACGAGTTTGACACACTTGATCTAAAGGATGCTATATTTTTAGGAACTTTATACTCCAACTACAATGTGACATTTTTGATCATATTTATTTATTAGGGATTTTTTTTGTAGTGCCTTTATTCCTTTATAAGCAATACACCTTCCTCCTCCCATTTTCTCCACAAAAAAACCTCTATGAGGAGGTTTGGACTGAGAGAGTAATTGGCTTACAATCACCCAGTTGGTTTTCATGCCTAAAGCAGGACTAGAATTCACAGTCTCCTGGTTTGTAGACCGGCAATTTCTACACCAAATCAGCTCTCATGCTACTATCTTTTCCCCCCCATTTTTTTTATTTTTTTCTACATACACACATCAATATGTAAACAGTGTGGCACCTAAGCATCATACTGGTGCATCATTCTGGTGCAAACAAAAATAATAGCATTAATCATATTTCTAATGTTAATACACATATTTGTATTAAATTATAATCTTTCATTATTGAATTATTCAATATTCCAATACATTTTTCTAATGCCAATCACCATATTATTTAAGTATACATGATAATTTCATTATTCAATTCCTTCTTTTTTATTTTTTTATTTAACTCTCTTTTCGCAATCAGTGTGTTTCCAGTTCTTTACATTTCAATACAAACATGACCATAATTACATAGTCATCTTTCTTGTTCAGTTTCATATCACTTTATTACTTATTAATATTAAATTCATTAAACTTATTTTATCCAATTTCGATTCTTGTCTTATTTCATTTTTCTTACTTTACAATATTATCTAAGATTCTTATTTCATTTCAAAATTTATTACATATATTACTTTTATCTGTCACATTTGCCATTTTATCAATCCTTGTTCTATTAATTATAAAAATTGTCCCCTTTAGTTGTCAATTCGAACTTACCACCTTCATTCTACATTAATAACAGTATTTTCCTATCTACTAAATATCAGATATACATATATTTTACGTCAGATTCTGCATAGTATTCTTTTCTCAATCATCTTATAAATCATATATATATACATTGCAAAAATATTGATCGTCAATTAATTATAGAAACTGATATTAGTCTTTCCATTATAATCTCATAATTTTATGCATTAGTGATTATCAATTAATATTCATATAATAAATTCCTATTTCCATATCAATTTCATTAAATTCCATATCATAATGATAATCCTTAGAAAGAAAAAAAAATCAGTTCCAATCTTATCTATTTTCAAATACTTATTGTTATACATCACAACACATTACCTTGCAGAATCTCTCCTATCCTTTATTACCTATGGTCTCTCATCTTCCTAGCTATATAATTTCTTTTCATTCTTGTTTACTTCCTGTTTCTCTTTATTTTCTGGCCCTTTCACTTAGTTCCCCCCTTTCCCCTTATTATTTTCCTCCATTTCTCATTCCAATTATTTATTTTATCCCACTCGCTCTCTCGATCTTTCTTCTGTAGTTCCCTCTTTTGCTTTTTCCCTTTCCTTTGTTTACTTTTCCAAACCATTCCCACTTTCATTATCACACCAAACCAGAAATTTTTAGCTTGAAATCTTTTTTCCTCTTGCTTAAATGATCGTTGCTCCACTTGATCTTCAAGACTGGTTTCCTCTTTAACTCCTCCCCCTCTGGTTTTCTTTGTTCTTCGATCTGAATTGCCATTTCTAGTTTTTGTAATATATTGCTGCACATTTCCAAGCTTTCTTTCATCATTTCCTTCATATCTTGTAGATGCAGTCTCATTTCTGTAAATAATTCCCCCATTGTGTATGCTGTTCCTTTTCCCCCTCTTCCTTAATAATTATATACAATCCAAATGTCCAGTAGGTTGTTTCAATCAGCATCTTTTATATTTAATTTCAACAATTAATGTCCATAAGTCTTTGTTTCCAGGTTCTTTTCCAACTTTTCCCCAAAGTCACTGGGAGGTTCCAAAGCAATTTTTTCAAATATCTTTCCCCTTGTGATATTCTGCTATTTCACTTTTATGGGTTTTTATTTTATTATGATGGAGTTCCTCTTATTTTCTTTTAAGTTCCAAGTTCCAATTTTAAAAAGACCAAACACTTTTCAAAGAGTCATTGACATTTTTCCTGTACCATCAGGTGGCACTCTCAACACTATTTCCACATTCCACCCTTTCTTTCATTTTTCCCTTTTTTAGTTATAAAACTTTTATTAATTTTGCTAATTTCAATTATTAGCTAATATTTCTTTTCAACACACTCAATTCCAGCATTTATTTATGCCTGTTTAGTGTGAAAAGTCCAATAGTTATCCAATTTAATTTCCAAGCCTTTTGCACTCAAATATTTTCCTCTGAATTTTCACCTCCATATTAGTTCATTTCAATATTCAAAGCCAGGTTTATAAGTTCCAATTTCCTTCCCTCTCTCTCTGATCTCTGCTTCAACACACTTTCATCCACAATTGTTCTCTGTTTCTTAATTGTAGAGTACCTTAATGTCCATGTATTTCAGGTAGTACACACTCAGCTCGCTACTTCACCACTCCAGCACAGTCTTAGTTTCCCAGACTGCTTCCCATCTTCATGGTGGCCATTTTTGACCACCACTGCAACATGTTTCAGAGGGGGATTATCTTGTCAGGGAAGGGAGATGCGGCTCCCCTTGACCCTTCAAGCAGTTCCCCCTTTCTTCACCAATCCTCCAGGGTGGTTCCGGTCCCAATTGGGACCTTCCAAAAAGTGAGCTTGGAGTGAAACCGCGCACAATCACAGATTCTGCCCTGATCACAATAGAAGAGCAACCAGAAGTCCCTCTTGTGCTGCTATCTATTGGAATGTGTGGGGTGATAGATCAGTTTAATATAATGAACTTATTGTTCTAATAATCCAGCTGTTTTTTCCGTTACTTTGGTATCTGAAATCCAGGTTCCCTATGAGACTGACATAATCAGGGGTGGGATTCAAAAATCTCAACAACCGGTTCACTGCCCGGTTGTTGGGTGGGCATGGCCATGGTGGGTGTGGCCTACCAGAACTTCTGGGAGGGGCATTTTTTTGCCTTCCCCACAGTCCGGAGACTTCCCTTGGGCCTCTGGGAGGATGAAAACAGACTGCCTCAGGCTCTGGAGGCCCTCCAGAAGCTGGAAACAGGTCCATTTCTGGACTTCTGGAACTTCTGGGAGGGCCATTTTTTGCCCTCTCAAAGCCTCCATGTGGACCTTTACACTCCATCTAAAACAGGCCACATGGAGATTCCTGGGAAGAGTAGGGTGAGGTAGGCAAGGCCAGCCAGTTGGTTCAACTACCAGTTTGGTGAACAAGATGTAAATTTAACATCCAATTTACCCAAACAGGCCTGAACCAGCTAAATCTCACTCCTGGACATAACTGCAGGGATGAGGAATCTGTAGCTGTTCAGACAGCTATTCTATCTATCATTCTGATCCAAGATCAAGAATGAGAGGAGTTATTGTCTAACAAACTCTGGAGAGTCATTGGTTTCCCACTTGTCTATAATGAATATCTTCTTTTTTTGGTTTTTTGCTTCACTAAAATTTTGCAGGAGGAAAAGAAATGGCAAAAAAATTAATTTGTTTATTATTTCAGAAATGCCATAGTGTATGACACTTTCAGCCAAAAGGCATTTTTTCATATGAACTTATGATCCTCTTGACTGTGTTTTTGATCACAAAACAAAAGAAAAAAATCCTAGTCTCATGAAAGTCTAACTAATACATTTAAAAAAGGGTTTATGAGAGTGATAGAAAGAGAAGTAATGATGTGAATTAGCTTTTGGTGATTCCTTTCTTGGCTGTCTTCTTTCATGAGTTTTGTGCTTGAAAACTCTCAAATGGAAAGAAAGAGGCATCTAGTCAATGGCAGAAGTTTCCATCAAAACTGACAGAGATCTTTCAGCATGGAAATAAAAAGATTGAAAGCAGCATCTGTTGGCATCAGATTTATTATTGTAGTTGAAGGTTTTAAGGCAACTTTTCCTAAACCTAGTGCTCTTCCCCCTAATGCTTGAATAATTTGGCTTGGCAATACTAAAATTTGAAATCCCAAACTATCTAGTCAGTGCCAGCTTGGGTGTGGCTGCAAAAAGCCGCTCCTGTACCCCTAATGTGGACAAATGAAAAATACAAGCAGATGTCCATTTTTGATACCAAAGCTGGCAAAAGTCATTAGTTTCAGACAGCAGGTGTATAACAAAATACAACACGTCTAAAAAAACAATAAGCAAACCTTCCATGTTTAAATTGCTCTCATTATATAGAAGGCTGCTTGTAGTCGTTTGCCACATGCATGAAGCCATGTTCTAGATCAGGGGTCCCCAACCTGTGGGTCACAGCCTACTAGTGGACTGTGAGGAGATTGTAATCCTCACTTGCATAAGCAGTGGGCAAGCATATGTAGTGTGTTCCATTTGCACGAGCGGCAGGCACGTGTGCATGCCTCTCACAAGGAATCATCCCCCCCTTCCCCAGCTGACCCACAAAGTCGGAAACATTGGGGAATTAGAGACAACTGAACACTAAATGGATGTTATTACTAGGTTTATTTTGTAATATAATAATATGGTGGCTATTATAAATATATTATGAACATGCTGAATACTGATTTTTTTCTCCTTTCTATCAGCTCATACCAATGTGGTTACCAATGATTCAATCCAATCTAAAGGTAGGTTCACCTTAATGTGTTCCCAGATGTTAACATTTGTTTTAACTGAATAACAGTATATTAAATTATGCATCTATTCCAAATTGAACTCATCAGCTATGATACTCCAAGACTCTGTTTGCATAAACATAGTTTAACTGATGTCTAGTAAATACAGGCATGCATGGCTGTCAGTGAAAAACATCCAGAGTTGTTCTGTCAAGAATGCAAGGACTTTTTTTATAGGTGAAAGAAGGTAGAGTGCAGCAGTTTTCTGCTGATGGAAGGGGAAAGTAAATTGTTATTTCTTTTCCTTTTGGTCTCCCCAGCCACTCCCTCACTAGTTCAAACTTCCAAGGGCAAGGAGCAGAAGAAAGTGAGAAGCCCAGTTTGCATCCTGTTTCCCTCTCAGGCTCTTCCTTTTTCTCCACACCCTGGATCCACTCCACCTTTTTGTCTTAATAAAATTATGTGTGGAATGTGTCCTTTCCCTTTTAAAGGGCCAGAGGAAGACCAGCATAAACTCACATAAGATGATCCAACGATAATTATATTTGCATAAGTATATAAAAATAGCCAGAATAACCAAAAGGGAGAGCGAGAAAAGTGAGTGCTTCCTGTGGAGCTTGAAAGAATGAGTACCCCAAGCTTTGTGGAATATCAAAAAGAAGCAAACCTCTTAACAGCCAAAACAAAACCAACTAAATGACAATTAAGCATGTTCAAGAACTGGGAGATACAGAATAGGCTATGATAACTGGACGAGGGAAAAAAAGAGGGAGAAAATGAATTGGTTTGCTAGAACTGCTCAAAGCTTATACAGAACTGAAGGAAGCAGACCATTCTGATCAGTATTCCAACATTATGTGCAAGTCTTTTTGTAACAGTGTGAACCTACTCTGACTTAAAAGGTGTCACATTTTTAAATTTGAATTTGCAGCTCCTAAAGAAAATTATTGTCTCTGTGAAACTTTTTTCCCTCCTTTATCCATAAGACTCAATAAGGTGTGTTATAAGTGGTACTTTCAGGTTTATGAAGGCCTTTCAGTAAACACTGCTGCTTCTTATTGGATTATCTCATTATGGCCTATTCTTATTTTCACTCTTTGATGGCTGAATTGATTCTGAATTTTTAGGATGATGTAGGCTTAAGCCAAGGTGGTGCAGTGGTTAGAGTGCAGTACTGCAGGTTACTTCTGCTAACTGCCTGCTGCCTACAGTTTGGCAGTTCAAATCTCACCAGACTCAAGGGTGACTCAGCCTTCCATTCTTCCAAGGTGGGTAAAATTAGGAGCCAGATTGTTGGGGGCAATATGCTGACTCTAAACCACTTAGATTGGACTGTAAAAGCACTGTGAAGCAGTCTATTAGTCTTTGTGCTCTTGCTCTTGCTTTTAATCATTGTTAAAGTTGCTTTGAGTTGATTATTATCATTTTTTAAAAAACCCTAGAGAACTGACAGTAAAACTTGTAAATATTTTAACAGCATTTATCTGCTGGCCTCCAACTCCGCCTGCAAGCTATTCAGAACAACGTGAACCATCATAGCCTTAGAATGTTACAGGGATCCGTTCAGATGAACACCAACACCTCTGTCCTTCGCAAGTGGCTGCAGTGTACACAGTTCAAAATGGCTCAAGTGGAAATCCAGTCATCTGAAGCAGCATCTCAATTTTATCCTTTATGAGTTGGGGGGAATGTTCTGTGAACCTGCTAGTCTAGCAATAATAGGGCTAAAGCTATAAGACAATGGCCATCTTTAGAAACCATACAACAGTACTGTAGCTCCGTTTTTGTTTTGTTATTGTAGAGAGAAAAAAGGTGAAATGGCTGAAGACAGTGGGCTGCCTGTTTCCCCCAGTAACCAAAAGCATGTTTTGGCTGATGCATAACATTTACAGGAATATTGTATAAAATGAGGGGTTTGCTCACTAAAGCCTGAGCCAATGCATATAGCTGGCTGTTTAAATATATGTATTTTAAAATATTCATTTATAAAAGAAAATGATTTGTTTCGCCTCCTAGGATTTATTAGCACATATACACAGGACCTGTATATACACACAAAGTGTTGTGTATGTTCAGATACCTACGTGTGCTGCTGCTGTTGTTTTTTTTACATTATAACAAAGTCAGCTGCATTTTTGTTGTCTTCATACTTAAACTTGGTAATGCAATAAATCAGCCATCTCCAACTCATGCCCTCCAAATGCTTTGGACTACAAATGAATGTGGATGTGATGGGTTTGGATGATGTGAGCTGTAGCCCAACACATCTGGTGACCACCAGATTGAGGGATGCCAAAACTTTTTTTTTCCATTATAAAATAGTTACCTTGCAATTTCCCAGGATTTCCTATTCATTTCCCCCCGCAATTTCTATCAGCAACTTGCAAGCGTGGTCTGTGCTAAAAGAAAAAGAAAAAAAAGAAAAGAAACCCTTCCAGATTAAACACTCATTACCCCTCCCTTCATGTTGTGCACCTCTAATAGGTACCCCTTCCAAGCTGGGGTAGGAGAGGCATCATTTTGGGGTCAATGCTGGCATTTTGCCCATGGGAACGAGACATCCAAAGCCAATTCTGCTTACTTACAAAGTGCACTTAGAAATTAGGTGGGTAAACTGTGCCAGTTCACTTGTCTTTTTTAAAAAAGAACTACTGAGTAAGTTTAAGAACTTTAACTTGGTTTCATTGCCAGTATTTTTCTTGCAATTCTTAGGAAACTCTCTGCATACTACTTACTACCTGTATGATATATGCTATTTCTTCTTATATACTTGTACACACTGAGATTTGAAATAGGTCCCATTCATGGGGTTGCCAGAGAGAATATGGATGCTTCAGGCTTCCCTGAGGAAGAGGTTTCAGGTTATAAATTTACATACAGTAAATAGAAAATATATAGAACCATTGCATTAAAAAAAACCCAATGTTAACTATTTTTTAAAAGTGAATTTTAATAGCATTGAAAGAGACTGATCCACTGAGATGTAGAGAAGAGCCACTGGCTACGGTGGACTTCGGATCAGCATCTTTGAATAGCAGAACCTCTTGTACTTAAAACTTTTTGTGTGTATACATAACTGAAAAATACTGAATTTATTGCTGTAATCTATTGAAATAAAGATTTAAGCTTTGTATGAAAATGCTATTCAGAGCGTAACTCTTTAATATCATGAATAATATTGGTTAATATTCTGTAAATAAAAATAAAAATTATTACCATATTATGCAGCACTCCCCCCCCCCATTATTATTTCCTTGAATCTCCAGTGAAACTTGGCTGATTTTTTTTTTAAAGCAAGTCTAGAGCTGGTTGTTACTGGGCTGAGATGGCACTGGAAGTCACAGGGTTACTCACTGAAGCGGGAAGTGAAAAAGCTGGAGTTGAGAGATTTTGTTTACCGCAAATAGAGTTTCCCCGCAAATAGAGTTTCCCCGTACAATCATGATGGGAACAAACCATGCCCATACCATTAGCCACTTTCAGGGATATCATTAGCTGTTTAATGCCGTAAATGGTATATTTTAGTTGTTCATTTGGAAAAACAGAAAGTGTTTACAGATAGACAAATTCTGCTATTATCGGCCCAAAAAAAAAAAAAATCCCTCTCCATAAAATATAGAAATATTGTGCAGCTGTCGCATGTTTTCTTCTCTAATTTGGGGCAGAAAAAAGAGGATAACCAGCAGTATGGTGAATGGATCCAATTACAAGAGCCTGAGGACATATCATCTTGAAGTTTGCCTATGTGATTGCTAAGACCTATCTTGCTGGCACCAGTTTGATGGCGCTTAATCACTCATTAGTGAATTACCTAAGTAAGAAAAATTCCCCCCAAAAGCATCTGGAAGATTACAATGAAAGATGGACACAGAAGTCCAAATTCAGTGAATAAAACAGTGATTTGTATAATATCACCATGAAGCACAGCAAGGGCATTGGAAGGGATAAGATTATGCTAGGCATTCCACCTAACCCTGTCCTGTGCATTACAAAACAGCCAATGATTAGTTCTCAAATATTATGTAGAGGAATATAAAAAGTGTACCCAGAATATCCTAACAACTAGTTCACTTGATGGTGAGAAAGGAGAGCAGGACATTCAGTTCTGAAACAATATGACAGTTATATTTGGAGCTGTCTACATATATCAGGAAGAAGAATCTAATACCAATCCCATACAATGTTTCTCTGTGCTGTGGAGTTTCCTATTCTTCCCTATGATGTTCCTTACATCTGATAGACCACCTGTAAACGCCTATGATCTCAAAAACCATGCTAGCTGGAAATAAAGAAGATAAATGGAACACCTTTAGGAAGGCATCATACGGTTATTCTTCTGTTTGCTTGTATTATTTTTGTTAAGTATGGAGCGTGGGCAAGAAAGAATGGAGACGAGCCTCTGGAACAGTGAACTTCAACTCTTTATTTACATAGTGACTGCTGCTCAAACTCCATGGCAGTTATAGCCCTCCTTATATAGGCAACCCAATAACTATTAACCAATAACAATCTAGGAGCGCTAGCTCCCTTAACCAATAAGAACGCTCCTTTAATGGCCAATCGGATTCCCCGGAATGGGCCAATCCAATCCTGCCGTTAACAGCCAATCAGAAGTGCAGGGCCAGAACCCTGCACTTGACTCCAAGCTTAAGATATCTTTATTAAGGCCTATGCATTCACAACACCCCTTCCCCCTGGCTTCTGTTTACAGGGCGCCGTTACATAGTCCTTTAGGTAGGATGGTTGCTTTATTAGTCTTTTTGATTTTCGCTGTGTGTTTTGCATTTGGCTGCAATCTTGCTGAGGTAGATCGTTTGTCGACGGGGTTGCCATTGGTTCAGAGTTCACGTTTCCGTCAACACCAATATCTTCGGCAACTCCCTGAGGTGAATCTATTCCCTTCTCTAATTCCAATTCCTGTGTCTCTATTCTGCCATCGTTCCCTTCGAACGGGTTTTCTTCTAATTGAAGTTCATCTTCCGTATCTCCCCCCCCTCAGTTTGGTCATAAGGGAGTTCAGAATTGCCCGACTAGAGCCGTGATCATAATTGATCGATATGGCGTTTCCATAGTCTATCGTCAAGGCATTGTACAAGGTAGGATCTCGGGCCGGTTACACGAACTACTGTCGCTTCTACGCACAGCGGATCGCCCAATAGGTTTTTTGCGTATACCAAATCGCCTACCTGGAAGGCACGACATCGGCCGCTGGATCCTAGTGGTTTTTCCAGTTCATAAGCTGGGTGTAACCGGTCGAGTTGGGAGCGGAGTTTTCGTCCCATTAGCAGTTCGGCGGGAGTTTTGTTGGTGACGCTATGAGGTGTGATGTGTTGTAGAAAAAGGATTCGGTTGATTTTGTCATCGATGTTATTGTAGTCTAATTTCTGCAAGGTTTTCTTAACAAATTGGACCATGAGCTCAGCCCTGCCATTGGTCGCAGGGTGCACAGGCGAGGTGAGCGCATGTTGGATGCCGCGGTTAGCCAGGTATTGCTCAAAGGAAAGCGCAGTAAATTGGGGCCCGTTGTCGGATACCAGAACGTCTGGTAATCCGTGGGTTGCAAACAGTCTTTCCAATTTTTTGATAACCACTTCAGTGGTTGTGTTCATCATGCGGTGAATCTCGAGCCAATTCGAGTAGGCGTCGACGGTTAGAAGAAAGGTGTGGCCTTTGGTCAGCCCTGCAAAATCCAGGTGAATACGGGACCAGGGTCCTCGTGGTGTCTCCCATTCGGTAGGGATGGCTTTTGGTGGGGCGTTGCTCACTTCCTGGCATCTATGACAAGCTTTAATCCAATTTTCGATTTGCTTGTCGATGCCTAGCCACCATGCGTAGCTTCGTGCGAGGGCTTTCATCCGCACGATACCGGGGTGGCCATCGTGCAAGGTTCTCAGAACTGCTTTTTGGAGTCGTTCTGGGATAACGACTCTATCGCTCCAGATGACACAGCCTTTTTGAGAGAACAACTCCATTTGTCGAGTCTTGAATGGTGTGAAGTCATCTGATAATTGGTCCAATGGCCATCCGCGTTCTACCCAGCCTAGGACTCGCACCAAGGTGGGGTCACATCTGGTTTCTCTTGCGATATCTCGAGCGGTTAATGGCAGCGAGTGGAGTGTTTCAATTTGTAATGTGGTTACCGTTGGTGCGGGATCGTTGAGAGTCTCTGGAAGCAGTGCTCAGCTCAATGCGTCGGCATGGGGAATGGCTTTCCCCGAGCGGTATTGCAGCCGATAATTATAAGCAGCCAAGAATTCTGACCAGCGAGTCATCCTGGGGGATAATATGTAGGGAGTCGGCTTATCTCCAGCTATTATCCCCAATAACAGTTTATGGTCAATCAGGATAGTAAAAGCCCAGCCATACATGTACTCGTGAAATCTTTTAACAGCCGATACAATTGCGAGGGCTTCTTTATCGATTTGGCCATAATTTCGCTCAGTTTTTGAAAGTGTCTTTGAAAAATATGCAACAGGGGCTTTGTTACCATTAGGCAGTATGTGGCTCAGAATGGCGCCCACTCCGAAGGGCGAAGCATCACATGTGATATTTAACGGCAAAGTCTCATTGTATTGCATGAGTACAGAGTCAGAAGTCAGTAGTTTTTTTCATTCCGGAATGCCTGTTCTTTATGACCAATTTGCTTTCTTGTCTAGCAAACGATGTAACGGCTCAGTGACAGTTGCTTTATGTGGTAGAAATACATTATAAAAGTTGATGAGGCCTAGGAAAGCCTGGAGATCGGCCTTGTTCCGAGGCCTGGGAGCATTTTTTTATTGCTCTTAATTTACTGTCGGTAGGGTGAATACCCTGACTGTCAGTTAGGTACCCTAAAAACTCAACACTATCTGTACACAATTTACACTTATTCTTTTTCACCTTAAGACCGGCGTCTTGGAATTTTTGTAGGACCAACTTTAAACGATCCAGTAAGATTTTTTTTGTAGGTGCAGCAATTAATACATCGTCAAAGTAGGGGACCACGCCTTTAATCCCTTGTAGTAGCCTCTCCATAAGGCTCTGAAATATCCCCGGGGCTACACTGACTCCAAATTGGAGCCGGGTACATTTAAAGGCACCTCGGTGCGTCACAATCGTTTGTGCCTGTGCCGTCTTTTCATCAACAGGTAATTGCTGATATGCCTGAGCTAAGTCTAATTTGGCGAAGACTTTTCCGCCCCCCCCCCCCAGGGAAAGGAGGAGATGCTGCACCAGTGGCACCGGATATGCATTTTGCTGTAGGGCATGGTTCAGGGTGGCCCGGTAGTCCCCACAAATTCGGATTGAACCATCCGGCTTAATGGGTGTTACGATTGGGGTTTCCCAGGGAGAGTGATCGGTAGGTTCTAGCACCCCCTGAGCTATTATCGAGTTGTTTATCAAGTTGTTCGTCGATTTTCCACTTTAAGGCAAACGGAACTCGACGAGGCTTAAGGCGGATGGGAGCTATCTTTGGATTAAGGCTGAACGATATTGGGGTCCCCTTGTATTCGCCTAATTTTTCCGCGAATACGTCCTTGAATTCATGGATGAGCTCCTCCTCCCAGTCACTTCCGCTGACTCGGTTTATGCCTGCCACTTCAATGCCAAGTGGTGCGAACCATTGGAGACCTAGCAGACCAGGCCGATCTTTGTCGATCACAGTTAGCGGTAAGTACTCTGTGTGCTTCTTGAATTAGACCCGGACTTGGCAGGAACCAACAACAGGGATTCGATTCCCTTGATAGTCCTTAAGAATAAGTTTTTGGAAGCGGAGGTCTTGGCGCTGGATCGTGGGGATGAATTGCTTGAGGGTCTTCCAGGACACCATCGAGAGGGATGATCCCGAGTCAACTTCCATGTGGCAAGGCTGGTTCTCGATGGCCACTGTAATTCGGATTTTCTTGGCAGAAGTGTGACCGATAGTGATAGTATGGTGAGCCTTTTCTCGCTGTAAAACTCGGTTTCTGTAGGAGTGGTTTACTGGTTCTCGCCTTACAGGATGGTTTCCTGTCGATTGGTGATAGTTAGCCCCTTTTGAGGCCTGGCCGGGTCCTTGTAAACTTCGGCAAACCTGTCCAATGTGGCCTCTCTTCCCGCACTCATGGCAGAGCGCGTCGCGGAATTTGCATTCGGACCTGGCATGGTTGGCTCCACAGCCAGCGCAAGGGTGTAGGGACTTTGGGTGATGGTCCTGGTCGGACCGCAGTCGATAGACCTCTTCTTCGTTGCTGTCTGACGATGAAGAGAGGTCCTCGTGGGGTGTCGTTGAAAGCTGCCCTTCTGACTTGGATAAAATTTCGCTTGTCAGTTGGTGTACCAGAGCGCGGTTGCGGCGTAATTGTGCAGCCGACTTCCTGGTTGCTTCTGCTGCAGTAGCATCGGCGATGGCATCGGCAAGGCTGATGTCACCTTTCGCCATCAGCTTGTTCTGCACGCCTGGTGCATCTAATACCAGAACTATTCGATCTCTCAGTGCCTCTTCCAAATCGGTGAATCCGCAGAGGCCTCCCAGGTTTCGGAGGTCTGCTATGAAGTCGGCGACGCTTTCTCCTTTTCGCTGGTTTCTCTGATAGAACTCGTGCCGTCTCACGAGCATGGGCACGGTCAGTGCGTAATGAGCTCTTAGTAGGGGTTCGAGGTCGTCCCAATCCATCGTCTTCACTTCGGTAGGTTTGGCTAGTGCTTTAGCCATCTTAAATACGGTTGGACCGCAATGCGTTAGGAATACTGCCTGTTTCTTCCTGGCTGTGGCATCCTTTAAATTGTTAGTTTCCAAAAACATTTGGAAACGATCCATGTAGGACTCCCAGTCCTCTTGCACTGGATCGAACGGAGCAGGTGGTATGACGACGACGGATATGGTTCCGTTGTATGGCACTGTCAGCCACGTGCTCGGTGTTTCTACTTAGTTCAGTCAGCTCAGACGTCTCCATATCCCATCCTCGTCGCCAGTGTTAAGTATGGAGCATGGGTGAGAAAGAATGGAGACGAGCCTCTGGAACGGTGAACTTCAACTCTTTATTTACATAGTGACTGCTGCTCAAACTCCATGGCAGTTATAGCCCTCCTTATAGAGGCAACCCAATAACTATTAACCAATAACAATCTAGGAGCGCTAGCTCCCTTAACCAATAAGAACGCTCCGTTAATGGCCAATCGGATTCCCCGGAACGGGCCAATCCAATCCTGCCGTTAACAGCCAATCAGAAGTACAGGGCCAGAACCCTGCACTTGACTCCAAGCTTAAGATATCTTTATTAAGGCCTATGCATTCACAACAATTTTAAGTTATCTTTCAACAATTACTCCACAGCCATTTATAAAACATGTTAAAGTTTAAAAATAGGAAGCCAAGCAGCTCTAATCACAGTACATAACAATGATTTTCCCGGAGCAAAAACTGGTTGTGAGCTATCCAGAATCATTGGGCGTTGTGCAGCATGCGTACGTGACAAAGCAGCTCAATATTTATTAAATAATTTGTATCATAACAGTTACATCATAACGGTTAAAGTAATCAAGTTAAGTCTTCATCAGAATCTAATAGTGTGAAATCCCATCTAAAAAGTTACAGTAAATAAACATTTTCTGTGGCCACATAGCGATATGCCAAAGGTGCACAGAACGCTGTTACCTTCCCACCAAAGTAGTACCTATTAATCTATTTGCATTTGCATTCTTTCAAACTGTTAGGTAGGCA
Source organism: Hydrophis major (assembly GCA_033807585.1). Classification (NCBI taxonomy): domain Eukaryota; kingdom Metazoa; phylum Chordata; class Lepidosauria; order Squamata; family Elapidae; genus Hydrophis; species Hydrophis major. The sequence goes on along the minus strand of CM066328.1, from coordinate 48,346,005 downwards.
AGAGCTGGGTTAGGAATGGGAGCTCACCCTGTTGTGTGGTGCTTGGGTCTTAAACCCAGGCTGCCAGCTTTCCAGCTAACAAATTCAGCATCTTTAGCCATTAAGCCATCATGCCCACCAATCATCTCTCTCCCTCTCCCCCTCCCTCCCTCCCTCCCTCTATTAATCTATCAATCTATCTATCATCTATCATCTATCTATCATCTATCTATCAATTATCATCTATCATCTATCACCTACCTATCTAGAGATCTATCTAGAGCCCTGGTTACACAGTGGTTGGAATGCAGTGGTTTGATTGTAAATGGATCAAGATTGACTTAGTCTTCCTTCTGAGGCTGGTAAAATGAGGACCCAGATTGTTGGGGGCAATATGCTGACTCTGTAAGCTGCTTAGAGAGGGCTGTAAAGCATAAACGTGCTTTTAAGTTGATTTAAACATCATCATCATCATTTTTTGATGATGACGAGGATGATGTGTAAATAACCTTAAAACATATTTAATGTAGATTTATGTATAAATATCTTATGTATCAGTATATTAAGCTTTAAGCTTAAATTTACACATAGGTATTTACATATAAGTTGGATTTACACATAAATATGTAAAAATGTATTTTTAAAAAAGAACTGGATACAAGGATCAACTAATTACTTCTAATATATACAGTTTTTTAGTTTACCAATGGTAGGTAATTATAGATTAAAGTGTCTGTTCTGTCCTTCATTAACATACTCAAGATCCCCGCGCTTTGATTGGCCAAAGCGCGGGGCTCTCCGATTGGTCAGGCGAGCCGCGCCGATTGGCTCGCTAAGAATCTCCCGCGATTGGTCCGTTCAGACCGCGGGAGATTCAAAGCGGTGTCATTGGCCGCGGCCGCCGCGGCGAAAGGAATAAAAGCCGTGGGCTTTTTTCCTTTCGCCAGTTCGGTTCCAGCAGATCAATAAAGAGCTTTGCACTAAGTCACCGACTCCTGGCATCATTTCGCGGACACAACAGTGTCTGTATTGTTAGACTTCCAGGCAATAATACCATCTGTTTAACTGGTGTTATTTGAGTTCAGTTGGCTTCTCTGTTGAGTTTGAGGCTTTGTCAACCTGGCATTCTTCAGACATTTTGACAATGCTGCTGGGCAGATGAAATTGGAAAGAGTTGATGGGATTTGTAGACTGGGCCTAGATTGGACTATTTAGCTGCTGTTCATTTCTTACAGTAAGTGGAACATTGCTCTGGATTCTCCAAAGAGTATTCTATCAAATATGATACAGAAAGGATGGTTCTCTGAAATTTAATGAAATTCAATGTAGAGAAAAGTAAAGTCTTACACTTCGGTAAGAAAACAAAAGTACACATATAGACTGGGTGAAAACTGTGAGAGGGATCTTGGAGTCTTAGTGGACAACCAGCTAAATATGAACCAGTGGTGTACAGCAGCAGCCCAAAAAGCCAATGCAATCCTAAATTGCATTAACACAGGGAATCAAGCAAGATCAAGTGAGGTACTAATGCCACTCTATAAAGCTTTAGTAAGACCACACTTAGAATACTGCATTCAGTTTTGGTCACCACACTATAAAGAAGATATTGAGACTCTAGAAAGAGTGCAGGATGGTTACAGGAGCTAGGCATGGCTAGTCTAGAGAAGGACTGGGGAGACATGATAGCAGTCTTCCAATATTTGAGGCACTGCCACAAAGAGGAAGGGGTCAAGCTATTGTCTAAGGCCAGACAAGGAATAATGGATGGAAACTGATCAAGGAGAGATTCAAATAAGGAGAAATTTTCTGACAGAACAATCAACCAATGGAATAGCTTGCCTTCGGAATTTTTGGGAACTTCGTCACCGGAGGCTTTCAAGAAGAGATTGGACTGCCATTTGTCAGAAATGATGTAGGGCCTCTTGCTTGGGTGGGAGGGTTGGACTAGATGACCTACAAAGTCCCTTTCAACTCTGTTAATCTGTAATCTGTAGTTATGGTCAGCAAGCAGATGCCTCCACCATGAAACTGCAGACAAGAAGATAAATACATAAGGTCCAAAGTCTGTGGAATGGTTGCAATTCATTCATTTGCCAAAGAGTCCACAAGAGCCAATGAAAAGTATCTTATGACTTTATGCAAAAATGTTGCAGGCATCTTACTGAATGCTTTTGAAAAGTAATAAAATATTTAAAAGCCACAAATGATTTGTTTGTTCAGCTGCTGAATTATATATGGAAAGAGTTGACCTAGTGTTCCATTACTTCTATCAGATTTGCCATCATGATTTGTTGGCCAGTTTTGATAGGATCTAGCTAAATGCAATTCCAGACTGCAATGTTATCCGGTACTGACAGTGGGAAAGTGTTTCTAGGGATCTTAGCCTCTAAATATGAATGTATTCCTTTGTTCCTGGTTATTTTAATAAAAATTAGAAATTGCTTCTCTATCGGAAAGGCATTAAAATAACATGAAAATAATAATAAGTTTTTTTTAATGCAACACAACACTATCATTAAGTAGGATAGTTATTCTAGGAATTTTCAACTATAAATATGTTTATAGTTAAGCATTCTAGAGGAACCACTCCAATAAGTTTAGGGAGACAAACTTTCCCAGATATCTCTCTAGGAAATTCCTAACCTTTTGTTTTGGAAACTTTCTCTTCCAAAAGGTTGCAGTACACAATCTTTGACCTAAATCTAATCATCAGGGAAGACCTAATGGCCAAGTAGAGTAGTAACAGCTTATCCTGTTCTGCCTTGAACAATTAACATCCCAACTGCACAAACAGAATATTTCTCTTTTTTTCTGCAAGAGACTGTGTGCCTTTTAGCAGCATCAGAGGGAAGCGGAGCATCCCTAGCAGTCCCCCATGAGAAGAGGATAGGAAGTCGCTCCTGCCAATTTCTACCTTTATGGCATCTGTTAAGGAGAAAGCGGATCTGTCCAGAAGAAAGGTGGTGAATCATTTGGACCGCTGTGTTTCTAGAATGGGCTGTTCTAAACTTTTGCATGCTGGCACAGCAAGCCATAGCATAAAGCAGCAAATTACTTGAAATGCTTCTTTATGGCTTTTATTGCTAGCTTGAAGAGGAGGCAATTTCCTTGCTATGCCAACTGAATTTTGTAATGGCATTCAAGATTTCACACTAATAGCTCACCCTTTCTTTGGTGAGAAGAGTATGCAGGAGAAGGGAGATTTGTTTTTTTTTCCCCACTGGATGATTGTTAGTGCTTTTGATCCAACTTTCTCTTATTAAATGAAGTCCTTTCTGGATGGGCATGTTTTAATTATGAATCCTGAAATCTTGGTATAATCATGGCTTTATTCCAAATCTCAGCAATTGATGTTATTGATTTAATTAGAAAGATCATAATGCCTTGTAATATTCAACAAAATCAAATCCAATTTCTGTAATGATGCCCACTTGTTAATTAATTGAGATTTATTTGTATCATTATAAGCTCTTCAGGTCCTAAGGATCTCAGGGTATGGGTTACAATCCCAAAAAAATCCACACAACAAACAAGAACATGAAATAAATCTAAATAAAATAAAAAAGACTAAAGTATCAATTACCACAGTACAAAACAAAGGCACATATTATCAATGGGTAAAAATATAGTGGTTATCCTATTGAATATCCCCAACACTGAAGGAGAATATCAGGGTTTTTCCTGGTCCTGAGAAGGAAATTAAGTTGGCACCAGTATTTCTCTATTATCCATGTGATTCCTCTAATTAGTCTGTCAGTGAGAACTTTGTTGTTTCAGAAGAGCAAGGGGAAGCGGGTGTGGTTGCTTCCTAAACATTTGAAATAGTATAAAATTCCCATGTCACATGAATTGGTGCTTTTTCTTGCCAAGATCCTGAACCAATCAAATTTTCCTGTGTTATGTGAACTCAGCCTGAATTTATGATTCAACAAGCAGATCACTGAGTTGCATAAAATGGGGAATTAGGCATAGGCCAGATGCAGATATATGTTTTAAGAAGTTCAGAATAATACATCCTGTAAAATTAATGTACAGGACCAGTCAGGACAGAAATCTTATCTAGAGAATATATGGTGCTGCTTCCAACTTCCATTGCCTGTTTAAAGAGGTGATTTACCTGCCTTATTTTCATTAAATACATAAAAACAAATAAGCCTCTCTTGTAGTAGAGGCTGCATTGCTTCTTTTTTTCACCACAATTTCAAGAGGTTTCCCCTGGTTTTTTGAAGAGGAAAAAGCAATTTCATCTTCTGATAGATTGCTTGTTATAGGTACAAATCAGAATGCAATCAAGGTTGAAGCACTAAAAAAAAAAACCCACTGCGTTCTTAGGACAATCAAGACTTAATTCATCAGCAGGGAACCTCCAAATCATCTGCTTCTTAGGCAGACAAAAACACTGGATGAATTGCTGAGTCAGTTCCTTCTCTTGTACTGCTTTTCTCTTTTATTCTGTTTTGCACCGCTGAGTATTTCTGAAGGAGCAAAGAGTTGCTTCTGCCAGTACAGGCAAATGTGAGATGGATGTATCTGTCAAAACCTAAGCAAAAATCATAGATTATTTTCTTCCTTCCCTCCCCCTCTCTCCTCCACCTGTCTCTCCCATTCTTTCAAATGAAATTAGAAAGAATTAGATTTTTGAAGCATGACTGTAGCCTTGCAAATTATTCAGGGAAGCTCTTCCTGAACATCTTCTACACTGTCCAAACTTATTTGTTCATCTTCTCTTTCATTTATTAGATTTCGTGATTTAAACTGGATTTGCAGTTGATGGATTTTTTTTAAAAAAAAATCATACAGACAGTTCATCAAGGTCAATCTTTTATATTGGGAATAGAATAGCCTTCAGTCTGCTTGTAGTCAACAGTTGCCTGGGAGAAATGAGCAATGGTTTCTTTTATGGCAAACTAGCATTCTTATAACTGAAAAAAAAATTATGGTCAGAGTAAAAATGATGTAACTGAAAATAATGTTTAACATCAAGGAAATAAGAAGTATTCTAACAGTTTCTGAAATGTTCCAGTATAAGGAGAATAGGGATGTGATAAAAAGCCAAGGGGAGAAGGACTGGAAAAAGAAAAATTTGGCAAACATAAATTTGTTATACTCAGTAAAATAACATATTCTTCTGTTAAAAGTTTTCCTTTAATAATCTTATTTAATTGTTTTGTAAACTGATGCATAAATTTTAAAAACCCAATAACTAAGAATGCTGGTCTATTGAATGCTCTCAGGATTCAGAAACCCAGTTTTAGCACCTTTCAACATAATACAATGTTGCTTTGAGTAAAAGAAGCTGTTTTACAACAAATATCTATTTTTCTGCGAAAAGTACTCAAAAATTTAAAAAGAAGCAACTGAAGCATTAAAATATCTCATACCTGATTTGATTTTTTTTAAAAAGCTAGGAAATCTAGTTCCAGTAGTGAATTCACAATTCATAATCATAAAAGAAATATTTTACCTAGGAAACATTATTCATTCTACGGTTGGGAAAAACATGGACTTGATATTTCTGGGTTTATTAATTAATATGTAATACAAGATCTGGGTACATTATAGAAAATATAATATCTATCCATCATCTATCTGTCTATGTTATGCATATACAATTAACAAAACAATGTTTCAACTCAAAACAGTATCAAAGCCATTCTTTACTGAGAAAAGAATTAAATCTAGAATGTTATTTGTTGGGTCTCTGTTACAATCTAAAGACAATTCTTTATAAATCAGATTTATGACAATACAGCTCTACTAAACTATTGTCCCTACTTAAAGACCCACGGATCAAGGAAACCAAGTGTCAATGTCACCAAGAGACAAATGTCTATACTGCAGGAAGATCTATTAGTAATCTTGGCAAGGAACGACTATGATTTATAGCATACTCCAATTTGCCTAAAATGTGGCAGCCATTCAGACATTGCAGATGTAATCGATTGCCAGAGGCCAGCTTTCAAAGGGAACTTCAGAATAATGCTCCAAGGTAGCATTTCTTTTATTATTAATATTTAATTGTGCACTGAGAATCTGTATGTGTCAAAACTAGAATTAAATTCTGCACAGTTATAATGAATCATGGCATCTTCAGACCTGAGCTACAGTTTTGACTGATTATGTTCTTTCAAGTTGTTGTTAACACTTAGTGAGCACATAGATTTTCTTCATGAAAATCTATCCCTAAGTTGTTTCTTTAAATCTTTCAGCAGTGCACTCATCGCTGCTGTAATTGAGTTTATCTACCCTGATGCTGGCCATCCTCTTCTTTTTTTTCTCTTACATCTTTCCTAGCTTTGAGCTGAGTCCTGTATCTAAACTAGGTTAATTTGAGCTTGACTATTTGTGACTTGAGTGAGAACTCTACGTTGATTTGTTTGTTTGTTTTTCCTTGTTTTTCCCACTTTGATTTTCATAGAGTGTCACAGGGAATTTATTTTAATTTAGAGAATTTTGCCACACAATCACCATTTCTATAATTCTCAGTGTTAATGGCAGAGTTTGCAAGTGGATGAAGTAAAAATGGGATTTGAATCGGTTCTGTATAAAGTGCAAGCACATCTGTTATATTTTGGAAATCCACAATTTATGGTTTAGTCTCTCCTGCAAGCCCAGCACTTTGTGGTATATTTAATAAACTGGCTAAACAAACCAGGGTTTAGCGTAATGTATAATCAAGCATTATCTAGAACAGGGGTATCAAACTCCATTTCACTTAGGGCTGCATCAGGGTAGTGTTTGACCTTGGGGATCTGGAGCTGGCCAGGGTGGGCTGGCCAGCTCGATGTTACTCATTTGGGGGGGCACCTGTGCCATCCCAAGCACTCTCCTGCGAAAATGGGCTCTGGAGCTCCGTTTTTGGCTATGACAGCTTCCTGCAACCCTCTGCCAGTGAAAATGGAGCTCTGTTTTTGCTGGCACAGGCACTGCAGGCCGGTCCTTCGCTGCTTCCTGGGTGACTCCATGGGCCAGATCTAAGCACCCTGTGGGCCGGATCTGCCCCATGGGTCTTGAGTTTGACACCCCTGATCTAGAAAGAAACATGAATACTGGAACTATCAAGTCCAGGTCCTAGTAATACCAGCCAAGGAGCATAATGGAAAAAAAGGGACTAAAATTAAATATAAAGAACATTAATGACAACAGGTACAATAGCCAGCCTTAGAATAGACAATGAAAACATCAAGAGGGTAAATACTTTCTGATTTTTAAGATCAACTATCTACTATAAAGGAACAACAGTAAGAAATATGCTGCTGAGTAGCATTTGGTAAAGCAGTCACGAAGGCCCTGGAAAACACACACAATTATTGTGATATGACTATATTTCATAAGCCTCAAAAGCAATACCTCCTAGCAATAAATTAGCACTAGTTTGGTTAACTAAATGCTGTATTAATCTTCCCAACCTCATCAATGCAACCCTTGTCTCCCTTCTGGCTATTATTTCCATTTGAGTTCCAGAAAGTTTCCCCAGTTTAAAGAATATAAAGCTGCTTTTACTCACACTAGGACCCAGATCACTAATTTCAATCAGCCTCACATTTGTAACAATTTTGCTCACTGCAGAAGGTTGATTAGATTCATTGGGAATGACAACGGCCAAATGTCCTGTGGCAAAAGGGAACAAGTCTTCGGAAAAACATTAATTTTTATGGAAGAGATTAGGAGAGAGAAAACCAGCAGTGGGTAAAACAGAAAGTATTCATTGTCCTCCAAGTTAAAATATGATTGTCAGTGGACTAATTAATGAATTTTTATATACAGAGAAAGGAGTTTATTTCTTTGAAATGTTATTGTTCATTTTGGGCTAAACTGATCAAGTAAATAAAATTCAAGATGTTTCCCTTTCCCTTGTTCTTAATCATTAGAGATTTTGAAAATTTAAATATATCATCAATCAAAACATTGATCTCTTAGTCTAGTTGAACTTTAAAAAAACTCTGGGCAAACTTCCAATGTTTTTTTTTTTTTTTTTTAAAGTGAACAAATCTACCCAATCAGACTGAGTTTCAGAATGATATGAATAGAGCTGGGTATTCGTTCAGCTTTGCTTCTAAATAGATGCTCTGAAGCAAGGGTGAATATGGCCCTATTTACTATTATTTCAATCCCTTTTCCTGGGATTATGCAGCTGCCCTGGGATCTCTGGAAATGATGCAGACTGGGCTATATTTGCTGCAATTCCAGTTAGACCTGTTCTGAAAAAAAGCAGAAACCACAAGATGGCCCCATTGAGCAGTTGTACATTTTTGCCATCTAGTGGTCATCTGAATTTTTACAGTTTGGATCTGATAATCCTAACCAAATGCATACTCCAAAATGCATTTTTGGATTCAGATCCAAAGGGCAGAGATATAGTCCAAAACCTGAAGATCAAATTGTTTTTCTTTCATCCTTCTACCTTTCAAACCTAGAAGTGACTCTAAGCACACTTGCATAATGTTAGTCCATTTCAAACATTTTATCTGGCAGTCTATGAAGATTGTCAGTCATCCAGGTCATGGCTGTCCCAAAGATGCTTTTTCAAGAGGCAACTGGACTTTCTGTTTTTTCTTTGAAAATGTTTCGCTTCTCATCCAAGAAGCTTCTTCAGCTCTGACTGGATGGTGGGGAATGGAAGGATTTATACTCCTTGCACACAGTAGAATAATAAACAAAACAATGTTGTCATTCTGTACATTACAGGAATATTGGAAAAGCTCAGGAGGATCTTAAGCCAACATAGCATACCTGCACATTCAAATCCAAGGATACACTAAGGCAAAAGTTTGTCCATCCCAAGGATAAAACACCCAGACACAACATGGTATACGCCATACAATGCAGTAAGTCATGTGCAGATCTGTACATTGGAGAAATGAAACAACCACTTCATAAATGCATGGCACAATATAGGAGAACAAACCCATCAGGGCTAGATTCAGCAGTCCATCTGCATTTTAAAGACAATGCAGACAAAATCCATTCTTTTGAAGACAACAAAGTCCATATTTTGGACAGAGAGGACTGCTGGTTTGAAAGAGGGATTAAAGAGGCCATCTATGTCCAAACTGAACAACACTCTCCCTCAACAAAATGGGAGGGATACGACACCATCTGCCTCCATTCTGCAACACAGACCTTTCAATAGTTCCAAAAAGTCTCCAGATCCATTTGCACCACTCAGGTGAGATCCTGATAAAACAGATAAACCTTCAGGTGACCCTAATACTCACTAAAAGAATGCAAATGACCAACTGTCTGCAAGGAGTATAAATCCTTCCATTCCCCACCAGCTAGCCAGAGCTGAAGAAGTTTCTTGGATGAGAAGCGAAACCTCTTCAAGTCCAGTTGCCTTTTTAAAAAGCATATTTGGTGTTCTTTCTGGCATTGGGACCCTCCCTCCTCAAATTCTGATTTTTTAATATATTTCAGGAGATGCATGAAATTATTGTACTGTTTCTATATTGTACAATTAGCAAACTCATGTTTGGGAGCCTTCTAATTTGGGGACAGAATCTAAGGTTCTTTCTACCTCTGAGTAACTAGAGTAACCACACTGAGCACTTTTGCCACAAATATTAATTAATGTCATTATTCTCTTGATGTAATCCATAATGTCAGTTTTATTACCCACATTTGCTGATGGGTGGGTACTTAAACTCATTTGTTAAAATAAAAAAAACTGACTTTCCCATTTGCAGTTTAGCCACTTAGACACTCTGCTGCCCTGGATCACATCAGGAGGAAACCTGGCCCTCCATTTTTCCATAGATGAGCAAACTGGGATGAGACATCTGTTAACAGCAGTTTTCTCCTGAGCAAAATATATAGGAAGCATGCATTTTTACCACTTCCAAGTCCAACCAGCTAGTCCTGCCTCTCCCAACTCTATATTCTTTAGATATATCTGATTACAGTTTTGATCACCCACAAATTAACTATATATAGAGAAAACTTTGGGGACTACTGAGCAGTAATTATATAGTCTTGCCTTCTATTCAATATAGCAGCTATTTAGTGAATGGGTATGCCTATTGCATTTGAGCATTCCCAACAAGATTTCAAAATGTCATTGTGTTCATTGTCCACAATAAGAAAAGGATTGAAAAAGATGAAAGCTGCTGTTCAACACATTGTGTGGATAGTCTGATAGCCTATCAATGGTTTTTATTGTGTCTGTCATTTCCTGATTAACAAAATGATGGCTTCCTTAAAGTAGGATATTGATACTTCAAGTTTCTGTATGTATAGAAGTAGTGGAATGACAGCAGCAAGAATATAGGAAAGATATCTAAGGCTCCACTCAGGTAGAACAGTGAGACCCTTTCCACCACCTCCTCCTCCTTTTCCTCCTCCTCCTCCACCACCACCACCATCATTTGTTCAAATGCAATTAGATTTATATCCTTGGAATATTGTATGAAAAACTGTGCCCTGAAACTCCTGTGCGGTCCATGGGCTCTTGGCTTGTTGATTTGTTTATTAAATTTGTTCACCACCTATCTTGCTTACATGTGATTCTGGGCAGCCTACCATCTTTCTTTGGCACCCGAGAGGTCCCCCTTCACTGTATTTCATTTAAATTTAAAATTAGATTTAATCAGAAACAAAATAAAAAAATGAAGCTGCCATGTGCCGATTTCTGCATACATCTCATAAATCCAACAATACTCTAATAAGGGCGTTATTAAACATAAAATCTTAGAAAAAGACAAAGATGACTGAGAACATTTTAATGGATTTTACCTCAGGGTTAATTAGAATGTTTGTGGTCACATTCATGACAGCCATTTTCTTGGGTACTTAGCAATGTGTTCTGAAACTGTCAGTGTACTCCATTGGTCCCAAAGGACTGGAAATCCCTGAAGAATTATTATTATTATTATATACCTCTGATCAGGGAGGAATAGATCTTTTTTCTACAATTTTATGAGACAACCTAGAGGCTGCTTACTAGTTAAAACCACATCACCATTGGGCATCCATCAGATAGCGATAAAGAGCATTGTATGGTTTAGTCCTATTGTTTGTGACCAAAGACTTTTCTCTAGCTCCTTCATAGCTGCATGAAATGTATTGATGAGAGATGCAGAGGATACAAATGATGGATGCTACAGCAACTCCGTTTGGAAAAATGGGATTGTGTTATTTAGAGCTCTTTCCAATGAAGTACCAATTATAATAATAGCAGAGCTACTTCTGCTGCCTGCATTTTGGCAGTTCGAATCTCACCAGGCTCAAGGTTGACTCAGCCTTCCATCCTTCTGAGGTGGGTAAAATGAGGACCCAGATTGTTGGGGGCAATATGATGACTCTGTAAACCACATATAGAGGGCTGTAAAGCACTGTGAAGTGGTATATAAGACTAAGTGCTATTATCATTGTTATCTGGAGGCTGTTTGCTGCTCTTTTTCACATATGAGATTGCAATATTCTCAATGGGAACATTCTTAGGGACATTTGGTGCAATAGTTGTATCCATCATTCATTTCTATGAAACCCAATTTATTTTCAGACTGGTTAATTTATGATTTATCTAGACACCCACAACCCCTCCCCCCCCCCCAAAAAAGACAACCAAACAACAAACTGAATGGGATGAAAATTGAAGCACTACATAGACGGAGCTGAGGCTTGGCTGAGAAGCCTTTTAGATTCAAACAAAATTAGATTATACATTACTGCCAATTTAAGAGCTAACTGATGTTAAATATGTCTTTTGCAATAGCATCAAAACTTTGAGGGAAAAAATGAAAACAGACCTAATCTGGTTTCACAGCAAATGGAAAATATACTGTAGGTTTAAGCATTTCTCTGCCAAATGCAATTTTTAAGAGCAAGGGAGACTACTGGTTTGCTGAAAAGACAATTTTAATTCATTTAATTAATTTCAGTCTCTATTGTTGTTAATGGGAGATTTTATATCACTATACAAAACAGGTATGTAAAACACATCGCTGTATAAAACATGCACATGTAAGTTATTTTTATTCCAGAGTTGTGATGTGGGGAAAAAAAATTAATTCTCAGATCTCCTACATGCTGTAGTTCTAGACTTGGTTAGGTAGCCACAAGATTGGTTTTTATTTTTTAAAAATAATACAAGGGAAACATTAAAGCCCAATTACCAGAGTTGATCCCCTCTCCCCCAATTGTTAGGTTCACCATTGTGTACCAGTAGCACATTACTGGGAATGCTACATTGATGCTACAGTTTTTTTGCAGTCCCTCAAACCACTGATAAGAAGGCTGAGTATCTTTCATTTCCTGCACCACTTTTCTTTTCCTTTTTCCAAGACAAGCTAAGAAAAAATCTACAGTAGTGCAGTCACCAATACTGTTGAGTGGTTGGGTAGCAGTCTTATTCATCTTCCACCAATTTCTGTTCATTGGTAACCATCCATGGAGGGGGAGGTAAAGGTGAAATAGCCATAGAGATAAAGTGTTTAGAAAGATTTACTGTCATAGGACCCCATAGGACTTCAATTTGATCATAAGAGATGTGTCATCAATTCTTCTGTCAGCTATTATGCAAGAATGAGTATATTTAATGTTAAAGTCTTATTCCACTGAACTTAGGAAACTGTTTGATATTCCTGTGATGCATTATTTCCCACCATTGGTCTAATTAATTGTATAATAGGAATGTGGCCTTAATATCACATATACTTAGAGCCTTAAGTAGACAGAGGAATAGGCAAGGGATGTGCATAATTATATTGTCATCAATCTTTCCAGCATATCCAGGGATCTACCATTTATTTGTTTATGAAATTTACTTGTTTATGAAACAGAAATTTACTATTTCAATTATAATCTATTTATCATTATATTATGAACAACTATAAACAAATCACAATATCAAAAACTCAATAATGATAACAATTACACAATTGGGGCCTGACTGCATATGCTCCACTTCTCAGGATGAGAAAGGCTTAACAGTGTTAGGGCCAGTTGAATCTTTCAGGGGAGATTATTCCATGGGAAGGTGCCATGATTAAAATGCCCATCCCTTACATCCCATCAGATGACAATGTTTCAGGGAAGGGACCTGGAGGAAGCCTACTGGGTTGAAGCATATGTGATGGATAGAAATGAAGACAGATGGATAATTGAGTTGAAAGGGACCTTGGGCATTTTCCCATCCAACCCCCTGCCCAGGCAGAAGATCATATTCCATTCTGGAAAAATGGCTGTCCAATCTCTTCTTAAAAGCCTACAGTGATGGACTTCCGGTTTGCAAGGCTTCGGCAGTGGCAGGAATCCATGATTGTGTGCAGTTCTTGCTGCGCTCTCTGCCAAAGTGCCTCTGATCCAGCTGGATCTGGAGGATATGGTTGCCCCGTAGAGGCAACCGAAGATAGAGGAGATCCAGGCAGGGGCTTGGGGGTATTGCAAACCTCCTCCTCAGCCGGCTAAATACCTTTTTCCCAAGGCGGTGGAGCGGCGGTCAGCAATGGCTGCCACAAAGAAGCCTGCAGCTGGGTAAGATTGTGCAGGAGGAAGTCTGAGAAAGTGAAAGCCTTTGGCTGAACCGGGACAACAAGGAACCTTTAAACACCCTGGAAATTTAATTGCTTGAATGATACATTGTTTCCCAAGAAGACTGTAAAAGCGGCAGAAGAAAATTGAAAGGGAAAGTTATTTTCTCTCACTCTCCCTCCCCACAGAAATAGCAGATGGAAATTTGAAAAACCTGCTAAACTTGAAATTTAAAGCCAAGGGGATAAAAGATTTCTGCACATTGGAATTAAAAACTAATTTTTTTTGCTATAAGTGGGAGGGAAAAGGTAAAGAACTTATTTTAAGATTGTACTGAAGGAGACTGCTTGGAGTTTATAAGACCAGAAATAAATGGCAATAAGACTTCTAAAAAATTACTTTGGAACTGTGTAATTGAATTCTACCCCAGGAAGAGAAAATATAAAAAGAAGAAAGTGCTAAATGAAACAGTTTGTTTCTGATTTGGATTGCTTTATGACTTTGGGATTTTTGGGAACTATTTTTTGAAAGATTAAAAACATTTGGGTTGCTCTTAAAAAAATGGCATTATCTGTTGAAGAATTGCAAATGGAATTTCAAAAGCTAAAAGAAGAGGAACAAGAAGGCAAGGGCTCTTCTGGATCTATTTTTCACTTTTTAGAAATGGCAATTTCTACCTAGCAACAAGAAATACAACAACAAGAAGGCTGGGATGAAGAAGAAGAAGCCATCTTTAATGGACAAACAATATTAATTGAGGAAGAAAAGAGAAAGGGGGGAAAGAAAATGGAGAACTCAGAACTTAAAAAAGCAACCAAGAAAGGCAAAAATAAGATGAAAAATCGATATAATGCCAGAAAGCAACAGAAAAGAGAAATACAACAGAGAGGGAAGATTAAGAGAATGGAGTTTGAGACATTGGGGGGGGGGCAGAAAGGCTAGAATTGATAAGAAAGGAAGGGAAAAGGGAAAGAGAAGTCATAAAGGTTTAAAACAAGATGTTAAAAAACAGGTTTTTTTCAGAGACAAAGGGTAAAATATAATTTTAAAAAATGATTCTGCAAAAGTACATAAGACTGTATTGTAGATATTAGTATTTGAAATCAAGTTAGAAAACTGAAATATTATGTGAGTTAATAATGCATTAAAGCGAATGTATACAAATGTTTAAGATTTAACAATAGAGTTTAACTTCCTGTGGAATATTGTTTTTACTATATTATAAACTTAATTCTCTTTTTTGTTTTATTATTCTAAAATGTAGTACTTAGAACGTACTAAGCAGAATCAGTATGGAAAGTATGTATTATTTTAAGTGTTAAATTTAGGGGAAAGATAAAAAGCTGTCATACTTCAACTAGTGATTACAGGAGAAATATTGTATTAGAAAGAAAAGATAAATAGATAATTGAAAGAGAACAGACAAAAGATGCAAGTATAATCATCTAAACTGAGATGAAATAAATAAAATAGAATTAAGAGAGTAAATAGAAGACAGAAAATATATAGAAAATATAGAATGTTAAATAAGATATGAAATACTATATTAAGTGAGCATGAATTTGATTTATGTCTGTACAAAAAGATGTAATCCAGGGTAAGCCGCTTTCTAAAAAGAAGTTTTATTTATTTATGTTTTGTGTTTTGTTTGTCTATGTTTGAATTAATAAAACGCTAGAAGAATGTTGGAAGAGAATAACGAAACTGTAAATAAGATAGATGGATACAATGAATATATACAATTCAAGGCAAAAGAAATATAATTGGATAGAAGGAAAGTGAGAAATAAAGAGAAGTTGGGAAAAGATATGAAGTTGAACAGATAAGATAAATATACATATTAAATTGTGCTTGTATGGAAATGTAATAATTTGGAATTATTCTGTCTTTAAATAAGATGTTTTATTTGTTTTTCAGAAAAGATATCTTATGTTATTATATTCTACATTTTGTTTGTGTATTGTTTTTAAAAATTAATAAAATTTGTTTATAAAAAAAAAAGCCTACAGTGATGGAGGCAACCACAACTTCTAAAGGCAAGCCATTCCATTAAATGTAATTGTCCTCACTGTCAGGAAATTTTTCCTCAGTTCTAGGCATGATAAATTTCCATCCATTGATTCTCATCCTGCCCTCAGGTATTTTGCAAAATAAGTTGACCCCTCTCTTCTCTGTGATAGCCCTTCAAATGTTGGAAGACTGCTATCATGTCCTTCCTACTCCTTCCCATGAACAGCTTTATAAGTGCTAACCAGCACTTTGAATTGTATCTGGAAGTCTAATCTCACTAAGTAAAGGTGTCATGTAGGCATACTGAGATGTACTAATAACTACCCACATTGCTGCACACTGTACCCCTTGCAGCTCTTGAGTGCATACTGTCCCCCTTGCAGCTCCAAGAGCAGACTCTTATAAACTTGATTGCAATAGTCACACTAAGAGCTGATTAAAATCTGAGCGAGCACAAGCAGATCTCCCAATCCATTCTGATGAGCATCCCACAAGTGGTTGATCACTGTGAGAAACAAAATGAGGGAATAACAGAACTCCTTGGCCTAATCCATCAAGACTGTTCAAATTTCACCATTCCACCATTCTTTTAGAGTATTTTGTCGCATATGTAGAACTGATTTGAGCTGGAAAATTAAAAGGTGGAGATGAACTACTGAGGAATCAGTGGCTGGGCATATAATATGCCAGATATGATTAGTTTGAGTATCCCCAGAGTGGGGGTGGGGGTGAAGGGATATAAATAGGATATTTTATTGATGGAGATTTGCACCTTTTTATAATGGTGCAATGACAGCATTTTGTCTTCAGCATAAATACACTGACTCTCTCTGCCTTCCAATGCTTATCACACAAATAACAGAGCAGCCCTTCTCTAGACATTCTCCTGGGCGCCAGTTTATCAGCACTTACATAATAGCCATCTTTATCCACAGGATCTTGCTTCTCCTTCAAACCAACCACTTGCTCAAGTCTTTAAATAATGGAATCTACATGAGGCAGCAGCTGATGAATTTGTTTTGTGATGGTTATTGTATGTTTCTCTCTCCTTTTTTTTCTTGAGATCAAATTCCATGTATTAGTTACATAGTTCAAGAGAATATCATTGTCTGAAAATGTTAGCTTTGGTCACACAATTATATTGATACAATCTACTACTTTCTCCCATAATTTAGTTTCTGCAAAACATTGTAAAAACACATGATTTAAAGAAGCATTATCCCTATTACATCTCAAACACAATGCTATTTTTGAGCATTCTTTTTTATAGAAAATGATGGAATATTTTTAAAGCCATAATTTGAGGTCCATTGAGGTCCATTGATACTCTTGCTATAGAAGTTAAGACACTTTCCCATTGTCTATGCAATATAGAAACATCTAATACTTTATTTCATTAATTTTAGCACTTTCCATATCAAACTAATTTATTGATAAAAATGAATGATAGGTTGCTTAGTTTTAAAGGATGTAATAAATTATTCTTATATCTCAGGTATCTCAGAAGCTGAAAATGTTGCTGGTCCAGACAATGTTGGTAACAAATGTTGTAACTGTAAATATTGCCTAGAATGGCTAAGATTGGTAGTTCAATTCCTCTTGAACTCATTGGCATTGTGTGCAAGTTAGATTTTGGCTTCTGGGAGGATTAGCCCAAGACATTTTGTGGCCTAGGGTCAAGTACATACAGTAGTAGTTCCTCTTTCCGATTTTCATGTATGGGGTAACTTGGACTGGCTGTGATTGGGATGCCATCTTCCAGCAATCTACATTGAAGCAGACCATGTGACATGCACTGTTTTGTCTTCCAAAGACAGGATTGCTTGGAGAACTCAAAGGGAATTGTTCTTTATTTCCCTCTAGTCTTAGTGGTCACTATGGGACTGCAGTTACTGATCAAGTAAATCCAATAGTTGGATTCTTGGGTCTAGAAGGATTCTTATGAGAGCACAATGTGAAGACCCACTCAAAGCTGGGTCTGGCATTATTGCATTGAGTTGTTTGATTGTTCAACTCTCATTAATAGCAGTTGAATAATTGAAAAGTTTCTGAGCTAAATGCTATGAAGTGGGTTGATGACTTAGAATGGAAATGATGGAATGCTGAATGTGATTAAATACAGCTTGATCACATCCTTTCATATTATGCTCATCTCTTGCCTGGGAAGAATATAAGGAAAATGTGACTCTGCTGGCCCTACTTACCCTCAGCAATTCCCAATGCTATTCTACATGGTAGCCTTCTAGATATCAGAGTTTGGATGTGGGGACATTGTGCTAAAGAGTTTCCATTCCTACTTGGATGACTGCTTTCAGAAAGTAGTGCTGGAGGTTGATTCTTCTGCCTCATCACGATTGAATCTCTCAGTGTTCTATTTTATCCCTTATGCTTTTTGACAACCATGTGAAATCACTGGAAGAGGTCATTTGGAGTTATGGGCTGAGAGACCATGATATGCAGATGATACTGAAATCTACTTCTCTTTTTCATTTAACACAGGTGAAACAGTTGGTATTCTGAACCAATGATTGAGCAGGGTAACTGGGTGAGAGGAAATAAAAATGGAAACTGGTTGGATGATTGTGATGCATTTGAAAATAGTGTAAAAAGTTCAGTCCATCCAAAATAGACTGTAGACTGCCCACTGGAACTGGCCAGTACAATCATATCATGTTAGTTGTTTCCATTTAAACCAACTGCAGAACACAATTCAAAGGATTGGTTTTGATCTTTAAATGACCTTTAAACCTTAAATGGCTTAAGGTTAAACTTACACCTGAAAAATTACTTGAAGGAGTGCCTTCTCTTATATGTAACCTTTCCTAAGAACTGAGGTGAAGGGGGAGAGCATTTTTATGGTGACATCTATTGTCCCAGAAAAGCTTGGATCCTTTTACCTGGCATGCAAACCACACCAAATAGGTAGAAGGAAAAAATAATTTATTTGCAAATAAAAGGGTTATCCAGAAGCAAGTTCCAAATGGGCATAATCCTGCTTGGAGTTGTTACCCTTTTATACAATTTTAAAAAACATATATTGCCATGAACCAATTATGGGAACATAAACTATTATAAACCAAACATTAAGAGCAGTATCATGCATCCATCTTCAGTAATCATAATATCACAGTACAGCTAAAGCAGGGTCTTCAAACTTGACAGCTTTAATTTCAACTCCCAGAATTCCTCCTCCAGTCATGTTAGCTCAGGAATTATAAGAGTTTAAGTCTACAAGTCTTAAACTTGCCAAGTGTGAAGATCCTTGAGCTAAAGTTTAGAAGGTAGGCTAAGACTTATCACTAAAATTCCTTCTTACTAAAAACATTCCTAAGCAGTTTGGTACCACGGTCTTACCCATCCTTTTAATGGTCAGGCATTCCTGATCAGGAGTCAAATGGTCTTGCTCAAATTGGTGTCATCTCTGCTTAACAAATCAATTTTGTTCTGTACCAATAGATACAAGGCACTATAGCATTTTTATGTGCAAAATAATCATAATTAATAATTAATTAAAACGGGCTGTCCCAACAACTCATCTATGGAATCTGCTCCTTGAACAACCTTGACTGACTCCATTTCAGCTTTGATGACACGTGAAGACCATTCTATTTTCCCAGGCTTTTCAGTTGGCTTAATTGTGTTTAATTCATATTGTTTTGAATGACTGTCATACTGTCGCTTGGTTTATATGGTGCCTTTATTTAGCATTTTATTGTGTCTTTTTAAAATTGAAATTCTATTTTTGTGTAAACCAATCAAAGGGTTTGGGCTACTGGGAGGTTCAAATATTTTAATAAAGAAATACATGTTTAAAAACACTTCATTACATTAAATTGCTAATAATGTTGATATCGTGCACACTTAACTCTCAGTTAAGACATTATGATACCTGGAGCAATTAATAATGTTCTCTTTCATCCCTAATCAATCTGTGTAATATTTTCCTAAATTATTGATCTTTGCATCTTCCCTTGAACTAGCAGTAAAAATCTGCTGTTTGAGGACTCATTGCACATTCAAGTAATCCATTGGTTGTTGTCACTGTATTATGTAAATAGAACTTACTTGAGTCAGCTTTTCTCTCTCTTGAATTGATGGTATTCAGCCTTTCCTTGAGGCTGATGGCAAGTAGCACATGCTGTTGTTGCACAGAGATGGAATGCTAGCTGTGATAATGGCAGGCCCCATTATGCAGGTCTGCTAAGTCAACGTTTCCAGGGGTGGGGAGGGAGAGAGAGAGAGCGTGAGAGGCTGTTGTTGAGAAGATCACATTTAACAAGTGAGTGTGTTGTGTTACACATCAGGCAGGCAATACTGCAGAAAAGGACCTATTAATCTGTATGGGAATTCAGCTTTAAGTAATGATGATTACAAATGACTGAAGGCAATTGAAATTCTTGTATTTAATCTGCAGGCAATTTCCAGAATACAGATAAAAGCAGGGAAGACCCAAATCAAAAAGCACTTTTTAAGCTAATTGACACATGCATGATGATGATCATGATGATAAGAGCAACTTGTGGAGAACTGAGGGAAGAAATTCATTTTTTTAAACTTTTTGACAGATTTTGAATGATTTGGGGGACATTCAATGCTCCTGAAAAAGCAATGGAAAAAGATGCTATAACAATGATGGGAGAGATAGATGAAGGTTAACAATGATGGGAGAGATAGATGAAGATTAATTCTCTTTCAACTATCTGGATTTTGTGGGATTCAGGCTCTTACTGGGGCTCTCCACAACATCCATAGGGCTGTGTCAATTCAGCACTAGCGATGCCCTTGTTTGTTTCTGTGACTGAAGGGTTTTGAAAGTCCAAGGAAGGGGGAGTTACTTAATCCCAGAAGTTAACCAAATCAGTTTTCAGTCTAGAAGAAATGCTGTATTTACAGTATAATTGTATAAAGTGTCTCTAGGCTGAAGGAACTTGGGATGTTCAGTGTGAAGGGGAAAGACATAAGACTGCATAAGGTGCTCCAGGAACAAGAAGTTGTCATTTGGAAGTTAGTCAGGAACTCTTCACCAGTCCCTCATTGCAACTACCTCAATTGGAAAGGATGGTAAGATGTTTACAATAGTTGATCTGTTGGAAGTTCTCCTTCTCTGGAAGCTTTTAAGCAGAGTTTCGATAGCTACCTCTTGAGCATCATTTTTCTTAACATGGCAAAGGGCTACATCACATTTCTATGATTCTATATTTCTATAATTCAACAAGAGAAACTTATTCTTTAGTAGATATCCATGTGGGTATGCTGTAAGTACACCCACCCACCCCATTTTAAACATAAGAATTTTTGCTTGCCGAGACTGTCAAATCTTGTTTGCTGCTGAATTGTTCATGCTTTCGCACTGGACAATGCATAAATGTTTAAATTGCTCGATATGTCTAACTGAATTACCTTCGCATTGCAAATAAAAATGGGAAAGGCTGTCTCTAGCACTTTCAGCTTAATCACTTAGACATGTCTGCTGCAGTGCCACTTTGTCTTTTCACTATTTCTTTCTCAATGAAAAAGAGAAAGTAGAAAAATAAATGTAAAATAACGAGAACATGTCTTTTTGCAGGAGAAGTGAGTTAGATTTTTAAAAGCAAGCTTGTGTCCCATTCAGGGGACTGCTTCAGATTTTGGTGAGCGAAGAGAAGAATCTCTGAGTGGTTTGTTACTTCCAGAATACATCAGATGTTCCAGGATTCCATTGAGAGAAATTGCTTGAGAGCCCTCCCATTACAGAGGTGGTAATCAGCAGGTTCTGACCAGTTCTGAAGAACCGGTAGCAGAAATTTTGAGTAGTTCGGAGAACCGGCAAATACCACCTCTGACTGGCCCCATCCCATCTCTTCTCTGCCTCCCAAGTCCCAGCTGATCAGCTGGGTCTTCTTTTGTTGCCCTGCACAGGAGAACGGAGCTGGAAAGCAGGTTAGTGGGGTGGGGAGGGAATGGGATTTTTCAGTATCCTTCCCCTGCCATGCCCACCAAGCCATGCCATGTCCACCAAGCCACGCCCCCAGAACCAGTAATATTTTTTTTTTAAATCCCACCACTCATTAGTCTGTCTTAGGGCTAGTGGTCTGTCTCAGCAAAAATCATTTCCGGTGTCCTTAGATCAGAGGAACACAGTCCAAGAAATCCCAGGCTGTCCAATGAAGACTTCTGTTTATTATCACATTGAAATGTTCATAAGTTGGAAGTTCAGGGGGCCACAGTGACTCATGAGGTTAGGATGCTGAATCAAAAGACTATTGAGAGATTGACAGCTCCGCCGTTTGAGCCACATGACGGAAGGAGTTCCTGTCAATTTGCCCCAGCTCCAGCCCACCTAGCAGTTTGAAAGCATGCAAATGCAAATAGACAAATAGGTACCACCTTGGTGGGATAATATCAGAACCACAAATTTTCTGGGAAATGGTGATATCACTGGCTAATCCTTTCAACTTGGAAGGGCCTTGGTACGTGCTTCCAACACAAATGTAGGCAGAAGTAGAAAATTATTAAATATCTGTATGGAGAATAATCCTATAAAACAGATTTCATCTTTATTACACATACATCAGATTGAGTTTTTCTCCTGTTTTCTCCCACAACTTTTCAGAGGGCAAGCTATTTATTTATTAAATTTATATAGCCATCCAAGTCACACATAGGGTGAATTTTGATTTACAACATTCACAAACAGATGCAGCAGATACATCTAGAAAAAGTGATTCAGAAAGTCCAGAGATCTGGTTATGAATGTATCACACTTTAAATAAGAAAAACCCCACGTTAAAGTTATGATTGTTTTTTATTTTATAATTTGGCAGAGTTAATACTAATACAATGTGTTTTTTATGTTTCCTTGGAATCCAAACTCTGCATAAACTTTTCTGTTTTCTGGATTCCCCACATTGTTACTGTTTTTAATGTGGATTTTTTTTTCTTTAATAGAACTTTAATGAGTTTAATGGAACTGTTGATTGTATGTGATCTTGTTTGGAAATTCTTATTAAAAAGAAAAGATCACATGAAACAGATTTGTAAAAAGATTTTGCTATGAGCTGTTTGAAAGGATCACAAAAATTTCATTCCATATAATTGATAATGATTCAACAAATGCGCTAACCTTCTGCTTGGTCTCAGAATGCAACTGATTGTGATTTGTAGAATTCTGATTAAAGAACCATGGCTAGTGCAATATATTAACCCATGGAGTGCATTGAGTTCATTTCAACGAATGAAGTTGCCTCAATATATTGCATTCTTTTTACCCATATTCAGAGTGTAGGAAGTGGGGGAATAGGGTAGTGGAAAGATAAATAGGATATATAAATGGTTGGCTATGATTTATAACAATGACAGATGATGGATGGATAAATTGCTATCCATTCTTTTCTTTTCTTTTTTCTTTTGATCAAATGGTAAGCCATGATGCAATAGCAAAGTGCAGTATGTGACAAAAGACAAAGGTAGAGCATTGTATAAATCAGTGTTTCAGTAAGATGTAAGACAAATTCTTATGCTCCTATGACTGAGCTATTATTCAATTGTAATTGTTCTATCTAGACAGTTTAGGAATGTATAAATTTGGGCATGGCATCTTCAAGAATTCAAATTAAATCACATACAACAAGAAAATGAATCTTAAGTAACAAATAACAAAAACAGATTTAAATTTTTTTTAATAAGCATATTTTTATTTAAAATAAAAAGTAGTTATACTCTTTTTAATAGGGTACTGCACAATCTCTATATGCAACACAGGGGTTTTTGGGTACAGAATGTTATGTATTGAGCAATATCCTTAAATACTAAATATATGTTAATGGCTTTGTCTTAAAAACATAGCATTAATTCTAAAACTGGTTTTGGCCATGATCCAATGAACACCATGAATATTACGAGATTTCCGGTTTTCCCCTTCCCAAAGCAGACAGCATGGTGCAGGTACAAAATGCTTTTATTTATTTCTAAAGGAACTCTTTGGATCATGGCCATTCTCATCGGTTACTTAACCACTGGTACAGATTTTCAAAGAACAAGAGCTGTTTTAATCTGTAATGTGGCATACACTCAAAAAGGCAGATCTTAAAGAGTTATTTACATTCATGCATTAGCTTTTAACACACTATCCTTGCAATTTAAAAATCATATATTTTAGTTGCAGAGATGCAGGAAACGCTATAAAGAATATATAAAAATATATTTATAACAGTCACAATTCTCCATTGCCTTACACTATGAATTATTTTAGATACTTGTGCAAAGCCAAGAGCAAAATTGGTATGAAGATATCGTGAGGATAGGTTTACACCCATTTTGCATGATGGGTGGAAAGTGCGAGGCAATGGAAATTCAACTCCATATATATGTTATATATGGCTATGTTCCAGCCAAAGTGAAACACTCTCAAGACCCAGAAGGAGATTTTAAACACATGCTTTAATCTACTCTCTCATGGAAATGAAAGGGACTCAACAAATCGTATTTTTGGTGGAACCATACTTGCCCTATGTATATTTTGTAGTACACTTGTTCGTAGTAACAAGGTTGCAAGCTGAGAAAAATCTCAGCTGTTGTGTGATGTACAATCAACTTCATATAAGTAGAGCAATATCAGACATATTAATAAACTAAAGTTTGCTTGCTATATGGCTGTTGGTACATAAAACCGTTCAATCTGTTTTTTAAAAAAGACTAAAAGTAAAAAAAAATTAATCCCTGTAAATTGTTATATTGAATTATGCTTTCAGCATGAGGTTATCATTAAGAAACACACACACACATACACTTACACACCCTTTATCTGTAAATACTTGTATATTTCATTTGTATTTAAACACATTAGAGAGCACATTATTTTTTATTTATTTTTGGAACCAGTAGTTTCAAATTGGTTATATAATAAAACACTAGAACGCATATTCCTATCCCGTTTTGAAAGTTGGGAACCAAGGTATAACTTCAGAAGAGTTAAATTGTTTCTAGGGTTTACAAAAATTGTATGCCCCTTAATGTAATTAATATTTTTGTTAGCTTTTAGTCAAAACTTTGTAGAACAAAAGTTGTATATTTTTGGGAAAAGATTGACATTGCACAATAACTAAATCTAAACTTTCTGAGACCAAAATAAAATCATTTTGTAAAGGCCAATCAACCCTCCCCCCCAAAAATATTTGGAAACAGCAATTTCCAAAATCAGTAAAGATTCTCTTTAGATTCCTGGTGACTACTGTCTCATGTATCCTTGAGCCTTCCTTGAATCTTAATGTAATCTGAGTCGGATGCAGCTTAACATTTTTAGATTGATTAAGGTTGGCTAGGTGTTGTTGCCATGTCATTCTGATGTATCTGAAATGGGTCCAGCCAAAAAAGTGGATGTAAGAATTCTAAAATTATCACTACATTTAATCTTCAGCTTCTACAAACTCCTACAAACCATTCATATGAATAATGTAATTATTATCCTGCCTGTATTATTGTGCCTATGCAGTAGCATACACATGAAATCTCAGTTGAATGGATTCTCATGTTATAAGTTTTGATGAAAACTCAGACTTATGGAAAACCTGTTAACATAATAGACAAGTCTGTTGCATCTAAAGTGATTCTTATGAGGCAGGTTAATTTATCTTAATTTTATATTATTCACAGTAATGTAGTATATATTCTGGAATAACAAAAAAAATATTTCCCAAAAAACTCCATTAAGGTTTCCCTGCAGTGTAAAATTATTTTCCTATTTTACTGATAGGAGTAGCTCCAAATACCACACAATATAAACTTTCTATCTATCCCACCTTCTTCTTTCATACAGCCTTCATACAGGTCAGGTGCATGTATCTATGGTATATGCACATATTGGTATGTTCCAAACACCATAATCTGTAATTGAGATTTTTCTGAAAGAAGCCAAAATAAAATAAAAGCATAATTTGTAATAATTTCAAGCTGCTCATTGACATGTATATAATACATAACAGAAATTCTGATAACTATAATAATGCAGTTTTGAATATTCAATGATTGAATGAAAGAAAAAATATTACAAATATATCAGAACATATTTTAGACTCCACTTCTTAGGAAAATCTAGTTCTATCTCCTATATTACTCTCAGCCCCCCCCCCCCCAAGCAAGCAGCCAAAATTCTCTCCATTACAATTAAAATAAGAGCAGTTATTAGCAGCCAAGTTTTTAGTTTTTCTATTTTTTTTAAGTTGGATATATCTATTGGCTTGCAGTTCAAAAACATTTTTCTTCTTTTTGTTTTAATATTTCTATGTTAAACTTTATTGTGCATTTTAAACTGTTCTCTACTATTAACTAATGAAGTGTTAACGCTAAATTAAGTTGGATTTATGAATCATGTACTTTTGTTAAAAATGAGAATTACACATGTCTTCAAAATAATGCTTTCTCTGTTCTGATTTTACTTTGGATTTGTCAGTGACTATAATAGAGTATGCCTTAAGATTTCTCTGAAAATACATTCTTGCATGGAATTCAAAAGGCTTTCAGAATAAAGGACTAATAAGACATTCAGCCCAGAGGTATTTTGAGTTAAAATGACCTGCAGAGCATTTGGTAAGCACTGGTGGATGTAGCCAATGCAACTAATTAAGACTGGCATCTATTATGAAATTTCTATTAACTTCAGTGAAGGTTTAACTGGAACTCTGATCCTTTTATTAAATGAAAGCAACAATGCAACATAATTGCAATGCAGTTGGGGACACACTGCAATCTCTCTTTCTTCCCTGTTCACTGTAAAGATTTTTGGAATCATTTTAAAATATTTACTCATGGAAGGGTGTTCCACCACCTTACTCTTTTCAAACCTAACTTCCATCACTGACATGGAGAGATAAGGTATGAAGGGAATTACCAGAGTACTATGTTTTTCCATCCCATACTGGGCACTGGATTGTATGAAAAGAAATGAAGTTGTCATCAATTTACATGTTAACTTCTTACCCAGTAAGCCATCTATACCACTAACAGTCTGGTGATTGTTACTAGATTCAGTAGTAAAACATGTTTAGCATGCAGTAGATTAGGATTTAATCTTTGGGGACAAAAGGCAAGGAAGTTGTTGCTGCAGTTAGAGAAAGACCGATGGCTAAACTAACATAATTTGCATCCTGTATTCATATAACTCATGCATGGTGTACTTTTTGCTCAGCCTTTCCATCATCTGAACTATAGAGAAGAGGGGCTGCATTTTTTTCAAAATAATCCTAGGGGGGAAAATTATAGTTGAATTATTTTTGTTTTTGCTATCGCAGAACTATTACATGCAGACTTGAAATTAAACGGCTGGTTCACTAAAATTCTTCTGATAAACATAATAATTGCAACCTTCATACACACAGTTTATGCTGTAAACTAAAGTATGTCTATTCTCTTTTAGGAAAAAAATATATTTTCTACAGAATGTAACCTTGAAATCTGATGAAAAAGAGTGTAAATCTCCCCATGAAACATTCAAAGGAGGATTGAGTGGGGAATAAAATATTGTAAGTGACTGTGGAGTATGGTTTTAAAAGCTTTTTTGGGGGGGAATTGGCAATTAATTTTGAACAATTCTGCCTCCAAGAATCCAAATTATATTATTTTTACTGTTGCAATTACAATAGGTCAAAGAAATCCTCAGAAATCTGAATTCTGTACTCTGATTGCTCCATGTTCACTAAGTCTTAAAAAGTTACTAGCTATATTTTTAGAAAGGAAGAAACTTATCTCCATACATCTCTCTCTAATCATGTTTTCCCTTCTGGACAATATACATATTTACATATCCTCTATTACTTTGTAACATTTTCACTGAAATATGATGATTGGTCAGGCCCTTCAGTGACTAATAGCTACTTATGATAACTATTAAACCCTTCCTTGAGGGACTCCTGGTAAGAATATGATGGGGGAGGTTGTTTCGATGAACTAGATACAGTCCAGCCTTTCTTATTCTTGTTTTTTCACTTATGTTTAGAGACTTTTGTAGCCTGCAGTCCTGTTCTGCAATATTTTTTAAGAAACAGCCGTCATAATCCTGGTGCTGTTATTTTGTTCATGGGTTTTCTTTTTTTTCAAGGCCATTTTAGTAAAATAGGTAGAGGTCCAGTATAAGACTGCTTTATTGAGGTCTGGGGAATAGCTAACAGCTAAGCTACAGGGAAGCCTCTGAAAGTGATACTGTTATGCAATTCGCCCAATAGATTAATCAGGAGGAAAGAAGTGACTGACATCAAACTGGCAAGCAAGTATATTATTCCTCGAATATTATCTTTAACATTAGCAAGAACTGCTTATACTAACATTGATTATCTTTAAAAGAAATACTTCTATCCAAGTGCAGACCTTTTATTGCTTTCTGGCATCTGCTTTCGCCCTTTGTATTTCTATTTCTCATGGTTCTATCTGCAATTTAATAGGGTCTGGTTTGATACCAGTCCTTAGACTGAAGACTGAAAAAGGAAAATTTTCTTGCAAGATGAACCGTAGTATAAACCAGCTAAAGATTACAGGCTTCTCTTCTTAAATGCCTATCAACTCCAAGCTAGTGGAGAACAAGAAAATGAGCCTTCAAAATCTGTTACTGAGCCTGCTCATCCTGATGAATACCAGGAATGAAAATCAGGCTTGTGGCTGATCTCTCATCTGTTAGAGAAGCAACCGTTGAACTTCCTTGAGGGAGCAGGGGATTCTGAAATTCCACTAATAAAGTCCTCCTTGGCAGAATGGAGAGCCTTGTTTACCAATGTTAACCTAAATAGGTAGAAAAATGCTGAATCAATCAGTAAATATGAAGCCCTGAAATGGAAGATGATACCAGTCCATGGTAGTCTATTCTCAATTTTACCTCTAATAATTGAACTGCACAATTAAAACCCAATGTTTTCATACTTTGTTCATTTTTATTTTATTTTACTTTTTTTTAATGTTTCTGTGCATAAACTATGTGGTAATTAAAACATATTTTAGTATTGCACTGAGAGGTTTCCCTATCTTTTTATAGATTTTCTTACATTCATAAATCTGACTATTTGCACAAGTAGTCCTCAAATTTATACCATTTGTTTAGCAATCATTGGAAATCACGAAGGTGAAAAAAGTGACTTACAACCAGTCCTTGCATTTTCTTTGCAGTGAGCATCTCTCTGGTCACAGGATCAAAATTTGGGCATCTGGAAACCAGCATGTATTTGGGAGAGGTGTGTGTCACATGACCTGCCA
Source organism: Hydrophis major (assembly GCA_033807585.1). Lineage (NCBI taxonomy): Eukaryota > Metazoa > Chordata > Lepidosauria > Squamata > Elapidae > Hydrophis > Hydrophis major. The sequence continues at coordinate 48,317,334 of CM066328.1, read as the reverse complement.
ACAAGCAAAGTCAATGGGAAAGCCAGATTTGCTTAATCACCACGATTCATGTAAATGACAATGGCAAAAAATAAAATTTGTAATAAGGGGCATTGTGGTCATGAGTTGCCAAGGCAAACTTAAAAGAAATTGATGAATATTCTTGACCAAGAATGCAGGTCTACAAAAAGGTGAGTACAACCCTAAGAAAAATAACACTGAAAGAACCAGCAACAAAAATCAAGATTCAGTCCAGGAGACAAGACTGATGTAAGAAGTAGGAAGATGGAATCTGAAATATTTATGGTCATGATTCTGTTGAAGATATGATTAAACGAAAGATGCTCATGTCAATGACGGGTATCTGAGATTTTTTTTTTTTAATGATAATCTTGTTTATTCTTTTGTGAATATTTTGGTGGCTCACTAAAGTAAACTTTTTATATAACCGAGGCAGGTTACAAATAATAATAATAAAGAGTGGCTGAAAGTAAAATGTAGGTTTCTAAATAACAAGTCTATAACACTGACAAAAGCTATACAGTAGGCAATAAGAAGATTCCCCAGCCATTATTTGCTGGACAAACCTATAAATGCCACTTGGAAAAGTTTTTTTCCGATATTTCTAGGAGCAAAGGCAAACAAATCTATTGGATAATTATTTTTAAGACTATGGGAAGGTATTCTGAAAATCCCATATGTAAAATCTCTACTGGAATTTGAGAGAACCACTTTTTTTGCAATTTACAAACACAATCATTTCCTTGAATCCACTGTACTTCTTATTACCAATCCCTCTTGCGCCCCCCCCTTTTTTTGACTCCATAAAAAATGAAATTGATAAGGCAGGGCAATCCCCACAGATCCTGTATCTCCAGAATTTATTTAAATCAATTCAAAATGGTGGGCATTACTCCTTGTTAATTTTGTTTTGTTTGGAAATATCAACAATAAAAGAAAAATCTATGGACAAATTCCACCATAGTGCCCATGTTATCAACGGTAGGCAAACTTTATGCTATGTATCTCTTCAATGACTTAAAGACATGGCTGGCAGATCTTAAAATCTTGAGGATTGAGCAGACTGGGTTCAGAGAAGATTGCTCTACACTGGATTATATAGGGTCTTATACGATCCTATTGAGAAATATTTCTGGGGATCGATGTGTAATCTTTTCATAGTTTTTATTGGCTTAAAGCAGCTTTCAGTTCTATTTATTTATTATTTATCTGATTTATGTGCTGCTCATCTCATCTGTTTCTCAGAGACTACTATGGGAAACACAACTGACCAGAAGGCAATTATTCTAAATCCTTTTTGCAGATTAAATATAGTCCTAATAGCACTTTAACTAACCTATTTCCTTCTATAGGTGGAGCTAGAGAAGGGTGTGTCTTGACTTCAATCTTGTTCAATTTTTATATGAATGACTTGGCAGTCGCATTGGAAACTGAAGACTTTACTGCCCTATGCTGACCGATACATATGTGCCTTTTTTATTATATGTTGATATCACCTATTTGCTTTGCCAGTGACTGATGACAGCCTTCTAGCAATATTGCAGTATTATCAAACCAATTGTAAAGTATTCTAAAACGAAGATACTAATCTTTTCCTGCTCCAGGAAATCATATAAAAGATATTTTGATCACCATCATATTGAACAGGTATGTTTGGGATTTCTTTCACCAAATCCTGTTTAAATGAATTTTCCTTATTCATCCTAGAAATGAGATTTATAAGGAACCAATTTTCTAGTGAGACACCCTGACAACCCTTGGGAACATGCTTTTTTGTATTGTATCCTCTACTGGGATATAAAGAACAAATATAACCACAACTTTTTAAGATTCCTAGGAATAAATTATTTATTTTACGTAATTTACTGCCTTGCAGATGCAAGCTCAGACATAATTAAAATGGTTGCAAAAGTATTTTATATTGCTATTAAGAGGCAAGTTATTGTTGCTGCAACAGCACTAACTGTATTGATTTTAAGTACTATTATATACTATTGACTGGCCAAAGACTCTAAAATGATTCATTCATTCATTCACTCACTCATTTATCCATCCATTATTTTTCATATTTAACTGGGACAGCATTATACAGTGACTTTGTCTAAGTGAGGCAGTATCAGAATTCAATGCAGAGATTCCTCAGTTTTAAGAGGTCTTCAGTTCTTATTTGAAAAACTGATTGTAAGTTGGAATACACTGGAATTCTACTCTGAGACAATCCTAGCTACATTCACCAGCATACCAGCTTCTTGGGACTTAGGACTGACACAATACCATGATTCTAGACTACAGAACTGTTACAGCTTCTTTTTAGACTGCTTGAATTTACAAAGACAAAATATCACTGAAGTCTGACAGCAAGATAAGAAGTCAGATCGTGACACATCATTTTGTTTTGTTTTGCTGGTACAGCTGTGACAAATGAAGGCATGTGAAAGGAAAGACAGGAACCATATTTTAAGTCCTTAATCAAGGTATGGACAAGTAATAGCATCAGTCGTTCTTTTAGAAATTAAAGTGATTGTGCCTAACAAGACACTGTGACAATGGAGAGTCGGGTTATGCTTTTAAACTGTTTGTGGTACTTTATCACAAAGTGATACAACACAGAGTAATTTTGGCACTATTGGCAGCCCCTTACTAAAGAGGGGACTGGTCCATCACAGCTTTTTTCCCTACAACAGAAAATTCTTTATTTAGCACTCATTTGGAGGAGCTACTCAAGGAATAGGAAAGTCTTTAAGGAGTTGTGTTCATTGCAGCTTGTTGTCCTCCAGAGTCAAACATTTTTAGATCATTCTAGAGATCTTGTCTACAGATTAGTGTGGTGGATATACATGTGCAAAACTGCAAAATAATAATAGATGTACCCAAATATAGATTTCTTTTAACTCTAAGGCCCAAAATGTTTCTGGACTGTGGATTAATAGCATTTAAAACACTTTAAAATGTTATCCTAGGTAACACTTTTCTTTCGATCAATAAAACTAATTGCTGTAAGACATTCTGAATTCCTTTATGTCTGTAGTAGCAGCATCTATATCTAGCCATCAGATTGTGTAGGTAGGGATACATTCCATGAAATCATGAAGCTGGGCAGGAAGGGATTTTCCCTCTCAGTGAATGGAGATTTTCCCCTTCAACAATATGATCATCATAAAAGGTGGGTCTTAAAATGACTGTAGAGAAACAGAAAAACACAAAGCTTGAATTTGCAAGCCCAATTATGGTATTTTTACCGTCCTGAATAGACCATTCTCTTAATCATCAAAGGATCGCTGAAGCATTTTCAAAAAAATAAACCGTCAATCAAAGATGAGGAAGAAAGAAGGGGCACTGCAACGTTGCTTTCAAAAAAAACAAGCATGCAGTGAGTAGGCCTCTGTGAATCCCTTTTTCAGAGTAGCCCCTGCTATAATCCCACTTTTTGTGACACTCAGCCAGCCAAAGGAGAGTGACCTGCTTTTCTTCTCAGAATATCTGAAGCGCTATTTCTGAAATGAAGTCCTCGGCCATAAGTCTTCTCTTGATGCTGCGTTTTACCCACCTTGCATATTCCATGTGTGCTTTTAATGTTTACTCTTCGAGAGGTGGTTTTGGAAATTACGCAACTGCATTGCTAGCATCAACTGTCCTGCTGTTTTGACAGGATGTCATTGCATATTCAGCTTGACTTGTTCCATTCTCTTCTGTTCTCATAGGTTTCCTTCATTGAAGCCCAATCAAAGTGATATTTTAAAAAGAAAGGAGACAAAAACAAATTCATTAGCGTTGCAAAATACTAAAAAAAATGTTCTGTACAGGTGATTAATTATAAAAGGATTCTTAAAACTAAAAATATTGTATCTCATTCCACCACAACTTTGTGCAATTCTATAAATCTTCAAATTTGGACTATTTATCTACACCATGAATTACTGAACAATTCTGTATTACTACTGTTAACATTTTTCTGATGACAGAAAAAAGGGATGAACATCCAGATGGTTTCCAGATATTCAATTCTCATCCATGCCAGCAGGACAGCCAATGGCAAACCATTCAGAGAGCAGCAGGTTGCATGCTCCTGAACAAGGAAAATGCGAGCGGGGAGAGAGAATGCAAGACAATAAACCCTTGATTTAAAAGGCCCTGTTTTGGGTACTTTGGTTACAGTGAAGAAAATCTGTCTGTATACTGGAAACTTCTATGCACATATACAAATTGCTACTTTATACATGCAACTGCATATATGTGAAATGCATATGTGTACAATCTAGCACCATTTTATGCATAAGCAAAATCTGTTTACATTTAATAGATATTCTATTTTTTACAGCTGGCATTCTCCATAGGTCTGTTAAATCTAAGTTTTTATACCTTCAATCCTGGGCCCAGCCTTATTTTGTGACACTTTTTCCATTAGCTACTCTATTCAGAAATATCTAGACATGGAAGCCAAACCATACATAATTATATGACCTTACTGTACCATAATCAATTGATAGGGAGATGGAGGGCATATAAATTTAATAAATAAATAGTTTTCCAGTGGCTTAAGCATCTACAAATGGAGAACAGTATTATTTCTAAATCAAAGGACAGATAGGGAGAAGACCTTGTAGACCCTTGGCTTTCCTCTCTTCTGGGAGATTCAGATGTGGGCATTTCAACACCTTAAAATAGCCTCTTGCATTGAGGCATGGCAAGGGATACTGTTACATTCTTATTGCTAACATTAAACTGCCAATTTAAACAGAGCTTGCTTTTACATGAACACTCAACTTTGTAATCTTAACCAGTCTATTTTTTCCGACATGTATACAATTTAGCATTTTGCAAAGATCAATACTAACCAATTTATGATATTCAAGTTTGCTTTATAAGCCATACAGCCCCAGAGATCACTTTGAACTCTTTTAAAAAAAAATTCTAGATACAAGATTGGAAGGAGAGAGAATCCAAAGACATTATAATATTGTTTCAATAAGAACAAAATGAAGAATTTATGATGACCAATTGTATGATGATCAGCATTTATTATGGTCTCTGGGTCAGAAAGCACAACGATATAATAGAGACAATTATTGTAAAACTTTTAAAAAGCAATACAATTACATAAAATGTATCATTCAATAACCTAGTTATATAATTTAAGATTATTTCTGGCATGATGATAATCCAATTCAGCTACAATACCCTAAGTTTCATAAAATATATTTGTTTCCTGGCAAACAAGAACTATGTAATGTCAGTTGTGACTTCAGTACTGTCACAGGTAAATTGTAATAGCAATAGCACTTATATACCACTTCCTAGGGATTTACAGCCCTCTCTAAGAGGTTTACAGAGTCAGCATATTGTCCCCAACTATCTGGGTCCTCATTTTATCAACTTCAGAAGGATGGAATATAAAGATAGTTTACAGGAATTATCAGTGATTTGAGTATAATACTTAGTATATATTTCTACTTAATCAAACATTTTTAATTGTAAACTTCCAGGCTATGGTTGTCCCAAAGGTGCTTTTTCAAAAGGCAACTGGACTTTCTTTGTTTTTCCTTGAAGATGTTTCACTTCTCATCCAAGAAGCCTCTTCACTTCTGACTGAATGATGGAGGATCATGGAAGGATTTATATTTCTTGCAGTTAATATCAACCCTTCCATTCTGTGCTATTCAATTAGAACTGAGGAAGCTTCTTGGATGAGAAGCGAAATGGCTTCAAGGAAAAGCAAAGTCCAGTTGCCTTTTGAAAAAGAATAGAATAGAATAACAAGAGTTGGAAGGGACCTTGGAGGTATCTAGTCCAACCCCTTGCTTAGGAGGAAACCCTACACCACTTCAGACAAATGGTTATCCAACATCTTTTTAAAACTTTAAGTGTTGGAGCATTCACAACTTCTGGAGGCAAGTTGTTCCTAATTCACTTCAATTTAAAGTATTCACATATATTCATTTTTTTCCAGATCACTGAAAAATAGTCAAAATAGTCATGCACTGTTTAAAATAGTCAAATACAGGTAGTCTTTGACTTATGACCAGTTGTTAATGACCATTCAAAGGTACAGTGGCCTCAGAAAGGGTGCTTTACAGCCCATAAAACACTTCTGGCTGTCATAAAACATTATGCAACTCTTCCCCTCACCCGTGTCACATGATCGCGATCTGAGTCCCCAGCAACCTGTTTGCACTTAAGATCAGTTGCCAATGATGATCATGTGATCACCATTTCCAAACTTCTCTGCTGGTTTCTTTAGCTAGTCAATGGAGCAGCCAGCAGGAAGGTTGCAAGCTGCTACCACCTGCCATGGAGCTGATATTCTGGCAAGCAGGCTGCCTACCAAGGAACTCATCAGGTAGATTGCAGAAATGGAAGTCAGATCCCAAAGATCAGTGGTGCCTTTGTGCAGTCTCTTAAAGGAGTTTCCCTTCGTGTAAAAGGAAGAGGCGGAGAAAGGGAGTCCAGATCCTGAAGATCCCACTCTGTTCCTGCAGCTCATCGCAGTAGATTCTGTTCCATGTATGAAGGGGAGATGAGCTTCTCCAGTGGGATGCAAAAACAAAGCCTGGATCCCAAAGATCCAAAATTTGTTTCTTCAGCCTACTGCAGGAGTTCCTTGACCACCCTTTTGCTCTGTCCATTTAATGACTACAACTAGAAGAACTGGGGTTATGGTTGTTGAGTGAGTGGTCATTAAACAATATGCTCACATGACCACTTGATAAATTCTGGGATTGCAAGTCAAGGACTACCTGTATCTGAATATTTAAAAACTATGCATCTTTTAAAAAAATATTCCTAACTTTTGACCATTCTGTTTTAGAGCTTGCTTATAATTTAATTACATAAAACAACGCAAAACAATTACATAAAACAATCCAAAGTCCTCATTATTGTCCTATTGCAAATTTTCTTTATAGCCTCCAATTACATGTTAAATCTGAAATATGCATATATACAAAACCACTTATTTTTTAAAATCTTCCCTCAATCTTCATTACTCCAGTTCTGTTCCACTTTTTTCTCCATTCTGTTCCATCTTTTTTAAATTGGCATTTGTTTTGCAATTAATACTGGTGTATGCTAAGTGCTCTTTAAATTCATAATATTCACTTCATGCAAATCCACTCCAAATTCAGAAGCAGAAGTAACTCATTAAAATGTCTACTATGAAATCTTCTACATGCAGTTGTTTTGCTAATTAGGAAATCACTGATTGAGCTCTTTGTAAAATTGCTTTAAAATGAAAAGAGCAATTTGATGCTAAAACAAATGAAACTTTATGATGTTGAGCAAAGAAATGAAATAGGAGTGCAAATTTGTAACGTTTCCATCTCTCATTTTCCTGCATCCAAAAACCAAAAGAATATTATTTAGAAAATGTTCAATTAAATACATCCTATTCTTATCAATCTGTCCCATTCAGACAGAGCAAACTATGAGAGAAAACGATGAGAGAAGCAAACTATGAGAGAAAACGAGACAGAGCAAACTATGAGAGAAAACGAGAGAAACATAGGCCACGACCACTGGAAAATGTTGCAACTACTTCTATGGAAAGCAATGACACGAAGATGGGGACCAAAAAGGAGGGATGACTTAGTCATTTAAACCTGATGGTAGGAAAGAAGCACTAAGAAATATTGGATGGGAAAGGCTAGAGATGTTTGTTTTCCTCATATGGAGGTACTCAGGTCATATTTGAGATATTTCCAGGTAGTCCTCAACATAGAACCACAACTGAGCCTATTGAGAGTTTTGCAGCGATAATTCAGCGCCAGAAAAATAAACACAGATGGCTGATGCTTCATTTAACATCGTTACAAACTAAGTAGATTTTACAAACCAGTTGTAGATTTCTCCAATATGGAGCAAACCCAAACAGAAACATGTTGCAAGTTCACAGGCAAGCTCGTCTTCAGTAAGCAAGCAAGCAAGCTACAATACACAGACTCAGAGCTCAACATAATTGCATAGTTACAGAGCTTAACACAGACCCACACCTAGGCTACTTTTGGTTTCAGTTTTCAGCCTAGGCTACTTCTGGTAGTTTCAGTTTCCAAACTATCCTCATTGGCTGATTTAGTTGCTATGCCTATTCATTGGCTGACCTTGTTACCATGCTCTATTCCAGTTCATGAATATACTCTGACAGAGCCCAAAATTTCTGTTGCTGTGTTAAGTGATTTTTGCCCCATTTTATGACCTTTCTTGCCACCGTTGTAAATCACTGCAGTGTTATTAACACGGTTAAGTGAAACATGGCTTTCCCATTGACTCTGCTTGCCAGAAGGTGAAAAAAGATGATCACATGACCCCGGGGACATTGCAATCATAAATATGAGTTAGTTGCCAAGCATCTAAATTTTGATCAAGTGACCATAAATATGCTTCAACAGTCATTAAGGGTGAAAAATGGTCATAAATCACTTTTTTCTGTGATGTTGTAACTCTAACATCTTTAGTGCTGTTGATCATTAAATGTCAGGGATGTTTGACATCCTTCAAAGAACAAAATCTTAACAGTAGTTAAGTTTTAAATTAAATTAAAAATTACTGAAATTCAATAAGATGAAGGGGCGGCTATGTCCCATGTATTTAATATTTTCTCAATTTTGTCACTAATTGTAATTATAATTGAATTATACTCACCTGGAACTCAGTGCTAATTATGTGTCCTTTCAGATCCTTCAGGGGTCACCTAATTTTCCACTGAAATTTAATATAAATCTCCTCAAATCCTCTTAATAAAGATTCATTTGCTTTTATAACTTGTTTTTTTTTTGGGCTCTAAACTGATAGAATCATAGATAGAATGTAAGATAGAATGTAAGAATGTAGAAAGGAATTATCTGATCTTTGATCCAGTGAAGGAGCCCTGACAGCCAAAACAGTTTTGAAGCAGGACAATCTACCAGTTCCTAAGGTAGTCTTTTAATCTGTTGAACAGCTATTACAGCCGTGGTTTTTTTTCCCCTGATGCCTAACTGAAATCAACTTTTTGGTCATTTATTTATTTATTTATTTTTATTAGCTTGGCTTATATGCCACTGCATTTCCAAAGAGTCTAAGTGGTTGCAAATAAAAAATAAATGAGGAGCAGAATTTTCCCACATCTCCAAACGCCTTTGAAGAATCTTACTTTGATAATTCTTTGGGGAAAAAAAATAGGGGATTTGATGCCAAGAAATGGGACTCTCTAGACATGGAGGTTCAGAAGTAGGGATCTATCACTGAGAAGGTTTAAGCATGGGTTCCTTACCTCAGATTTGCAACCTGCAGTCCTCTCTACTACATCTTACCTGACACACCAACTCAAACTAGAGAGGGCAACTCAGAGTTAAGCAGGCCCTGAGCCATGTAAGACCTGTAAAGGTGATAATCAGCCATTTAAATTGCACCTCAGAGATCAAACAGGATCAGGAGAATTGCACTCCCTTGCCCTAGTCCCACCAGAGATCATCAACAAGGCTGAATAACAGGTTCAGTCCCATATGCAGGCTTGAATCTTGACCAGAAAAGATCAACATAAACTAATTCATTCATGATTCTCAGAAGTTGTCCCTAATGAAGTAAAGCTGGATAGCGGTCAATAGTTACTTACAAGTAATCTTCCTTTAGCAACTATAATTGGGACTGGCAATTTGGTTGTTAAGTAAAGTGAATGCTTACATTAAACTGTGACTATGCTTATGTTCATACTTTGCTTGTTCCATTGCTTTACAGATCTACAAGGTTGTAAATCTAAGAATTGATTAATGTTACTTTTTCAACCACTGCTGCAACGTGAACAGTCGCTAAACAAAGCACTCACTAAACAAGGACTACCTGTAGTACAATTGGATGACAGCTTCTTGAAGACAGAGGAAACACTACCTTATTCCACCCAAGGACTACCTGTAATACAATTGGATGACAGCTTCTTGAAGACAGAGGAAACACCACCTTATTCGAGTGTATATTTCCCATTATCCACACTAGACCCAACTAGATTTTTATCCTGACCAAATCTGAGTGATTTTATCCTCTAGATTCTGTTTAAATTTACCCAATAGCAAATCAGGGCCATGACCTTCTGAAATAAATCCAGGGTTGTCATGATGTCCATGAACTCACAAATTACATCACTTCCTATGTATGTGAGAGATTGACTTTACAGGAAGATAAATTTACAACAGAACTCATCTGATCTCTCTCAACTTTTGTAGATGATAGCAAGTTACTCAGGGAGTGTATATTCCAAGAAGAGCGAAAAAGAGGGAGAATTTTAAAATAATTTTAAAATGTCAGCAAAACTCTGACAGACAAGAATGTTCAAACTAATTCCAAATAATGCCAAATAATAAAGTTCTTGTTGAATTAATTAAAAGTATCATTGTATCTCTTGTTTACCCTGAACAGCCCACTGCATCTCACAAATACAGATAATCCTTCTTAATGTCCATAGTTGGGACCCGTAGCTTGGTCATTAAGCAAAATGATTGCTATGTGAAACTGCAACTGTTTTATATCTTACTTCAGTTTTCCTTTGCTTTATAGACCTGCAAAGATGATAAATGCAAGGATTGGTTGTAAAGTCCTAACTGTTAATAGTAACTAAATAAGGACTATCTGCATATGTTCTCTGTGGCTGAAATCTTTTTAAAAAATATGATTTCTTCTTCCGGTTTTTAATTATATCTGTGGAGAAAATTCTGATGTTTTCCCCTAAGTATTAATGGTATCACATTTAGTTTTTATTCATTTGCCACGTGTCTTTATCAACACTTCAGCAACTGAGTGGTCAATATTCTACCTGACTCTGTGGTTTCTTCCACTAACCCCCAAACACTTTAACCCTCAGACTGTCTACTGTTGATCTCACCTCATTCCTAAGAGGTCTATAAGGGGCGTGCATAAGTGCACCAATGTGCCTACTCTCCCTGTCTTAATGTTCCCTTTTATTCATGTCTATTTCATGTATTAATAATCATGCTTATATGTATATATATTATCAAATGCATGCTTGACAAAATAAATAAATAAAAATAAAAAAAACACTTCAGATTGGCTTTGGACACACAGAGAGAACTAATGCAGATGACAATACAAGAGTATCATGCTATCATATTGATTAATCACAATTAGTTTCTTAGCAGTTCTACTTTGGCCTAACCAAAGTTTACATTCTTTTGCAGAGTTACCTCATATGCAATGCATTTTATTTATTTATTTACTGTATATTTAATACTTGCTAATCACCCATTTCCCTTGGTCCTTAATGAAATAGCCATCAGACCACATATAAGTGACCCTAGGCAATTCCTGGCCAGATACAGCTGCAACTAGATGTCAGACTATGTTACCATAGTAAATGGTACTCCTAACTCTGAGACCACATGTATCTGCAGTGTCAATGATCGAGAAACACCTCAAACAGTGAAACAAATTATTCACTACAACTCCCTATAGCAGGGGTGTCAAACTTGCAGCCTGAAGGCCAGATGCATCACATACTGGCCATGCCCACCTGTTGGACACCTGTACTTCATAGGGTTGGCTATGCATCAATCGATCAGGCAGATGAAACACTCATCAATAGCACTTCTGGTTTATTGTCCTGACAGATCTGAACTGAATGAATCCAAGATACTTTGTGATCTGCTGAAGATATTTCTTTATAAAACAACTTCAATGTGACCTATGGTCTCTTATTATTGTCAAGTGCTTAGACTGGTCTTAACATCTGGGGAAAAGATGCACACTGGTCCTAATATCTAGGAACAATTATAAAGCATGCTTGAAAACATAGATTCAATTTATAACGTCTCTAAGAACAACTGTGACATTTCTATCTTAAAGCCTTGACAGCTGGTGTATAGCTGGTACATAGGATAAGGTAGATGGACCAGTGATAGAATAATTTGTAAGGCAGGTTAAATGCCTATATTCTATTGGAAATAATGGACTGTTCAAGGAATTGCAGAATCATAGTTCATTTGTATAGGATTCCTCCACAAAAACCAGGAATTTTTGGTTTAAGCAAGTTTATTGTCTGAAATCTATCATTAGTTTATTTGTATGACATATCAATATCCCCCCCCCCCCTTAAAACAATTCTGGAGTTTTATATTATAGTTTTCTTACCAGGTATTATATTAACATAGCATAGCATAGCATAAACATAAACTATTAGCTGGAGATATAACCTGCTATTGGCAATTTTTGTGCCAAAAAGGTATTTGAAGATATTCAGTAGCCTAGTAAAATAATAGAGTCATGAGGATAGGACTATTTTCTTAGTAGTGTCAACAATGCCCTTCTTTGATTCAGTAACCATGCACTTTTTCAATAAATTCTTCAATGAACCATTAAGAAATTTCTTATTCATTTGACTACAAATTCTGAAGACTAATGAAGACATTTTCCCAAATGAAATTGACTGCAATTAAATGATCCTTGATAAGCGTGATCTTGATTGTTATTACAATTTTTAGTTAAGTGAAATAAAATTCCTTTCCTACCAGATCTACTAGTCACATGCAGGTCTGCAGAAGATGTTAATTCAAGTTATGCTTAGCTCCACAGACTACACAGAGATGTCCATGTAATTTCCTTAGCAATAATATTTGTTTGGTTTTTCTAATCCATTCTAAAATCCTAGAATTCCCTGTAACCTTTTATCCAAGTTCTCACTAGATATGACCCTGCATAATTTAAAAATAAATAAAATCAATTAAACATAAAGAGATGGATATATCCCATGAAATCTTTGCTATCTTTTAGGTATCTCAGGATATCAAATATCATCTTTAATATCATCTTTTAAAGTTACAAAACAAGGTTAAAGAATTAGAATCCATGCAGCATCCATGCAGCATCCTTGTATACTTGCACTACTAAAATGAAACTGCATTAAACGAGAACAACATAATTGGTCTTAATGCTGGATAAAATAGCACTGTTTAGAATATGATGAATTTACAGTTTGCTGTTTTATGTTTAGCAATCACTCTCTTCCAACTGGTTTGGAGAATGCTTTCGGCCACAAGAATATGCCACTCTTAACCAACATCAATGAAGGCCTTTCTGTTTTGTTTTGCTTTTTGCTTTTAGGCACAGTTGGGAGTCCAACCTGGCAAAAGGTTACCCAGGGATAGCAAAGCTGTGTAATGTCTTTGTTTTGAAGCCTTTAGGGGAAGTTTCCTTTGGTAGGCTTTTTGCTTTTTTGCAATTTTGTCTTATTCCACTACAAAGCATTAACTGCTTCTGAAGAAACATGTAGGTTTCTGCCATAGAAACTCTCTTCAAAATGGACTGGAAGAGGCTCCAACTCCCAACCTCCTTTTTTGCAATATGTGCAGTGGCTCCATCACCAGTATTGTGATGGAGTTCACAATTTTCATCAGTTTGAAGGAAACACAGGAAAAACATGCTAAAAAACATGTACATAGTTTAAAAAAAACAAGGCTACCCATGCATGGGAAAATTCTGATCCCACCCTTGTGATAAGGTTTGACCACTGGGATCTCTTTCCGTTCCCAAAACATTAAATCTAGTTCTGGCCACCAAAATGTTGCCTTTCCCTGATCTAGAGGAGCCCCGGGGTTCTAATTTTTAAATGTGTACCTCACAGAGATCATAAGCTGCCGCCTTTGTATGTGCTAATACACTACCCACATAAACAATATCCATCACCCAAACATTCAACGTTAGGGATGCATGCCTCTTACTTCCACCAGACCCACTACTTCATATCTTAAATGCAAACTCCTTAATGCAAGAAGTCTCTCAAATAAAATGCATGATTTCCTCATCCTTCTAAGCTCAACCACATTTGACATTATATTTGTCTGTGAGACATGGTTAAATGCATCTTTTCCAGACTCCATTACCACTACAAGAGAATATCAAGTTTTTCGGTCAGATCGCGAAATCTGTAGAGGTGGTGGAGTTGCTATATTCTATACAAAGTCTCTAAATCTAAAAAAGATCCAAATTATACAAGAGCTTGCTTTTCCCGAGACCATCATCTGTGAACTGTCCTTAAGCATCTCAATCCGCTTCTTACTTTGCTAAATTTGTCCCTGACTATGATATAATTTACTTTGTCCCTGACTATGATATAATTCATGCAAACAAGCTAACTTCACTACTGACATTAGCTGCCTCCTTGCCCACACCCTCTCATTTTAATTGGTGACCTTAACTTACCTCTTATAAATTGGACTCTAAATGAATGTACATCTGAACCCTTTCATACAACCCTGTACAATGCCGTTAACACACTAGGACTGGAACAACTACCCTGTTTCTCCAACAATACAGCCTCCCCCAATAGGAAGTCCCAGCATGTTTTATAGGCATGAAATGAAATTAAGCCTCTCCCCCCAAATTAAGGCTATATTAAAGCATGTTAAATGGGGGGGGGGAATGGTGGTGGGGGCTTGCCGTTAGGAAGTACTTTTGTTGCACACTCAGACATGGTGCTGCCTGCGTTGACCCCAATATGAAGTGCCCCACCAATGCCGAGGTCAACACCCAAGCTGTTGCTGGCCGCCCACCTGAAGATGCAAGGGAGGGAATTAAGTCACCCCCGAAAAGACGACCTAGCCATTTTTTCAGGGCTCAAAAAAAAATAAGACCCGGCCTTATTATATGAAAAACACGGTAGTAACCAACAATACTAGATTTAACAACTGCCTCAATCTCATCTTCTGCAACAGTTTGAATTCAATTTATGGAATTCAAATTAATGAACCCTTTTCCAACAGTGACCACAGCATGATTGACTTTTGTCTCAACATATGTCCTCACAAAAATCCTCATAATGATCCCCAATTATAACTTCAAAAAAGGCAACTATGATCTTATAGACAACGATCTCTCATATCTTGATTGGCAAATTCTATTCACTGGATGCAATTCCGTTGAAGATCACTACAATATATTTTTAGTTGAAGTCAAAAGAGTCATCAAACTATATTTACCAATAACAACTCCCAAAACCAGAAAAAACAAATTACCCATAACAATAAGAAAGCTCCAATCCAAAAAGAAATCCCTTTGGCGGAAAAATAAATCTGGTCACGTTGACAATTTTAAAAGCCGATACAAAAATTTATGCCACCAGATAAAGACTGAATGCACTAATTATCACATTAAACAAGAGGAAAATTTTCTACGCACAAATTCCACCCGTGCTTTCTACAATTTTGTAAACAACAAACTAAAAGACTCAAGGTCCATCCCACCCCTGAAAGGACCTAATGGTAAAGACTGGAATGATGACACCATTAAAGCCAACCTCTTTAACACGTTCTTTGGCTCAGTATTTGTAAACAGCAATGGATCATGCCCAGTATTTCCTAGTCGAACAACAGACAACTACAATGATCTAATACATATTGATTTTACAGAAGACAATGTTGAAAAAGCACTACACAATCTAAACCATCTCTATCTATTGGATCGGACAGAATATGTGCCTACTTCTTAAAAAAGCTTTCCACTGCCATAGCTGAACCTCTAAGCATAATCTTTGAAAAATCTTTCAGGACCAGCTCCTTGCCAAAACTATAGTCACAAGCCACAGTCATTTCCATCTTCAAAAGGGAGACCCCAGCCTAGTTGAAAATTACAGACCAATCTCTTTATGCTGCATCACCTGTAAAGTCATGGAATCAATTATTAACCAATCTATTATCCTCCACTTAGAGACAAACAACCTACTCTCTAACAAACAGTTTGGTTTCAGAAGGAAACTGTCCTGTAACCTGCAACTCTTGCACTGTAAAAACATATGGACTACACAACTTGATCAGGGCAAAGCAATTGACGCAATTTACATAGACTTCTGTAAAGCCTTTGATTCAGTGGAACACGACAAACTACTCCTAAAACTAAGGTCTTATGGTATCTCTGGACACCTGCATAACTGGATAGAAGCATTCCTGTCAAACAGGCAACAAATGCTCAAAATTGGGAGCGTCCTATCAAATTCTGTACCTGTCAACAGTGGTGTCCCCCAAGGCAGTGTTCTAGGACCAACTCTCTTCATACTCTATATTAATGACCTCTGTGATTATATTAAGAGCAACTGTGTTCTTTTCACTGATGATGTAAAACTATTCAACACCACAGACAATAGTGCTACCCTTCAAAAAGATCTTGACTATATGTCAGAATGGTCAAACAAATGGCAACTTCAAATCTCAACAAATAAATGCTCTATCTTACATATTGGCAAAAAAAATCAAAAATTAAAATACAAGCTCAATAGTCAAGACATTGTTGATGACAAAAACTTTGTCAAGGACCTTGGAGTACTCATCTCAAATGATCTAAGTGCTACATAGCCAAAAAGGCATTAAGAGTTGTTAACCTAATCCTGTGTAGCTTTTTCTCCGGTGATATCATTCTACTAACTAGAGCATATAAAACATTTGCTAGACCAATACTTGAATACAGCTCATCAGTCTGGAACCCGCATTACATATCTGATACTAATACAACTGAGAAAGTCCAGAAATATTTTATGAGAAGAATCCTCCACTCCTCTACTCGTAGCAGAATACCTTATGCCACCAGACTTGCAATTTTAGATCTAGACAACCTAGAACTACGCCGTCTTCGGTTCAATCTAAGTATAGTATATAAAATTATATATTGCAATGTCCTACTTATCAATGAATACTTCAGCTTCAACCAAAACAATACAAGAGCACTAAATAGATACAAACTAAAGATAAACCACACCAAACTTGATTGCAGGAAATATGACTTCAGCAACAGAGTGGTCAATGTCTGCAATACTCTACCTGACTCTGTGGTTTCTTCCCCAAACCCCAAAATCTTCAACATTAGACTGTCTACTATTGACCTCACCCCTTTCCTAAGAGGTCTGTAGGGGGTGTGCATAAGTGCACCAAAACATGCCTACCGTCCCTGTCCTATTGTTTCTTTTTTTTCTTATTCATATCTATTTCATGTATTTATAACCATGTTTATACTTATACCTGTTATCTAACAATTGTTTGACAAAATAAATAAATAAAAATAAATACGTTCTTGTGTCTGAAAAAAAGCCAAACACTTCAGAGTTTTTATTTTCCGGTCTGTATGTCCCCAAGAGAATAAAAAGTCACAAGCTGAACTATTACAATCTGTACAGACATCAGATAAAAATTTGACAGCATCTTGAGGCCTAAGATAGAATGATGAAGAGCAGGGCCAGTCTTCTTATTGTATAGTAACGCCTTCTAGATATGTGGGATTATAACACCCATCATTTTTAGCCAGATTCAAGGGGGGAAAAGATGTGAAATTAGGCTGATAATAATTGTTTAATAAGATTATAACTAGACTAACAAAAAGGAAAGTAAAGAATCTTCACAATTTTAGAGAGCTATTTTCTGCCTGACATGTGTAATTCTTTATCATATAATTTGTGTGCTGTTCTTTATTAGACATAATTGCTTCTGTTAACACTGATTGACTTTAATTTAATGGGTGAAAACAAGAAGGCTGATTCTGAATTTCCGTAATTCTAATGTTCTGCGATGAGAAACTAATTAATGGATAGCCAGGTCACAACTCAGATTCTTTCTGGTCTTTGCAGTGATTGATTACGCAGAAGACACCACACATCTATAATGAACACTACCCATTCTTGACTGTTCTGCTGTGTGGTATACTTGGAATTTTGCTTGTAGAAAGGAATAAAAAGCAAAGAAAACTGTATGGACCTCTTCTTGGCTTGCCATTGCTTTGTAGCTTGTATTGTACTAACTTCATCTGAGCTCAAATTAGGAAAAGCTAGAACAATCACCAATATTTTCAACATAAGATTTGCACTGTATGGACCACAAAAATATGTTCTGCATCAGTCACTGTCTTAGAGCAGGACTCCCCTATCTTTTTTGGCACCAGGGACCGGTTTTCATGGAAGACAATTTTGCCACAGACTGGGAGGGGGGATGGTTTCCCTTTTGTTCACTCACCCGCTGCTCACCATCAGCTTAGCTTTGCAGCCTGATTCATTATAGGCCATGGACCAGTACCAGTCCATGGCCTGGAGGTTGGGGACCCCTGCCTTAGAGGACAAGGAGGACACTCAGTTGTTTTACAGATAGCAGCTTGCATTATCTGTTTAAAATATGAATTTTCTGGAAAACAGGAGACTGTGAATTGCAGTTCTGTCTTAGGCATGGAAGCCTGTGGGTGACCTTGGACTATCATTCTCTCTCCGCCAAACCCACTTTGCTTGTTGCTGTGGGGAAAACAGAAGGAAAGACTATGTGTATCCATCATCTTGAATTATTTATAAAAATAATAAAGGCAGGATTAGATAAAACAAATAAATACATGAGGCAATTTTAGATCCTTTTGCTTAAGATATATCTTCAATAACATAAAGGCAAGATAGAAGAGCAAAATCAAAAAGTTTTTCTAAATTTCTCAGACAAGAGAAAACTGATTCTTGCTAGGTTAAAAATCTTCTGAAGCAGAGTATATTAACCAAACCCTAAAGTTTAAAATAAGATGAAAGTATATAATGTGGTTCTGATGCCATAGTATGACACTTAAGCCGAATCTTACGATGTGCACATCATAAGATTCACCTGGCTCACAAAATGAGGTCCAATACATAGAAATTTCCATTATATTATTTTTAAATCAAGCATTTTTAAAACTCCCAAAGTGCTTCTTTCAAGAGGCAATTGGACTTTCTTATTTTTTTTTTGATGACGTTTTGCTTCTCATCCAAGAAGCTTCTTCAGCTGTGACTGGTTGGTGGATTGCCTCTTTCCAGTTACCTCTTAAAAAAGCACCTTTGGGACAATCATGACCTGGATGATTGAGAATCTCCATATACATTTTTAAAATTCATTCATTCTGCTTTCAGATTGCAACAGGAAGCAGAGTTAACAGGCTTAAACCCCTTCCTATGGCCTACAAAAAAATTGAAGACCCAATTTTAGCAATTAGCTTATAACATTCTATCTTCTTCTTCTTAAACAATCAAATCACACCTAAATAAACTATAGCTATCTCCTTATCAAGCTAATAACAGAAGAAGAATAGCATCCTCCAGTGAGTTGTCCTCTGAAACAGCTATCAATATTACTGATCACACAGGAAACCACCAAGACACAAATGACAAACCTTATCAGTCAAATAATCTATTACCCACAAGACAACTGAAAGTCACTTGCAAAAAAAAAAAATCTACCCAGGGGAATTTTCCATCTAAGAACAGGTAAAATAGGCAAGATAATAAGAATATACAATTACACCAAAAAATGAAGGTCATATCTCTAAAATTCCTGTAATGATTATGCTACCTAGTACGGTAATGAAATGTCTACATCCCCAAAATGAGCTGCAAGAATTCCAACAATACAACATGCCAACCCTGAGCTCCAGGTATTCTCTTTCTCATAATGTTAATTTAAATCTGAATTGAGCAACTAGGCATGGTTTATACATCTCATACTGTCCCCCAGTACTTCATGCTTATATGCCACTCCAGTCTTAAACTGATTCTGAGGGGCTTATTGAGCACAATATTACAAACATAAATTATTGAAAACAACTCAACTAATACACAGTCATTAGAAAACAGTTAATTATATACAACACTCCCTTGATGGAACAAATAATACAACACCTCAAGCCCTGTAGGCTTGTTGAACAAAAAAAAGGTCTTAATTCAGTGGTGGGATTCTACTGGTTTGGCCCAGTTCACATGAACCGGTAGGGAAAAAATGCTACTGTTTGGCCGAACCAGTAGTAAAAAAAAACAGCTACCAGTTCAACGGAACTGGTATTTCCCCCCCGTCCCGACGATCAGCTGTGCCAGGATCCCCCTCACTGTCTTACTGTTGCATGCCCCAGGAAGCTTCCCTGAGGCTCAGGAAGGCAAAAAAACAGAGCATGGGGGGTGCTGGGCCTCAAGTCATGTCCTGGGAGCAAAAATGCCCCCCAGGAAGCTTCCCTGAGGCCCAGAAGGCAAAAACAACAATGGAGTGCTGGGGTGTGTGTGCTGCACCCAAAAAAGCCACGCCCACCCAGTCACATGGCCATGCCACTCTGTCTTAATTGCTTCATAAACACCTAAGTTAGTCAATATTCTGTGGTGAATAAGAACTGCACAACTGAAGGCAGACCATACCACTAAATTTGGCTGCAAAATGATTGAATTGCAGTGATATCTCTCCCTTCCCTGGATAATCTAATGTTTCTAAATCAAAGTGCACAGGAAACCTTTTGAATCTTGATTAAGTTCAACCTCTGGCTTTATCTCAGACAAAGTGCTACAGGAAAAGGAAGGAACTGCATCTGAAGTACACTGAATACTGAACACAGACTGAACACTTAACACTACACTACCGGTATTCTGGCAGAATAAGATGTGATCCATACAAAGGTGAAAAGAAGAAAAGTAAGAATGTAGACTAGTACAGACATCTGAGTGACCTGAAAGAGTTTAGTAATTGGTTAATGGTACTAGCAACATTTCCCATTTTCCCACTAAAAACAGTTTCTTAAATATAGAAAGCTTCATGTGAGCAAGAATTCTATAAAGAAAATTGAGTTCAGTTCCGATGGCTCCAAAACTCAACATATGCTCAGATAAATTCTGAGCTTTAATTTTATGTGTGCCTTTTGAAGTAGGATTGGCATAGTTTTTTAAAAAAATTCCAATAGGGGAAAAAAGACCATTAAGTTTAATGTGTGTTTATAATTGATGTATATAACAGCAGGATGAGGTGAAAAAATCTTGAATTGGGAAAGCAGATAGTACAATTTCAGATTGTAAGAAGGTAATGCCGAACTATATATTCATTTGCTTGTTAAAGAATAGCTAAAATCAGAAGTTTCCCAGCATTTGGTAAGTAGAAGGAAATTTAATTTAAAGGAATATGGATAAATTTAATTTCACACCTGCAAGATGAAATGTTATAATCCATTCTACCAACTCCATTTTTTACAATTTAATCCTTTATTTAATCTTTTATTTGATTCTGTTGCACTGAAAGATCAAACTGGAGGAAATGTTACTTCCCTGAAAATCACAAATAGTTAATAGAGCCTATTGAAGTTATTGCCAATAGCCTGAGGAAACTGCTTAATGGAGCATTTATTGGAAGAATTTAGCGGAACAGTGAAATGCTCTTTTCACTCAGGGCAAATATAAAACAAAAAACAATCACAACCTTACTTCTCTCAGCAGGCTTTGAATGATAGACTACATACATTTTTGCTTTTGGAACCTCCCAGACACATTAATTTTGAGCGCAAGCAGGAAAAAATAAATGCACACTAAGTTCTAATGTATGATTTTCCAGCTATAGATGGTGCAGGTAGAACTTTGTAATTAGGTGAAGGGCTTTTCCTTTATACCTGGTTCTTATACAACTCCCGTGATGTTGGGGCTCTCGTAATGTAACACTGTTCCACTATTCTGTAACAAAGTCTGGACTGCATTGGAGCAGCCCATGCTGTGGTTCTCCTCCTTTCTTCTGCCAGTAGCAACCACTTAGAGACACTTGTGGTGCTGTACATTCCTCCCAAATAACTTGCAGCTTCTGCCCTTGGGTCTAGGTGTTCTAATTCTATCCTCCTGTATAGTCAAGTCCTCCTGAAATCAATAGCTCTGTGCTTGTTTTTGGTTATTCTGATCATTCAATTATTGAAAACAAGACAGTGTCTAGGACTTATGAGCTAGAAAAGAAAGGGAAGGGAAAGGAAGGAAGGCAAAACTTCTGTGTGCATGCGTGATGAGTAAATTCAGAAACTGCAACTATGGTATCCCTTTTAGAGAACTGCACAATCTGCAACACTGCGGCATCTCCATGCTGGTATATTCACCTCATCTTGTATAATCAAACTTCAATATGCTAACACAAGTCTTACCTTTTTATGGCTTTGTAGCAAATGATGAAAACTAGAAAGAGGAACACCGGTATGGCACAGCATGCGGCAATGATTATAGCTGGACTTGGCCAGGGTGCTGCAGGGGGGCAAATAGGAACGGTGGGAGCTGTAAAAGATAACACACTTAGTTGAGTCCTACCAAACACAAAGTTTATGATCTGAGGAGCTCTTTTAACCCAGAGTGAGGAGGAAATTACCAAGAAAGTCAGTTTATACCATAGAGTATTCTTCACTACCTCAGGTAATAAACTCGATGGTGCTTTCTCACTACATATTATAATTCAGCAGTAGCCAACTGCTATAAGGCTACCTTAAATCCTCACTGGTCCATGCGACTCAATGTTAATAACATTAGTTTGAGTGTTGTATGAGTCCAACCACTGTGGTTTATGAATTTGGTTTTTTTTTTGGGGGGGGGTGTAGTTTAACATGCTCAGTATATCTAGCTAATTGCAGCTCACTATTGTTAACCAAATCAAGCATAACATGATATACAAACTACTGACAATAGCTATGCTGGGTTCAGCAAGAGCATGTCCAAAATCTATCTGGAGGTGCCAATGCTTTCTGAAAATGAAACAGATGCTGTGGCACTAAGCTAAAGGCTTGTCTTTAACTCGTAAAACACATGAGTTGAAGATCAGAAATTAAAATGTCTTAAGATGGATGAAAGCCTCATTTCTTAGCAGTTGCCAATCAACCAATCTTTGTTTTCTCAAGAAAAAGCATGCTGCTATCTCGACATATTAAACCCAATGAAGAAAAACAGATCAAACATAAATGCCAAATCCTGCAACGGCTGTTACAATGACCACATGTGGAGATTTCTTTACAGGAATTCTGGGGATGGTCCCTCCCACTTCCCAAACTCTTTTTAGTTCTTTATAGGGATTACTTTCTTTTTGTCACTTTCTAAAGCACACGGAAATCTGGATTTCAAAACTATATATATAAAGAAGGGATTCAGCTCTAAAAAATGTATTTGTACTGATATTAACTAAAATATTTCATTCTATCATGAAGCTTTAAGTGGCATAAACATGGCTACTGAATTTAGTCCTTACAAATTTATGATAATTATATCATTAGGCAGCTAGTTGCTAAAGAACATTACACATCTTTTTAATTAATATGAGATTTGAATCCAAGACCTCCCAAATCAAACCCAATTCATGAAACAATATACTGTATATTCAAAATTAAACCTGAGTTCAATGGGGAATATTTTTCAAGGAAGCCTGTATAGGAGGTCTATATATCTGGCATTCAGCTTTGTTCGGGTATTTTCCCACGTGGTGCTTTTAAAGTTGTAGCAACGTTTCAGCAGAATCTCATCTGCCATCATCAGGCTTCTGTATGCTGTTTGTCAGACAAACACCATACAGAAGCCTGATGATGGCAGATGAGATTCTGCTGAAACGTTGCTACAACTTTAAAAGCACCACGTGGGAAAATACCCAAACAAAGCTGAATGCCACAGACAAACACCATACAGAAGCCTGATGATGGCAGATGAGATTCTGCTGAAACGTTGCTACAACTTTAAAAGCACCACGTGGGAAAATACCCGAACAAAGCTGAATGCCAGACATGTAAGTACCCGCGAAAACTTAAGAAAACATATATATATATATATATATATATATATATATATATATATATATATATATATATGTTAATTACTTATCAAGAGTAGTATCTTCTGGATATTGCTTTAATCGACCTACAATCACAACTGAGCCCAACATTTCTGTTGCTAAGCGAGACAGTTGTGAAATGAATTTTGCCCCATGTTATAGCCTTTCTTGCTACAATTGTTAAGTGAATCACTGCAGTTGTTAAGTGAATCAGGTTTCCCCATTTTGCTTGTCAGAAGGTTGCAAAAGGTGACCATACGATCCCGGGATATGGCAAGCATCATAAATATGAGTCAGTTTCATCAAGTGTCTGAATTTTGATCATGAATTATGACCATGGGGATTCTGCAATGGTTGTAAGTGTGAAAAACAGTCACAAGTTACTTATTTCAGTGCCTTTGTAACTTTGAATGGTCATTAAATGAAGTGCTGTAAATCCAAGATTATCTGTACTGCTAAAGGATATTTTACTTTTTTGTAGCATACATAAAAAGTAGTTTTCTACTAATCAAGTTAGTCCATTTTCCATTTATTCTTACTACTTGATCAGACCAAATAAGTTTTTTGAAATTCAGCTATATATGGTTTATTAAGAGGGCAGTGAAAGACCATGGCATCTTGTACATATTCCCGGAAACTGCTATGGCCCAAAAAAGGTGATTGGCCAAACACCAAATCATTTGTCATAGCACCAAGTTATCTGTCTATGATAAATAATAATGATATTGTCTGGCCCTGTTCAAGGCAAAGATTATATTTTATTTGTAACATTATGTATATGCCACACAAAATAAAATAGCACAAATCATATATTTGGACAACTTTTAAGCAATATTTATTTGGGGGGGAATTATAATTGGTATATTATTATTATAAATTCTGTTGTTGTCTAAATATGCTGTAGGTCAAATAAAAGGATGCCATCGAAGACTGAACATCTAAACATATGCCATCTAAGAAATGAATTCAGCATTAAAGAAATGATGGATCTTTAACATTTGTATTAGTGGGGATCATTTTAAATATATGTGCCTTATGTAGTATTCATGAACGTACTTCAGCAATTCCTTGGCATATGCAGAATGTCATCACATCAACTTCGCTTCATTGTCCCTGACCCTTGGAAATGCAGCTGGCAACACCTGAGCAGTCATGAAAGACTTGGAGAACTGGATCAAATTTTATAGCAAGAGGAAAGACTGATAACAGCATTCTGGTTTTCGACATATGGGTCACAATGAATAATTCTTTGCAGGACACCAGATTGAAACAATTATTTGTGAAAAAACACAGGCACTCAAAAAAAGCTGGCTTCTCTGCTAGCCAGGGTACTATACAGAAAATAACAGGTCTCAGACCAAACAGGTTTGTGGAGGAAAAGACAAACTGTGTAGACAATATTATGCATTTCACAAAAGTATAAAAAGTAAATCATTCTTGAAGCTGAGTTTTATTCTTAGAGAGATGTAGTTGTTGTTTCCTCAGCAAAAACAGAACAGCTATGTCAGTTGCTTTCTTCCCTGATATTCCTAAAGATTTCCCACAATGCAGTCTTTGGCCTGAGATTCTTAATGGAATCCTTTCCAAAAGCTAAACAGGACTACATTATTTTACCCTCATTGTTGTGACAATACTTTATACTCAATTTAAATGTAATAGGAAAAAATGTGGTATCATTTTGTGCTCAAGGATTGCAATCTTTGTTTTAAAGGAGGTATTGTTTTAAAGGATGGTACCTCACATTCAATAACCTTTTTAATAATGTTTAAACCTGTAATTTAGCAAAAAAGGAGAGCAGTGAATTTGGTAAAATTGCATTTTACATAATAAAAAAAAAATTAAACGCAGTTTTTTTAAAAAAAAATTCTGTGGAATTTTCATGGAACTTGAATAATGTAAATTCCTAGCAACCATCCAGAATAATTGGAGTCAGGCAACATATAATAATTAGCAATGACATAATACAATTGCCATAATTATTTACTGAAATATATGTAAAAATTATCAAGGTTTTATAATGAAAAATTGCTAGCAACATAGAGTTGAAAAAAGTATCTGAAAATGAACAGTTAAAACATTGTGGGATTTCTAAATCCTAGCTGATAAGGTTTTGGTCATAACACATCTGATTGTGGTTGAAAAGAAGAAAGTGCAGATAATTGATGTGGCAATCCGAGGAGTTAGCAGAAGAGCAGACAAAGAATTGGAGATCACAAAGTATCAAGCTCTGAAAATCAAAATTGAAAGATGATGGCATAAATCAGCTGTGTGATTGTCCCAATGCTTATCAGCACACTGGATGTCCTACCCTCCCCCCCAAAAAAATTATATGGCATTGACAAAATGGGCATTGGTGCTTACCTGATACGCCCTTTCTCGTCGAGCTGCGTAGAGCATCCAGAGTGGGAGGTGCTCCAGTCTCTGCACTCATAGCCTGAGCTTTAATTGAGGAACGCTCCTCCCAGTCCATGTGACTCCCTCGTAGCGTTCCCCAGTTTTACGAAGACAAGAAGACAAACAACTATCATCTCATCCTAACTATTGTAATAAACATTAACTCCTTGACTCATTGATTCATTGGCCGAAACAGGATTCCCCACCAGACGGGTAAATTAGTGTGGGGCTGAATGCTCTACGCAGCTCAACGAGAAAGGGCGTATCAGGTAAGCACCAATGCCCATTCTCCATAGAGCTGCTTCGAGCATCCAGAGTGGGACATACCAAAGCATGGCTTGTCTTACGGGAGGGACTCCGTCTGGGTCGGAATCTCCTCTGGTTCTCGGACAACTTGTTGTAGGACTCGTCTGCCAAAGGACGCTTCCGCTGAAGCAAACACATCGATTTTGTAAGGCGAATGAAGGGAGACAGGGACGACCAAGTGGCCACTCGACAGATGTCATTTATCGATGCCTGAGTAGCCCAAGCTGCTGAGGTAGCTGCACTCCTTGTGGAATGTGTGGTTATTCCGCTGGGAACAGGAGGTGCTTGAACTGAGTAGGCCTTGGAGATTGTTGCTCTGATTCAATGGCCTATAGTTGACGGGGATTCTTTGAAACCCAGTGTCTTAGGTTGAAGTGAAAGGAATAATGATTCCGACCTCCTGAAAGGCTGAGTGCAGTTGATATAAATACATAGCGCACTCCTGACATCGAGAGTATACCACTGCCTTTCCCTCCCTCGAGAGGGTCTGGGGCAAAAATTAGGAAGAATGAGTTCCTGGGATCTGTAAAAAGCTGAGTTAATCTTGGGCAGAAAGGAAGGGTCTGGTCGTAGGACCACCCGATCAGCGTGAAAAACGCAGAGGTCCTTTCTGATGGACAGAGCTGCGATCTCAGATATCCGACGAGCGGATGTGACTGCCACAAGAAACACTACCTTGAACATTAGGAATTGAAGTGATGTCTCCCTTATGGGTTCGAAGGGAGGTTTAGTAAGTGACAAAAGGGCCTTATTAAGGTCCCAGGTTGGGTATCGGTGTACCACTGGAGGATGCAGATTGGTGGCTCCTCTAAGGAATGCCCAGATACGAGGATGGTGTGAAAGTG
Source organism: Hydrophis major (assembly GCA_033807585.1). Lineage (NCBI taxonomy): Eukaryota > Metazoa > Chordata > Lepidosauria > Squamata > Elapidae > Hydrophis > Hydrophis major. The sequence continues at coordinate 48,290,249 of CM066328.1, read as the reverse complement.
AGCCAATATTGTCACAGGAGATGACGGTTGATAAGGCTGCAACCTGTCGTCTCAAGGTATTAGGGGCTAGCCCTTTATCTAGTCCCTCTTGCATGAAGGCTAATATTTGTGCAATAGATGGAGAGAGCGGATCAATATGTGATTTGTGACACCATCTACAAAAAGTGCTCCATGTGGCATTATATAGACGGGTGGTTGAAGGCCGTCTGGCTGCCAGAATGGTATTGATGACCTGGTTGGCAAACCCTTCTTTCCTTGAACTGACCCGCTCAACCTCCAGATGGCTAGCTCAAGCCACTGCAGGTTCAGATGCAGGAGAGGTCCGGTGGGATCCTCCAGGGAAGGGCCATTGACAGGTTGCGAAGGTCCGCAAACCATGGTCTCCTGGGCCAGTATGGGGTAACCAGGAGGAGTTCCGCCCTCTCGTGATTCCACTTTTGGATCACTCTGGGGATCAATGGTAGTGGGGGAAATGCGTATATAAGCCCTGTGGGCCAGGGACAACGTAGGGCGTTATGATTCTCTACCCCCTGAGTGGGGTACCTAGAGAAGAACCTTGGGAGTTGGGCGTTGAGCGGAGATGCAAATAGATCCACTGGTGGTTGGCCGAACATTGCTGAGGCCTCCCTGAACAGGGAGGGGTGCAGGTGCCATTCTGACTGGTCTACAGAGGCCCTGCTCAACCAGTCTGCCTGAATGTTTGAGGCCCCCGAGATGTGATCTGCCCTGATGGATAAGAGGTTGGTCTCCACCCAGCGACAGAGACGCTCGGCCTCCCTCATGAGCCGAATGGAATGTGTGCCCCCCTGCCTGTTGATGTGCGCCTTGGCTGTGATGTTGTCTGTCAGAATGAGGACGTGGCGTCCGCATACCTGGGGGAGGAAGCTGCGTAGGGCCAGGTATATGGCGTGAAGCTCCAGCCAAGTTATGCTGCATCGTTGCTCGTCTGCTGACCATGTGCCCTGAACTGAGAGCGAGTGGAGATGAGCGTCCCATCTGGATAGGCTGGCGTCTGTGGTGAGGGAGACCCTCTGGGGCTCCTTGAAGTAAAGCCCTCTGTTGATGACAGGTCTGGTCCACCATAGGAGGGATGCGAGGACCTTTGGAGATACCTTCACCACGGTTTTTGAGTTGCTTCTTCCTGATCGCTGATATAGAAGCAGGAACCACTGAGGGGATCTGGTATGCAAACGGGCCCAGGGAACAATGGAAATGCATGAAACCAATTTGCCAAGCAATTTTGACAAGTCCAGTAATGCCACCTTTTTTGTTCGCCTGATCTCCCTGACCGATTTCTGGATGCTGAGAAATCTTTCGGGAGATAGGAAGACCCTTCCCTTAACCGAATCAATCACTGTCCCCAGGTGTGCTATTCGGGTGGATGGAAATAACTGGCTCTTTTCCCAAATAATGAGCAACCCATATGCCTGGAGAGCAGAGAGGGTGGTTCTGGTGTCCCTTTCTGCTTAGCGTTTGGAAGGGGACAGGATAAGGATGTCATCCAGATCACAGTGAATACGGATGGGGGAAATCTCTAAGGTGAGCCGTCAGAGCTGCGAGAACCTTGGTAAAGGTCCTCGGGGCCGAGGCCAAACCAAAGGGAAGGGCCACATACTGAAATCGCAGAAATTTGAAACAGGAGGGTCGAATAGCGATATGTAGGTATGCCTCTGAGAGGACGATGGAAGTGAGCCACTCTCCCTTCCTGGTACCCTGAAGAATAGACTGTAGCGTGTGCATCTTAAATTTATGCCGGATAACGTATCGGTTAAGCCTTTTCAAATCTAATATGGGCCTCCACCCTCTGGAGTGTTTAGGAACGATGAAGAGGTGAGAGTAAAACCCTCTTCCCTGTTGCGAGGGTGGGACGGGCTGTATAACTTTGATTTCAATGAGATGTTTGATAGCAACATCTATTAGACCACGTTTGGTGCGATCTTTGAAAAGAGGGGATATTGTGAAATGTTCGGGGGGAGGGGACTGAAATTCAAGGAAGAGGCCGAATCTGATGGTGTCCCCAACCCAGGTATCAGATGTAGAGGATTCTCGTTGGTCGGCAAAGTGTTTGAGGCATCTGCCAATGGGATGGGGGGTGAGGGACTTATCTTGGGCGCCGGAAAGGCTTACTACCTGCGCCCTGAAAGGGTCTTTTGTAGTTGACACCCCTTCTGTTCCTATCACCGGGGTCGGTTCGATCCTGGGAAGGGACCGACCGAAAGGGCAGGGCTGTCTGAAACCTGGGAGAGAAAGGTGTCTGATAGGTGGTTTGAAAGGATCCCCTCCGAAAAAGCTGGGATACTCTGGATTCAGATCTGCGAAAGAGAGATGGAAGAAATTTTTTCTTATTTTGGCTTTCCAGTAATAAAGGGTCAAGGGCCGGACCGAAGAGCTTGCCTCCCGAGATGGAAGCAGAAGCCAATTTTACTTTGTTTTTGATGTCTGCTTGCCAATGATTGAGCCAGAGCAGACGAAGGGCTGTAACCTGAGATGAGATAGCCCTGGCAGAGAATTTAATGGAATGGAAGTTAGCATCGGCCAAGAATACTGGAGCTGCCGTAAGCTTAGCAATGTCCTGGTGTGCCCTGGTATTGGATGGAGGGGTATGCTGCTTTAATTGGCGGAGCCATCTAATGGAGGATCGTGTAAAAAAGGATGCAGCCGTGGCTGATCAAATGGCTCAGGCATCAGATTGATTTGCCCGGCGTAGCGCCATTTCGGCCCATTTGTCCTCTGGTTTTAGAGCTTCCAGAGCGTCACTTGGGGTAGAGGATGACGCTAATCCCACAATGGGCTCGTCAACCTCGGGAGTCTCTAACAAGGTGGAAAAGTCCGCATCGAGATTAAAAAATCTCCTATCCTGACTGGAAGGAGCGGGAGGCGCCCCTGTTGAAGCCAGTTGTTTCGCTACCAGGTCAGAAAATATGGGTGGAGTAGGAATAACTTCAGCCTCCACGACCGGTTGCTTGAAAATGGAGTTCTCTGGATCTCCAGAGACTGCCGGGGAAGTATCAGAGGGTAACTGAGACATCAGGCCAGAAATGTTTTTTGCCTTAAATAATAAGGACTTGAACAGGTGGGGTTTGAAGAAACCTACAAAAATGGGCTGGTCAGGGGTAAGACCCTCGTCCTCTGACATTTCACCTTCCATTGGTTCCAACTCTGGAAGAGGCTCAGAGTAATGAATGGACCCCATATCAAAATCTTCCTCTTCCCCTAAGTGCTCTAGGCCTGCTTCCTGCTCCTCCTCCCCTTCTGGAAAGGGGATTTCCCTCTGGGGGAGTACCTGATCATGGTGAGGTTCCGGTCTGGGGAGAGATCTGCCAGATACGGATTCGACATCAGGAACCATTGTTTGTAGGTCTGGCCTGGCTATCTGCTGGAGACCTTCCGCAATTCCTTGGTGGATAGCCAGCTGCAACCACTCTCTTATCTTGTCTGGGACCAGGTCTGCAGATGGTTCTTCTTGTGTAGGCCAGCAGCTGTTGGGATAAAGGTAGCCTCGGGTGTCCGGGTGGCTGGTGTGACAGCGGTTTGAAGACTCTGAACGGGCGAGCTGCGCCTGGAGAGAGAAAACTGGTCTGGAAGGGGGGGGATTGAGTTGAGGCAGATGGGGTGGGAAGGGTAAGTACTGAAGGTACAGATCGTGAGTCCCTTGATCATTTATCAAATTCTTTCTTTAGCACTTTGTGGTGCCTTAAGGCATCTCTCTGAGTGGCTTTGGATGTTTCCTTAGCCTGCCTGCGCAAATGGTGCATTTTTGCCTTGGCCTTCAAAGGAGGTCCTCTGGGGTTGTCCTCTGCCATAATAAAAAGCAAATGTAAGATATGATAATAACCAAATTAGGTGGTTGGCTCGCCTAGGGGTTCGACCTACAACAAGGCCGGATGTCCTACAGTTGTTCCACGTCTCCCTTTTGGAAAATAATTTATTATTATTATTATTATTATTATTATTATTATTATTATTATTATTATTTCTTTTTAAAAAAATTATATTCTTAATACGAAAAAGAGATATGAATAATTGAGTCCTAACAGTACCGGAGTGTACTCAAGGGAGTAGTCCCAATTGAAATAAAACACTGAGAAATTAAAGTAAAAATGATCAGAATAGCCAATAACCCAAATGAACACTGAGGCCAAAAAGAAGAATGGCCCTCCTGCAGCTGCCTCCCAGACAACATGGGTGGTACTGGTGCTGCTTCGAACTTCACCTCTGAGCAAGCTGCGGGATAGCCAACAATCTCAATAACAGGCAATAGGACTGGGAGCCACAATGCCTAAATGATCAAAAAGGCACTAAACAGGCCTGCCGGTCCTGCGTTGAGCTCCTAAACAGTCACCACAGCGAAAATAAGCATAAATCAAAATGGCAGCTGGCCACGAGGTGCACCCAAAATGGTGGCCATTAGCTGGCGCGATAGCTCAGGGATGGAAAAGCCTCCTCAAAAAAAACCAAGTCTAAATAGAAATGGAATGAGGGGCAGGAAGGAGAATTGGCTCTTGTTCTAATTAAGGCGTTCTTGGGGGGAAAAAACAACGGAGCGCGAAAAGAGCACAATCAACGAGCCGCTGCTTGCAAGCAGAAGTGGCTGCAAAGGAATGGCAGGAAGAAAAAGGACTTTGGAGGGGGCGCGCGAATGTGCTGCTAATCCCCCATTTCCACCCCCTGAGGGGCGAAAAAATGCTCCTCTCTTAGGTGGAACAGACCAGTTGCGCAGGGGCTAGAAATAAAATAGATTAAACCTGAACTTAAATTTCTGATTGTTTTTTTTTATCCTGAGTCGGCCAAGGAGCTCTGAAAGGAACTGCCTGTCTCTTGCGAGGCTGAGCTAAAACTGGGGAACGCTACCATGGACTGGGAGGAGCGTTCCTCAATTAAAGCTCAGCCTCTGAGTGCAGAGACTGGAGCACCTCCCACTCTGGATGCTCGAAGCAGCTCTATGGAGAATTTCCATTTGTCAATTACAAAAGGCCATACTGCTAGATCTGCACATATTACGATGTCCAAATCTTATGGGAACGAAATAAAAAAAATGACTGGCTGTACCATTTAAAGAAAATTTATATAAGCTATTTTACAGATGGCACATGCCACCATCAAGATTGGCCACAATGTATCCAAAGCTTTCCCCCATATGTTGGAAGTGCAACAAAGAAAAGGGAATGTATTATCATTTACGGTGGAATTGCAAGGAAGCACAAAAATTTTGGCAAAAAATTCAGAAATGGTTAGAAGAGATATATATAATTAAAATAGAATATAGACCTGATTTTTTTCTGTTAGGAATCAATGTGGGGAAATATGACAAGGACGTTGTACAAATGTACAAAAAATCCAATGTACAAAAAATCCAATGGCTCCCTAGGACACACCATCTACCAGAAGAAAACACATACAAACCGCTATCTACACGCACTCTCACACCACCACCCAGCACAGATCAATTCCGTAGCCGAGACACTCATCTCCAGAACAAAATGCTTAGCTGACGAACAACACCTAGAGACCAAACTACACACTCTCACCGGCGTGCTGACAGCCAATGGATTCCAAAGAAAGAAGATTGTTAGGGATAACATTGTTTTACCCTAACTGGTTTAGGTAAATAATAATATGTTTTCATGGTTTATATGTTAAAGTGTCTGCAACTTTAACTATGGGAAAGTAATTAAGGGAGTGGTTGTGAAAGCACTTTAAAAGAAGCAAGACTGCAGCTTGCTCTCTCTCTGGCTTTGATGATCCCTGATTACTGCTTGAAATCAAGACTGCATTGCTCGAACGGGAGAGATAAACAAAGGACTGATTTGTAAGTGAACTGACATAGGATATTCTACACGGACTTTGCTAACTGAATATCCCTGAATGGACTGACTAAATGATACATGACTATTGGACTGCTATTTTGACTATGCTATGAACTCATAATGGAATAAACTATATTTTTGATAGCACAAGCGTATCTGTTATTTTTACTGTATGTTAATAAACATACAAGCTTAGCTCACTCATTTATCTGTGTGCCTATCTGACTAACGCTGCACATTCTGTTTAGCTTGTCTCCCTAACCCTGGTTGGGGAACCCAGGCTTAACACTGGTTATGGGCCCAGAGGCTGCAAAGTCAGTTTAACTAGGATAAAACAGATTTATGTAAAAGTGAGAGTTTGTGTTGTTATACATTACAGTAAACAGACAGCTGTGTTTTATTAATTATAGTTTTATATCCATATAAGAAAACATGGCACAAGTCAATCTACAAAGTTTGTCCCTTATATCCAAGTTGGATGGAACAAACTATGTATCATGGTCTATGAAATGTAGTCTGCTTCTACGAAGAGAAGGTTTGTGGAATATAATTGAAAATCCACCAAACGTAGAAGAATGGGATCCAGAGGATGATGAAGATAAACTAAAGATAGAAGAATTTATGCATAAAAATCAACAAGCTATTTGCATAATTGGGTTAACCTTAACTGATCAGCAACTTGTTTATATCCATGGAGAACAAACGGCTGTTGGGTGTTGGCAGAAGCTGAAGAGGATTTATGTTCGAGATATTGTTGGTGCTCACATAAATCTAACACGGAAGCTTTTCAGTACGAATCTCCAGACAAATGGTGATATGCTGAATCATTTGAAAACTATGCAAAGCATTTTTCAAGAACTGCACGAGAAAGAGCTTATTTTCTCTGAACAACACCAAGTCTACATAATTCTATCTTCCCTTGATGAAAGTTATGACAACTACGTAACTTCCCTTGAAATATTGCCAAAGGAAAGCCTAACTTTAACTGATATAACTGGCAGATTGATTGAAGAGGCCAGAAGAAGGCTTGAAAGAGATGAACTAAGGAGGCAGCAACCTCAAAAAGAAGATAATGAATCTCCTACTGCATACGCAATTAAAGTGTTTTAATTGTGGAGGAAGAGGACATTTGGCAAGATTTTGTAAAAAGGCAAAGCACCAGAACGCTGGCCAGAATACAAAAAGTCATCAAAAGATAAATAAAAATTTAGAGTCAGCCATGTATACTAACGGAGCTGTAAAAAATAATTTATGGGTGGTTGACAGTGGAGCATCCTACTGTATAACAAATAATAACAGAAATTTTATTAAAATGTCCCAGAGTACACAGCAGATATCGTTAGCCAATGGCTGGAAACTGAAAGCTAAAGGTCAAGATATAGTATATTCACCTAATCCAAAAAGAAACCCCAGCCAAAATCCAAGACAGAGAACAAGAGAATGGCAAAGCCCTCCTCCCATATATAAAAGGCACTACGGACAAAATCAGCAAGATCCTCCAAAAACACAACATTAAGACAGCATTCTGCACAAACAGAAAGATATCCACCATCCTAAGAAACCCTAAGGACAGAATCGAGTTAGAAAATCAAGGAGTATACGAAATCCCTTGCACTGCCTGCCCCACCACATACATTGGACAGACTAACAGAAGAATAGGTGCACACATTGAAGAACATAAGAACTCAATCAAAAAGGAAGAACCGACCTCTTCCCTGGTCCAACACCTCAAAGCCACAGGACATGAGATTGACTTTAAAAATACCAGAACTATCGCCAAAACTGAACACTTCAGCAGAATCATCAGAGAAGCCATAGAGATAGAAAAACACCCACACAGCATGAATAAACGAGATGATACCTCCCGCCTACCAGCCATTTGGAAACCCGCCCTCATGAACAGACGCGTACCTAACATGAAAAATGACACCAGACCCACACCCCTGAGAGCCACACAAGATGCCACCACCACACTTCCACGTAGAAAGCAGACTCACACCCACACAGAAGATGAAACACGACCACGGACCAGAAGCCGCACTGCAGCTGCATCACTACCCACTTCAAACCCCTCTGAGCCATACATGAAGCGAACTGACCTCCACCATGAAGATGCAGCATGACCACGAACTCGAAGCCAAACAGCAAGATCACAGCTCACCAGCTCAAACCCTCCAGCAACTAAGACTAACCTGAGCACAATCAAGCCCCCACCTGAACAGAACACGCCTCCAGCCAATCAAAGCACAGCCAACCCCCCAACCAATCAGAACACAGCCAAACCCCCAACCAATGAGAACACACCCCCAGCCAATCAAGTCACACCCCCACTAGCAGTTAAACGGAAGAAGCAGCTGCAAGCTCACATCACTCTGAGAAGCACAGAGCTGAAGACCAAGCCTGAAGATGATGAATGAGACTTCATCGAAACGTTGCCTAGATACTTCCAATCTTACGCGATATATATATATATATATATATATAAAATTCAGCTTTGTTCGGGTATTTTCCCACGTCATAATAGTGGTGCTTTTAAAGTTGTAGCAACGTTTCAGAAGAATCTCATCTGCCATCATCAGGCTTCTGTATGGTGTTTGTCTGTGTGTCAGACTTATATATATATGGCATTCAGCTTTGTTCGGGTATTTTCCCACGTCATAGTAGTGGTGCTTTTAAAGCTGTAGCGTTTCAGCAGAATCTCATCTGCCATCATCAGGCTTCTGTATAGAACTATACAGAAGCCTGATGATGGCAGATGAGATTCTGCTGAAACGTTGCTACAACTTTCAAAGCACCACAACTATGACGTGGGAAAATACCCGAACAAAGCTGAATGCCAGATATATATATATATATATATATATATATATATATATATATATATATATATATATATATATATATATATATATATATATATTTTCTGAGGTTCTCGCGGGTACTTGTATGTGGATCTTTGGTTATACGGGTTTTCTCCCACGTAAGATTGGAAGTATCTGGGCAACGTTTCGATGAAGTCTCATTCATCATCTTCAGGCTTGGTCTTCAGCTCTGTGCTTCTCAGAGTGATGTGAGCTTGCAGCTGCTTCTTCCTTTTAACTGCTCCTGGGGGTGTGACTTGATTGGCTGGGGGCTTGGCTGTGTTCTGATTGGATGGAGGCGTGTTCTGTTCAGGTTGGGGCTTGATTGTGCTCAGGTTAGTCTTAGTTGCTGGAAGGTTTGAGCTGGTGAGCTGTGATCTTGCTGTTTGGCTTCGAGTTCGTGGTCGTGCTGCATCTTCATGGTGGGGGTAAGTTCGCTTCATGTATGGCTCAGAGGGGTTTGAGGTGGGTAGTGATGCAGCTGCAGTGCAGCTTCTGGTCCGTGGTCGTGTTTCATCTTCTGTGTGGGTGTGAGTCTGCTTTCTACGTGGAAGTGTGGTGGTGGCATCTTGTGTGGCTATCAGGGGTGTGGGTCTGGTGTCACTCTTCATGTTAGGTACGCGTCTGTTCATGAGGGCGGGTTTCCAAATGGCTGGTAGGCGGGAGGCATCATCTCGTTTATTCATGCTGTGTGGGCGTTTTTCTATCTCTATGGCTTCTCTGATGATTCTGCTGCTGAAGTGTTCGGTTTTGGCGATAGTTCTGGTATTTTTAAAGTCAATCTCATGTCCTGTGGCTTTGAGGTGTTGGACCAGGGAAGAGGTCGGTTCTTCCTTTTTGATTGAGTTCTTATGTTCTTCAATGCGTGCACCTATTCTTCTGTTAGTCTGTCCAATGTATGTGGTGGGGCAGGCAGTGCAAGGGATTTCGTATACTCCTTGATTTTCCAACTCGATTCTGTCCTTAGGGTTTCTTAGGATGGTGGATATCTTTCTGTTTGTGCAGAATGCTGTCTTAATGTTGTGTTTTTGGAGGATCTTGCTGATTTTGTCCGTAGTGCCCTTTATATATGGGAGGAGGGCTTTGCCATTCTCTTGTTCTTTGTCTTGGATTTTGGCTGGGGTTTCTTTTTGGATTAGGTGGGTGATCTTCTTTCTTTGGAATCCATTGGCTGTCAGCACGCCGGTGAGAGTGTGTAGTTCGGTCTCTACACACTCTCACCGGCGTGCTGACAGCCAATGGATTCCAAAGAAAGAAGATCACCCACCTAATCCAAAAAGAAACCCCAGCCAAAATCCAAGACAAAGAACAAGAGAATGGCAAAGCCCTCCTCCCATATATAAAGGGCACTACGGACAAAATCAGCAAGATCCTCCAAAAACACAACATTAAGACAGCATTCTGCACAAACAGAAAGATATCCACCATCCTAAGAAACCCTAAGGACAGAATCGAGTTGGAAAATCAAGGAGTATACGAAATCCCTTGCACTGCCTGCCCCACCACATACATTGGACAGACTAACAGAAGAATAGGTGCACGCATTGAAGAACATAAGAACTCAATCAAAAAGGAAGAACCGACCTCTTCCCTGGTCCAACACCTCAAAGCCACAGGACATGAGATTGACTTTAAAAATACCAGAACTATCGCCAAAACCGAACACTTCAGCAGCAGAATCATCAGAGAAGCCATAGAGATAGAAAAACGCCCACACAGCATGAATAAACGAGATGATGCCTCCCGCCTACCAGCCATTTGGAAACCCGCCCTCATGAACAGACGCGTACCTAACATGAAGAGTGACACCAGACCCACACCCCTGATAGCCACACAAGATGCCACCACCACACTTCCACGTAGAAAGCAGACTCACACCCACACAGAAGATGAAACACGACCACGGACCAGAAGCTGCACTGCAGCTGCATCACTACCCACCTCAAACCCCTCTGAGCCATACATGAAGCGAACTGACCCCCACCATGAAGATGCAGCACGACCACGAACTCGAAGCCAAACAGCAAGATCACAGCTCACCAGCTCAAACCTTCCAGCAACTAAGACTAACCTGAGCACAATCAAGCCCCCACCTGAACAGAACACGCCTCCAGCCAATCAGAACACAGCCAAACCCCCAACCAATGAGAACACCCCCCCATCCAATCAGAACACAGCCAAGCCCCCAGCCAATCAAGTCACACCCCCAGGAGCAGTTAAAAGGAAGAAGCAGCTGCAAGCTCACATCACTCTGAGAAGCACAGAGCTGAAGACCAAGCCTGAAGATGATGAATGAGACTTCATCGAAACGTTGCCCAGATACTTCCAATCTTACGCGTGAGAAAACCCGTATAACCAAAGATCTATATATATATATATATATATATATATATATATATATATATATATATATATATATATATATATATTAAACATGCACTATTTTTATGAAACTTGTTAGGGATAACATTGTTTACCCTAACTGGTTTAGGTAAAATAATAAATATGTAATCATGGTTTATAAGTTAAAGTGTCTGCAACTTTAAATATAGGAATGTAATTAGGGGAGTGGTTGTGAAAGCACTTTAAAAGAAGCAAGACGACAGCTTGCTCTCTCTCTGGCTTTGATGATCCCTAATTACTGCATGAACTCAAGACTGTGTTACTCGAACGGGAGAGAGACAAAGGACTGATTTGTAAATGAACTGACATAGGATATTCTACACGGACTTTGCTAACTGAATATCCTTGAATGGACTGACTAAATGATACATGACTAATGGACTGTTATTTTGACTATGCTATGAACTCATAATGGAATAAACTATATTTTTGATAGCACAAGCGTATCTGTTATTTTTACTGTATGTTAATAAACATACAAACATATCTCACTCATTTATCTGTGTGCCTATCTGACTAACGCTGCACATTCTGTTTAGCTTGTCTCCTTAACCCTGGTTGGGGAACTCAGGCTTAACAAAACTTAGTAATGTAAGACAACTGTCAGTCAGGAGGATTGTACCATGTTCAATGTTTTTAATGTTTCTTTTTGTTTTTGTTTGTATTTGTTTGTTTAATAAAAATTTATAATAATTTTTTTTTTTACAGTGTTAAATGTCAGTGTTACTTGTTTGCTTCTTTTGGTGGACTATAATAATTAAATAACAGTAAACATAAATCAATTGAGACAAGTCTCAGAATTACTGCTTTATATGACGGTCTTACAAATGATCAAATAATTCAAATTGTGAGTGTACAGGGTGTAAACAGGTGTTTCCCAATATAAAATTGTTAGTGTGCTTTTTAAAACTAGTCTACTGAATACAGTCGAGCTGTTGTCCAAGGAAGCATATTTAGAACTGCTCACTGAAGTATTATGGATTTCTGATTTGTCAACTAGCCCAGTAGTAGCCAGTTTACTGCATGTAAATGAATGGCTACCCATTCAGAAAATTATGTTAGCATAGACTGGATATTCTTTCATAAATTTGAATCAATGCACATTAATACATAATATTATCCTAAAGGAACATTAGAACATTATGCAAACCATCCATTCTGAATATCAAAAAACCAAGAAAGCCCTAATCAATTCTCAGCATGGTGCCCTCCATCTGTATGGGATCAATATCCAAATAAACCTCACTAGCATGATTCCATTGCTTGAATGTAAGGAATAGCAGCTCAGCATATCTGGATGGTCTCTGATGGGGAAGGCTGAATTAAACTATACATTCTATCAAATAATCATGACATTTGTCGTGTCCGCAAAAGACGCCAGGAGTCGGTGACTACGTTTAAAGCTCTTTATTTGGAAGTTGAGAACCGAACCGGTGAAAAGAAAAAAGCCCGCGGCTTTTATTCTTTTCGCCGTGGCGGCCGCGGCCAATGGCAGCATTTCAAGTCTCCCGCTCTTGGAGCGAGCCAATCGCGGGAGACTTTCAATGGGCCAATCGGCGCGGCTCGCCTGGCCAATTAGAAATCCCCGCGCTTTAGCCAATCAAAGCGCGGGGATTTCGAGTATGCAAATGAAGGACAGAACACCCCTCCCCTCTTGGTACAGTCCTTACGTTGCGTAGTCACGTAGGTAGGCGGGGCTCCGTCTAGTCCTACTTGACCTGCGCAACTCAGTTGCAAGCTGGATTTCGGCTGGAGCAGTTGAGTTTTTGGCTGCTCCCTCTTCTGTGCGAACCGGTTGGATGATCGGGCCGGTTCCTTCTCCGTGGCTCCCACCTGGGCCTTCCGGGTTGGTTGAGCTACGGGTTTCGCCGCTCCCGCTTGGTCTTTCCGAGTTGGTTGAGCTGGCTTGGTGGTTCTTCTCCGGTGGGGGATCGCGATGGCTGTGTTCCGGTAAGTACTGCTGGTTTATTTTTTCTTTCGTTTGGTTATTCGGGTATTCCCTCCCCCCTTGGTTTGTGTTTTGGGGGGTGGATTCTGTTGCTGTCCGAGACCTGAGTTGGTCAATGTGTCGTTTCCAGGCTCGCCCATCTGTGGTTTGGAGCCGGTATGAGCGTGGGCCTGTGATTTGGGTGATGACGGCTGGGATCCATAGGGGGTCCCCCGTCAGGTTTTTCGCATACACGAGGTCCCCGGGTGCGAATGTTCGGTATTTTGTACTTGAGTCTGGGGGTCGCTCTGGGTTATACGTTGGGTGTAACCTATCGAGTGGGGACCTCAGCTTCCTACCCATTAGTAACTCGGCTGGGCTTTTGTTGGTAGTGGTGTTCGGGGTGATGTGTTGTATAAAGAGGAGTCTGTTAATTTTGTCTTGGATCTCCCCGTGGTCCATTTTCCGGATGGTTTTTTTGGTAAATTGGACCATCCGTTCCGCCCTACCGTTCGCCGCCGGATGCGCCGGTGCCGTTAATGCGTGGCGGATGCCCCTTTCCGCCAGGAATTTCTCGAAGTCGAGGGAAGTAAACTGGGGCCCGTTGTCGGAGACGACGACGTCTGGGAGGCCGTGTGTTGCAAAGAGTTTGCAAAGTTCTTTGATCATGGCCTCCGTGGTTGTGGATTTCATGTCGCTTACCTCCAACCAGTTGGAGTAAGCGTCAACTGTTATGAGGAAGGTATGTCCATTCGTGGGACCGGCAAAGTCCAAATGGATTCTGGACCAGGGCCCCCTTGGTGTTTCCCACTCCCGGATGGGTGCTGTGGGTGGGCTGGGTCTAGTCTCCTGGCATCGCTGGCACCTAGCTACCCAGGCCTCTATCTGCTTGTCCATCCCTGGCCACCAAGTGTAACTTCTGGCCAGGGCTTTAGTTCTTACGATGCCAGGATGCCCCTCATGCAACATTTCTAAAACTTTCCCTTGCAGTCTGTCCGGGATGACCACCCTGTCACCCCATAAGATGCACCCCTTAAGTAGCGAGAGTTCGGTTTGGCGGTTTCTAAATGTCTTAACGGACTCGTCGTTGTCCCTTTCTGGCCAACCTTTTTCCACCCAATGCAAAATCCGCGCCAGACGCCTGTCTTTAATAGTTTCCCGGGCAATGTCTGACGCGGTTATGGGTAGGTTGGGTAGGTTCTCGATGCTAAGGGTGTTTGTCGTTGGTGCTGGGTCAGGGTCGGAGTCCGGTAACGGCGAGCGGCTCAAAGCGTCCGTGTGTGAAATCTTCTTACCCGGTTTGTGTATAAGTTCGTAGCTGTAGGCTGCCAGGAACTCGGACCACCTTGTCATCCGGGGAGACAGAATGTTCGGGGTGGCTCGATTCCTTGCAAGGATGCCCAACAACGGCTTATGGTCTGTTACAATGGTGAAAGGGCGGCCGTAAAGGTATTCGTGGAACCGCTTAACGGCGGCAACTATAGCCAAAGCTTCTTTGTCCAGTTGGCTATAGTTCCGCTCTGGCTTGGTTAGAGTCCTGGAAAAGAACGCGATGGGTGCTTCTTTTCTGTCAGGAAGGGTATGGCTGAGGACAGCGCCGACGCCGAAAGGTGATGCGTCGCAAGTGACGGCCAGGGGCAAGGTTTCGTTGAATTGGATCAGGACGGCGTCGGAGGTGAGGAGGTCTTTAGTTTTTTGGAAGGCGGCTTGCTCCCGTTTCCCCCAAGTCCAGGTTGCCGCCTTATCCAGGAGCCTATGTAAAGGCTCCGCCGCCGTTGCCTTTTGGGGTAGGAAAACATTATAAAAGTTCAGTAACCCCAAGAATGCCTGCAATTCAGTCTTTGATCTAGGGGTGGGGGCCTCTTTGATAGCTTTCACTTTTTTACTTGTGGGGTGAATGCCGTGCCAGTCTAGTAGGTAGCCCAAGAATTCCACTCGTTCCGTGCACAGTTGGCATTTCTCCCTTTTTACTTTAAGTCCCGTTACTTTAAATTTGGTTAAGACTTCTCTGAGTCGGTTTTCTAATTCGGCTTCGTTTGGCGCCGCCACTAACACGTCATCGAAATAGGGCACCACCCCCTTGATGCCCTGCAGCAAACGTTCCATCAGGCTCTGAAAGATGCCTGGTGCCACGCTGACTCCGAATTGGAGTCGGTTGCACTTGAATGCCCCCCGATGGGTAACGATGGTCTGGGCTTCCGCCGTTTTTTCGTCGACTGGCAACTGCTGGTATGCCTGGGCGAGATCAAGCTTGGCAAAGACCCTGCCCCCTCCCAGTGAGTGCAGTAGGTGTTGCACGATTGGGACGGGGTAGGCGCTTTGTTGCAGCGCGCCATTTAGGGTGGCCTTATAGTCCCCACAAATTCTCACTGACCCGTCTGGCTTGACCGGGGTCACTATCAGGGTCTCCCATCGGGCATGGTCTATTGGTTGCAACACCCCCTGTTTGACGAGCTTGTCAATTTGCTCGTCAATCTTAGGTTTTAAGGTGAATGGTACCCGCCTAGGTTTTAGTCGCTTGGGGGGGACGCTAGGGTCTAGATCAAATGAGATAAGGGGCCCCTGGTACTTGCCCAGGCTTCCGTCGAAGACCTCCCGGAACTCCTGGGCTAGCCGCTGTTCCCAGCCGTCGTCGGTGACGTGGTTGACCCCCGTGAGAGCGATGTCAAGCGGGGCGAACCATTGTAGGCCCAGCAGGCTTGGGCGGTCGCGATCAACGATTGTGAGTGGGAGTTGTTCGGTGCGCCCCTTATATGTCACATTAAAGTTCTTGGTGCCCACTACCGGGACGCGGTTTCCCTGGTAGTCTTTTACAATAATTCTTTGGGCGTTTATGTTCCTCTTATGGAGGGTAGGCACTAATCGTTTTATCTCGTGCCATGCAATCATGGAGAGGTAGGACCCGGAGTCCACCTCCATTTTGCATGGTTGGCCCTCGATATGGACCTCTACGTGTACCTTTCTGGCGCCGTCGGAAATGGCATGGCCGATGGTTACCGTCTGGTGGGTCTCTTCTTTGCGCCGGTTGTCGCCGCCTCTCGAGGGTCGTTGGATCCGGTCCCACCGGTTGTCCGATTGGCGGTCTCTAGTCCGGGGCGGTGGGCTTTCCCTTCTTCGATCGTGTTGGTCCCATCTGGGTGGACTGCGAGTCTTCTTTTGGCGGCAAACCCGAGCGATGTGTCCCTTTTTCTCACAATGCCGACAGATGGAGTCAAAAAATCGGCATTCTGATCTGGGGTGGTCGCCGCCGCAACCGGCACAGTTTGTCCTCGACCTACGACCTCTGCAGTTCCGTTGGTCGCGCCCCGTCTGCACTCGATGTATGTCTTCTTCGTCTTCGGACGTGCTGGATGCAGAATGGAAATCGCCGTGGTGTGCAGTTGTTTCGTTCTTTAGGTCGGCCGACCTTGCCGGGTTGTTGTTTCCGCCCTTCGCATCTGGTTTTCGCATGCTGTCGGCGGAAGTGCGGGTTGCTTCTGCGGCTGCGGCTGCGGTGAGGGCGTCTGCTAGACTGATGTCGCCCTTAGCCATAAGCCGGCTCTGGAGTGCAGGGTCCCATAGGCCGAGCACGAATCGGTCTCTTAGGAGGCTGTTCAGGCCGTCAAATTCGCAGAGCCCCCCTAGGCGCCGCAACTCGGTGACGAAGTCGCTCAGTTTTTCACCCGGTTTCTGGTCCCGCCGGTAGAATTCGTTGCGCCGGATCAGGATGGGGACCTCGGGGGCGTAATGTCGCCGAAGGATAGGTTCGAGGACGTCCCAATCCATGGCGGTTGCGTCGGCCGGCTTGGCCAATGCTTTGGCCATCTGGAAAACTTCGGTTCCGCAATGGGTGAGGAAGACGGCGCGTTTTAGCGGGCCCGGGGCGTCCTTCATTCCGGTGCACTCGAGGTACATGCGGAAACGGTCTGAGAACGATTCCCAGTCCTCGGTGGCGGGGTTGAAGGGGGCGGGCGGTGCGATTTTCGCCATTTCGGTGCTAAGTCTGGCTCTTGTCGGACACGGGGTTCGGTTCAGGGTCTGAATCCCATCCTCGTCGCCAGTGTCGTGTCCGCAAAAGACGCCAGGAGTCGGTGACTACGTTTAAAACTCTTTATTTGGAAGTTGAGAACCGAACCGGCGAAAAGGAAAAAGCCTGCGGCTTTTATTCTTTTCGCCGCGGCGGCCGCGGCCAATGGCAGCGTTTCAAGTCTCCCGCTCTTGGAGCGAGCCAATCGCGGGAGACTTTCAACGGGCCAATCGGCGCGGCTCGCCTGGCCAATTAGAAATCCCCGCGCTTTAGCCAATCAAAGCGCAGGGATTTCGAGTATGCAAATGAAGGACAGAACAACATTAATTTGGCAGTTCTGTTGTGTAGCATTATAGTGCTACAATCTTTCTGCAAATCTGAAGTCATTTATTAAAAATACACTTTTGACATCCTTTGATTCCATTTTTGTCGGTGAAAGTCTCCATGGCAGATCTAAAAATAAATATAATGAATGATACTTGGAATTTCATTCTCTCTTCTTAAAGGATATATGCTAGGTTATCTAAAAGTGCCAGGCTGACAATTTTAAGAGAAAGAGTCTTACCGTTCAAAAAAGAGACATTGCCTGGATAATAGGAGTGGGAGGGAGGGAAGGGAAGGAAGGAAGGAATCACACAGACAATATAATACAATTGTATCCCATAAAAATTGCCTGAATTTCTCAGCATTGGTACAATGACTAATGGTTTATCTATTAAATGACATGCCAAAGCTTTCAGACAGTTTACAAATAATTTATGACCTCTCTTTTGATGTTATCTGAGTGATGTCACAAAATAATTATAACTTTTCTAATTTTTCAAAGAAGTCTCCGATCATGGAAAAATTTTAAATGAAGTTATTCTACTTATGAAATTCAAAGATTTCTAACGGCCATCAAGGATATTCCAACGGTATAGCTAGATATTACTCCCTCTTAAAGCCTTGCTGTAATTTCTTTATGGAATACAAGGAAAACTTGTGCAATACACCAAAATATTCGCAGCCTCTGTAACTCTTCTGAGACTGATCTGTTAAGTGTGAACCATGAACCAAACTTGGAGATAACTAAAAGACAAGTAACAGAAGTTCTGAAACCAAATTACAAGTTCTGGAAAAAAAATAAACCCAACAAAATCCAAAGCATGCTTTTATTTTTGAGAAATTCAATTCAATTCAATCTAGGGAAATGCTTAATTTTTTTTTTTTTTTAATATCTTGAATCTACCAGTTTGGGAAAATGTGATTTAATGCAACACTGTGATGGGGAATGAGATACAGCCTTGATTTTTAGTGTTGTCTCCATTGTTGCTTTCATTTTTATTTTTACAGTATTTTCCAAAAGGATTATAATTATGTTGGAAGCCACACTGACTTGCTCTGGCCTGGCATATGATAAATTATTCTGTAGTTATAGCCACATCCATATAAAACCCTCACATACATGGAACATATGGAATATTGCAATTCCTATCAATAATATGGCATGAAAAAATTGAAGTCAATCTTGCTACCTATTGCAATTGGTTCTATCAGACTTTATCCTCCCTTTCTGCCATTTTTAATGCATATACTGAATATAAGCTTGTATTTAATGCCATATTGAGCCTAGACGAGATTTCATGCTGCCAACCCAAGTTATAGAAAATCAGACTATGTGGATTGATTGTTCATTTAAAGGAATAAGAGGCATGTTTTCCCTTACTTCTGCTAAATGTAAAATACTTTCCCCAGAAATATCCAGCAGGTGTCTACCTATTCTTTTATCTTTTCATGGAAAAAAGAGAACAATTTAGTCAAGCTTTTGGCAATCAATCATATAATGTTTCCATTATTATGGCTGGTCACAAGTGAACCAGATGTTTAGACTGGATTTGGAATTTTTATCTACCTATCCCAGATCTTTTCTGATGACCTGTGATAGACGATGTTGTTGTTTGATGGTGTTAAAGGTATCTTGCAGAATATAACCTTTTTGAAGTCAAGCTGCCTTTTGTAATTGAATAATGATGATTTTCTCAATGCCAATGGTGTTCAAGTGGTGCTCCAGATGCTTTGGGGTTGTACCCAAGGCACCAATTACTATTGATACTATCCTTGCTTTCTTTTTGTCATAGCAATAGCACTTAGACTTATGTACCACTTCATAGTACTTTATAGCCCTGTCTAAGTGGTTTACAGAATAAGCATATTGCCCCCAACAATCTGCGTCCTCATTTTACCCACCTCAGAAGGATGGAAGGCTGAGTTAATCTTGAGCCGGTGAGAATCAAACTGCTGGCAGTTGGCAGAATTAGCCTGCAATACTGCAATTCTAACCACTGTCCCACCACATTATAGACGTCTTACTGTTAGTCTTTGTAATTTATTATTTTCTCCAGTTCTTTCTCTTCCATTCTGCTATCTCCAGTACTGTCATATCCACTATCCAGACATTTTTTGTCTTTCTTATCAACAATTGTTAAGTCTGGAATATTATGTCACAGGTTTACTGACTTCAAATTAGTGTTGACCTCTGGATGACTGCCTGAACTAGTCCCTGCAGTTTTACGATAAGGCCCTTTGAAGGTTCAATATAAGAAAAGCACCCAAAAGCCTACAAGAGCAATTCTTTGTGCAGACTGCTAGGCATCATACATTTTCCAGGAAGCAGACACTAGTCCTGATTGGGCTTATATGATTTTGCTTTCTACCCAACAATCTTTATCTAGCCAAGTTGACAATCAAGAGCAATTTTTATTTCACTAATAGTCCCAAACAGAGAAGACTAGATGGGCTGTTTCCTGAAAAATGTATTTTATTTATGAGTTGGTTTTACTTATGATTTATAAGGCTGCCTAATCATAAATGCCTCAAGCAGTAAAAATATGTTTAAAAAGATCCAAAAGCTAAATAACATAAACAAGATTTCAGCTCTCTCAGGATTTTATTCTCCCTGCTGTGGTGATGAGGGATCATCTACCATTCTTCCCTTCTTCAAACAGACCAGGTCTATAAGCAATCTTCCAAACCAAAAAGGATTGACTGGACAGATGTAATAGGAAATGGTGGCTTTAAACTCATTAAATGGAGAATATCGGTGCAATCTTTGAATTACCATAGAACTCCACAAGAAAAAAGGCCTCCATTCACTTTGATTTACATTTTTTTGGTAAATGTTTTGGTAAATGTTTAGCTTTACCACTTTGATGACTGAAGGGTTCCTATCAAAAGTCTATTTGCTAAATTTGAATATGACATAGTTTTTCACATTTTTAAAAAAATGTTTGAAACAATTATGAAACTCTGCCAGAACAATCTGTACGGGCAGGGGACAATGAGGACAATGGCTTGGATCTTGCTTCTAAAGGGTTAGGCTTATGCCAATTAAGATCCATTTATTGTATAGCTGGACTGAGACAGTGCTTTATTCCTGATGCCAGCAGAGTCTAAAGATTACTTTGGATGGAAATCAACAGCATCTGACTCATCAATACCGTTCTCAGAAGAATTTGAACAAAGCAAATAGGCTCATCATTTTTTAAATTGAAACATTTTAAACCAAAATGGAATAAGCATTGCAAAAGAAGAGAAAACAACTCAAAGCAAGCTAACTGAAGAATTCAATATAACTATTTAAAAAGAGATTGAAGAACAGAGAAAATTTTTCATTCCACTCAACGAACATTAGAACCTCCACCCATTTATTTGATCTATCTATCCCCTCCATCCACACACACCCCCTCAACCTCCATGCACCTTCTTTTCAGATAATATGCACATATATTTCAAGATAACCAAACCAAACATCACCACACAGAGATGTTGGAAAGGGAGGCAGCAATGAACTCATGTTGAAATCTACTGAAGTTTGTGAAATCCAGGGCATTTCTGGAGTTAAGCAGAAACTTCCTGACTGTGAGGAAGGACAATTAACCAGTGGAAAAGATTGCCTTCAGAAGTTGTGGGTGCTTCATCATTGGAGCTTTTTAAGAAGAAACTGGACAGTCACTTGTCTGAAATAAGGGTCTCCTGCTTGAGCAGGGGTTGGACTAGAAGATCTCCAAGAACCCTTCCAACTCTACTCTGTAACTAAGCATCACTTAGGAGGCCTGGGGTAGAAATATAAAGCTGGATGTCATTTGTATACTGACAATATCTCACCCCCAAACCAACAAATCATCTCAACTCAGTGTCATCATGTAAATGTTAATAGAAGAGGAGAGAACACCAAAACTCTGAGGCATCCAACACAGTAGAGGCCAGGGGCTGGATCTTTCTCTCTCTATCAATACCAACTGGAACTGGTCTGGAGAAAGGAGGAAAATCAGCACAATACAGTACTATATACACCCAATTCCCAAAACCGGCCCTGAAGGATACCATGATAAATGGTATCAAACACTGTTCAGAGTCAAGAAGAGCCAGGATGGATGCCACTCCTGCCAGAGGTCATCCATGAGTGTGATCAGTGCTGTCTCAGTCCCAAACCCAGGCCTGAACCCCAACTGAAAGAAGACTAGATAATCTGCTTCATCCAAAGTTCTCTGAAGCTGCTGTGCAATCACTCTCTCTAACTAAAAAGGGAAGACTGGAGATTGAATGAAAGCTTGTATAGACAAGTATAATGAAAAATGGGACTTATTTATATTGAATACAGTATGTTAAAAAGATAATCTCACAAATGTATTAGAAATACAGTATATACATAATATTTTGTGATGACCTGGGCACAAAGGCAACACTATCAGAGCAATCCCTTAATTAGCTCCAACTTTGCTCCCAATGTCCTGATTACCTTCTGGCTGCAGAAAAACTCTCCCAGGAACAGCCTTTGGCTGCAGAGAATCAAGTCCAAAAAGTGGTCAACAAAAACTGTAACTATAAGTTCAATCAAGGCAAAATGAGGTAATTAGTCCAGTAGGGTAGGAGCAAGAATTCTAGACATGAAGGGGAAGAAGGCAGAGCCTCCTCGCCGATGGACGGTAGATCGCAACTGTCTGCGGCTATCGTTTGTGCTCTTTCATCGGAGAGCCCCAATCATTCTGATTAGGGGCTGAAACTGTCTTGGAGGGGCAGCGGAGTAAGAGGAAGCAGCAAGCCTGTTTGTGGGGAGCCGCATCTCCCTGCTCGGGCTTGGTTTTTTTTCTCCTCCCGAAGACGAATGCAGCGATGGTCTAAAATGGCCATCCCGAAGAGGATGACTCAGCTTGACTAAGATTTGTGCAGGAGGGAAGAAAGAGGTGGATAACATCTGAACCGGGACAACTGGGCAATATAACCAAATAAAAGTACCCCGGGATTAAGGTAACATAGAATTTTTAAGAAAAGAAAAGTGAGCGGCGAAATTACAAAGGGGCAGAGAAAAAAAGGAAAATATTTTTGACAGCTAAATGGGGCTTCGAACCGGGAAAGGAAGAAGCTGGAATTAAAGATTTAATGAAATTGGACTAAAATAATTTGGGAATAATCAAGCATAAAACTAAAGCTGGACTTAAGATTGTCAAAGAATAATAATAAAGTTTACAAATTGGAGACTGGATTGTGTTGGAATATTGAGGTTCGAAAAACCTTAAATAAAAATATAGGGGGAAAAAAGTGAAGACTTCGTATAATGGAGAGTGTCACCTTTTGATAAAAATTTAGTTTAAATAAAAAGGAAAGCATTTTGTTTTTGAATGAACTGGTATGGATATAACATTACAGAAATATTGAAACAAAGTAAGAATTTTAGAAAGTGAAAGCAGAACCAGAATAAAGGAAAAAGCAAGGAAGGAAAGATTGTTTGTGGGATTGACTGATGTTTTTGGTATAAACCCTGGACTGGAATAGCTGAGAACTTTAAAAAATTGAAAGAAGAAAGAAGGAAAGTAACAGTGGTTTCTTTTTGTGGACTTTAAGGATCATAAAATATAAGAATGATGATATCTCTTTGGAATTTAAAAATGGAACTTAAAAATATGAGAGAATTACTACAGGAAAGAGGCGAATCACTTTGCTCTGTGCTAGAAAAAATGGAAATGGCGATTGAAGAACAAGAAGAAAGATTCTCAGAGGAGCAGGAATTGACTCAAGGAGAAGACATTTTAAATAGACAATTAACACAAAGAATGTTACAAAGAAGTGGAGAAAGAAGGAAGGTTAAAAAGTTGAATTTCAAGAAAGCAATTAAAAGAGGGAATAATTGTGAAGTTAGAAAAGGCAGGAAGATTCAGCAGAAAAGGGGAAAGGAAGATATTGAGAAAGAGATAAATTGGAATGAGAAAAGTTATGGGGAAAAGAGAGGGAGGAGAAGCAGTAAGAAACAGGCATGTGAAAGAAAGAAACACAGAACTAGTAAAATGTTGAAAGGAAATTGTTTCTTTACAATTAAAAGAAGGAATACTTGTGAAGTCAGGATATGCCGAAAGAATGAGAAAAGACATGGGGAAAAGAGGGGAAGGAGAAGCAGTAAGAAACAGGCATGCGAAAGAAACACAGATCTAGCAAAATGTTGAAAAGAAATTGCCTTTTCAGAGATAATGGTTGATGAATTAAAAAGGGGATTCTGCAGGGTGACAAGGGATAATAAGAATATTTCTGCAATTAAAAATATTTAGAAAATAGGGTCATATAGATACTGATAACTCTTATTAAAGGGGGGGAAATATGCTGTGGAATCCAATTGAAAAGATGTAATGACTAATGGTTTATTGGGAATTAAGATGAGGGAATAAAGGTATATTCTAATCATTAAGGTGTCACACCCAAAATAGTAAAAGAGGGGAAACTTATACTTGTTCTTTTTTCTTTTTGTGTGGGTGTGTTAAGATCTGTATTAATTTAGAATTTATAAAAAAAAGTGTAATGGAAAGGGAATGTGACAGACTAAAGAACCAGCTAAATTAATAAGTTTAATATAGATTGTTAAAAGCAAGGAGAGACATTGGTAACTTCATTATTACCACTATTAGGCAAATATATATTGTTTATTTTTATTTTTAAAATAAATATTAAGGATTATATTTGAAATAATTGAAATGAAATTAAAAAATGTTTAGATTGGGATTAATGAAAGAATTTAAAATTAAACTTTATTATTATTTATGAGGCAAACACATATTGTTTATCTTTATGTTTAAAAACAAATACTAAAGGATTATATTTGAAATAATTGAAATGAAACAAAATTGATTGAAATTAATGAAAGAGGCTAGAATTAATGTGTTTATTTCTCTCCTTACTGAAAATTTGGAATGGAAAAGGTAATAATAGGATTAAGTATGCATATATTAATGCATAATTTCTGTCATATTTGTATGTAAAGATGATGACCTGGAAATATGTTGTCCACTAAAAAGAGATTTTTGTTTTTAATGTGAAAACTGAATAAAGTCTGTTAAAAAAAAAAAGAATTCAAGACATGAAGGCATGGCAATAACTCAACACGGTTGGGAAGACGCAAGGAACACAGATAACCAAAGTCAACAGAAGATAAACTCACATTTGTTCCCAGCAGCTGCCACACTCAGCATGCATTTCTTTTAAACTCTCTTCCCAGCTATGGCTAATGAAGGGAATCATGGCCCTTTCCTCCCCTGTAAGCCACACAACCCACGTTGCTCTCTTCTCCATTCCTCCCTGCGTAACCTAGGATGAAGAGGGAGTGGGCCTGGGTCTTCCTCTGAACTCCCTCTCCCTTGTTCTACCTCTTCCCTGCTCTGCCCAGCCAGACTTTGCCCTTCCCCAGTTTCCTCCACAGCCAATGGAGCCACACTCCCACTGCTTGTCAGTTGTTCGTCTTCGTCCTCGGATTCAGACTCTGACAGGGCATGACATATTTGCATTAGACAAGTATATATAAAATTGTAAGTGTTGTCTTTACTTTATGGAAACTTGGTTGGATGAAACTCACAAATGGAATATGCAGCTAGAGGGATTTAAATTATTTTTTAAAAACAGAAGTAATAAAAGAAGGAATGGAGTTGCACTCTATATAAGCAATAACTACATTTCTACAGAAATAGAGCAGAACAATGATGAAAACCATCTTGAATGCATTTGAGTCAATATAAAAGAGGGAAAAATGACATTGCCATAAATGCACACTACAGGCCACCCAACCAAATACAGGAACTAGATGAACTTTTTGCTAGTCAGTTAACTAAGATATGTAGGAAGCACATCACAATAGCAATGAGGGACTTTAACTATCGCAACATCAACTGGGAGACAAACTGCACCAAATGGAGGATCTAACAGGTTCCTGACAAACCTAGCAGACAACTTTCATCTCCCCAAAAGTAGAAAAGGAAACTAGGGAGTCAGCCATATTGGACTTCTTTATGGATGGAAACCAATTAAGAAAAGAAGCAACCTAAGGAAAAATGTCCTGGCAGTTAGAACAGTTAAATCAGTGGAACAACTTGCTTTCAGAAGTTTGGAATGCTCCAAAACTGGAAGTTTTTAAGAAAAAAAATCAGACAACCATTTGTCTGAAATAGTATAGGACTTCCTGCCTGAGTAGGAAGTTGGACAAGAAGACTCTAAAGTATCTTCTAACTCTGTTATTTGTCCTCATATTTCTTTACTTTTTTTGTTAAAGTATTTTATGTCTTTTTTCTTCTTCTCTGACAATGTATCTATCACCATCCTGTCATTTTTGTGTGTTTTTTTTTTTTGTTATTACAATAAAAATAAACTAAATGTACTAATTATTGGTCAAGAGTTCAGGAAGTTTGCTAGATAAGGAACAATGGAATTGATGTGGAAAAACTGTAACTAAAGATAAGGACAGCGAACAGGAAAGGTATGAAATAGGAGAACTACACGGGAAATGAGGGGGAAAGAGGAACACGGTGATTAGCACTATTTGTGAAAGCATTAAGTTGGTAGAAAAGAGAGAAAAAAATAGTGCCTAGATGGGAAGCCATGTGACATTAGAATCTATGAGCAAATGTTCATGAAACAAATAGTTAAGTGATAAATGCTGGAATACTGATTGCAGAAAAACTTCCTCCAAAGTTAAGACTGGCATGGAATGAATAATTTTTTCAGTATATAAATTTTTTATCACTGTCACATTATCACAGCTATCAATTTCTGCTCTTTCTGACATTTTTTTCCTTCTTTGAGGCCTTCTGGGGGCCTGGAACTGGAACCCAAGAAGAGAGTTGGCAAAAGGAAGAATATTTGTTCAAAAATCCCAAGGAAGCAAGGTGGGTTGCAATATTTGCACCTAGTTTCCAAAACTACACCAGCTGCAAAAACTATTCCCCATCTTACTTTCTTTCTGCCAAAATTGCAGCAAAAAGTTTATATTCATTATTTAATAATGAAATTAATCTATGGTTTTTATCTTGACAGCTTGCCCCTTCTTTGGTAATAACAGAGTATGAGCTTCTTTGCTCCCTGTAATACTCCATTTATTGTATCCTTTAGTGCAGGGGTGTCAAACTCAATTTCACAGAGGGCTGCATCAGAGTTGTGTCTGATCTCAGGGGGGCTGGGGGGAGCGTTGTCAGGGGGGCATGACCAGCTCAACATCACTGGTGTCAGGGGTACCTGTAGGGGCCCAAGTGCTCTGATGGCAAAAACAGGCTCCCGAGCTCCGTTTTCACTGGCAGAGGCACTGCAGGTCAGTCCTTCACTGGTCCCAGGTCAGCCCCGTGGGCCAGATTTAAGCACTCTATGGGCCAGATGCCGTCCGCGGGCCTTGAGTTTGACACCCTTGCTTTAGTTGCTGAAGAAGTTGATCCTCAAAACATTTATAATATTGCCTTATAAGGCCACCTGGACCTGGACCAGGACCTTTACCTGGTTTCATTTTTTTTAATAGTTTCTGATATTTCAAAAGTAATTACTGGATCATTCCATTCATAAGTTATCTCCGAGCTTGTGAAAGTTTAGATAAGTGTCGTCTTTGCAGATATTCATCTACTTTATGCATATCGAGTTCCTGTTTCTTGTACAGATTAGAGTAAAATTTGTGAAAGGACTTTTTAATAAAATCATTATCTTTATTACACTGTCATCTTCATGGATTTTCTCAATCATTCTCTTTTCTCTTTCTTTTCTTCATTTATATGCCAGCCATCTTCGTGGTTTGTTTGTATGCAAATTCAAATGTCTTTGTTTCACATAATTCAATTTAGTTTCTATTTCTTGAACTGTTAAAACAGACAACTGTTGATGCAACAATTTAATCTGATGTACGTTTTTAGAGTCCATAGGTGTCTTTTGAAATTGAATTTCTTTCTTTCTAATTTCATCTAATATCTTTTGAATCTTTTCCTGGGATTTCTTCTTCTCTAGAGAATTGTATTGTATAAAATAGCCTCTCTTAATTGCTTTACTAGCATCCCAAACAGTCATTAAATTTGTCTCTTTAGTTGGGTTACTATCAAAATATTCATTTAATTTCTTTTTACAGTCCTTTACAATCATCTCTTTTTGTAAAATAGGATTATTTTGATTGAGTTGTACAATTATACAACTGTCATGGGCAGACATTCATTCTTCATAGTGAGACTTTTTTCTTGTACCTGTTTTAAATCATATTTAAGCTCTGCCAGACCTTACCAGGTTGGCTTCAAGAGTTATACCTGAGCCAGAATCTCTTAAGAAATTGGTAGAAAAATCCTCCTCCATCATCATTCATCATGATGACTCCATCATCATGTTATATACAGAAGAAAATAAGAAAATCTGTGTTCAGAAAATATACTTACTAGCCCAGAGAAAAGTTAAATAATTTTTAACGTTATTTAAAAGGAATTATAAAGGAAATGGGGATTACTGGATGCAAATTTGCCCCTAAACAAAACAAAGGTTGCAAGAAAAAAATTGGTTTGTAGTTTAATTTAGTTTGTGAGAAATTGAGGGAGGCAGCCCATTTGAACTCAGCAAAACAAAGTCTAATAACAAATAACTGTGAGAAAAGTAAATGTTCTAGATGCCTGAAATTGCATTAATGTTGCTTGCTGACACATAAGCACAAATATGTACTGAGGTATCTTGTAAACACAATTCCATACCTGTGACAGCTGTATGCAGAAGCAAATGTAGCAATCATTAACAATAATATTGCTTTTCTTACCATGCTAATCTGACACCAAAAAGAGAACAGCCATTTTCCATAGCAGGAAAGATAATTCCCATTTCATCTGTGTTAGAACACCATCCAATTACATATGCAAATAAATTCTGATTTAGCTGTTTTGCACTGAAGTCTCCCTTTGGAACCTTTTTCATTGAAGCATAGCCACTCTGAGTGGAACAAATAAAATATTATCCTGGGAGAATAAGATTGTCTCCCATTGAATTCTCAATGCTGCTATTTAGTAGCTGCATGTCAGTTAAGATCTGGTAAAGGAAAGGCATTTTTCTGCAGGATCCTGGCTGCAGAATTCTCTTTTAGGCTCTCACAGAATTCTTAAAAATTGGAAGTTGAAACAAACCCTTCTTAAACAATACGATGACTTGTAATCGCTAATAATTAGAAGATATCATGGTATACTGTCAGAATATACTTTTACTGGCTAAACTAGCAAAAGGAGCAAATCGTGACTCAAGTTGCAAATAAGTAATGGTATCATTACATTTAGACATGGGGCAGAGATTCAGGGCTTTGCAAGATACTAAGTGAGTCCTAGAGGCAGGCAACAAAACTGTATTGAAAAAAGAGCTGAATTAGCCACATATTTTAAAACACAACCTCTCCCAAATGTGAACAACAATCATTTGAGTTTTCTTGGAATGGGCCTTTTTGCTTTTTTTTTTTTAAAAAAAACCCTATTCAGCGTTCCTGGGGCTAATAAGTAGCTGCATATTACCTTAGCTATTAATCTACCCTGTTTCTCCAACAATATGGCCTCCCCTAATAGGAAGTCCCAGCATGTTTTATAGGCATGAAATGAAATTAAGCTCCTCCCCCCAAATTAAGGCCTATATTAAAACATGCGAAATGGGGGGGAATGGTGGTGGTGGGGCTCGCCATTAGGAAGTACTTTTGTTGCACACCCGGATATGGTGCTGCCTGCGTTGACCCCGATACGAAGTGCCCCACCAACGCTGAGGTCAACATCCAAGCCATCGCTGCCCGCCTGCCCAAAAAATGCAAGGGGGGAGGGAAATTAAGTCACCCCCAAAAAGACAGCCTAGCCATTTTTTCGGGGCTCAAAAAAAAAAAAAGACCCAGCCTTATTATATGAGAAACATGGTAGAATTAACTTAGGAAGATAAAACTATTTACATAAACTAAAATGAATGAGTCGCTTCATACCATAAGACTTGGATAACAATTCCCAAATACTTTATTATTCTCCTTTACCATAGAATAGGGGTGTCAAGCTCACATTGTCACGGCATTGTCGTGTGATGTATCCGGCCCATGGGCTGGGAGTTTTTTCCCCTTTGCTAAACCGGGCATGGGCATGGCCAGCGTGTGACGCATCTGGCCCTTGGGCCAGGAGTTTGACAGCCCTGACATAAAAGGACTCTGAGCAACTTCCATTCCCCTCTAAACATCAGAATAAACAGTATGCAATTATAAAACCTTCAGCACTGAAGAAAATTAAGCATCAAGCAAACATACAAACAAACAAACAAAAAGCTACATATAATAGTTCCACTGCAGACCTCTCTTAAAAAGCCATATGTTAATAGGAGTTTGTCTTTCTTGGGAAGTATGCTGTTCCAAAGACAAGGTGATTAAAATTGAAAAAGCTGTATAATGCCTGAGAAGAGGATCAGAGACAGCCTACCTTTTCTGATCCTACCACATGGAGAGAAACTACAGGGAGAATTTGGTTCTGTGGATATCCAGGTCCTTTAAACATGAGAACTAGCATTTTCAATCACATTCAATTAATATCGTGGAGCTCTTAAAGTAGAAAGATTATGTCAGGGAACTTTGATATTTCCATCACTATTTGAGAAGCTGTACTGTATACCAGGGTTCTCCAATCTTGGCCACTTTAAGGCTTGTGATATATCATGATATATAACTAGGCATTATTTACATACTGATGATATAAATACAAGTCACCCAGGGCTGAAATTTGACCTGAAAGGGTTTAGATAATCTATTTCCTTCAGGAGGTAGATGCAGATGCATTCACACACAAGGCTATGTGTAACATTAAATTTGACTGAACATAAATTGGGGAAATTATAAACTTATTTACATACTAGATCATGGCATTCTCATTGCATAGCATTCTTGCCAGGTGACATTATTCAAGGATTTGCATGTTAACTTTTAAGGAAACAACCTTAAACAATCAACATTTGTCTATTTTGCCATTCTTTATCAGAAAAATATTGCTACCTACCCATGAAATAAATATTGCCTTCTTCCCAATCAGTGATTTAATAATCTTTCTGGTGCTCCTAGGCTTTTCTGAATATAAAGAGAAACAGTGGTAACCTCTACTTACATGAAACCCCAAGCAACCTTGGTGGTGGTGGTGGTGGTGGTGGTGGCGGTAATGGAGGTGGTCTACATTGGCAGATATGCTGGCAATTATCTGTAGCTTTCTCTACTAGAGGCTTAGCGCATGACTTCTGGAGTTCGCCCTGAGTAATCTGAAAAGAATGAACAAGCATTCAACTGATTATCTCTCTTCAATACTTGAACAATCAGCTCCATGTCTAATAAGCTTAGTCAGCATTCATTTCTCATTTTTGTATATATGGCACCTTCAAACATGGTATGCGAAACTTCTATCTTTTAAACAGGAGTTTCCTATTTGTGGGGAAACAGAATACTGCATCCTTTTCATTTCTTTCTAAACTTTCTAAACTCTTCATTGTGTTTCTCCACTGTCTCTCTTTGCTTTTTTATTTTCTAGCATACAAAAAGTGAATTTGTAATTGGGTAAATGGAGGGCATAGTCCTCTGATCTGAATCAGGACAGGATTTGAGGTGGAAAATAGATGGTCTACATTGGCAGGTAACCTTTTGTCTCCCCTATAGCAGTCTGGGTCAAGCTTCTTGCATTTGCCACTAGAAAAAAAAAAAAGGACTTACTTTTTTCATGGCTTTATATTCCCAGTTTGGCCCTATATCTTCCATTGCCTTACTTTTTGGTCTAAAATAGTCTCCCCCCCCCCCCATTTTCTTTTACAGGTAGTCCTTGATTTAAAACCACAATTGAGTCAAAAATTTTGATTGCTAAGCAAGACAGTTGACCCATTTTACAACATATCTTGCAACAATTGTTAAGTGAATCACTGAAATAAAGTTAGTAACATGGTTGTTAAGTGTTATGCTTAACACTTAGCTGTTGCGTGAAAAACAGTCGTAAGTCATTTTTTAAAGTTGTCTATTTCAAAACAGATTGGCCCCATCATAGCCAATTTTCTCTGTTTCTCAGCTTGACACACTTTGGGGGGGAGGAGGCAGGTTTAGAATGTCAAACTAGACATCAGCAACCTCCTATCTTGTAGGAACCAAGGTAATCCCAACAGGTGCTGGCCAGAGACGAGTAGAGGATTCCAAGGAGACGCCAGAACACCTAATTGGACAACGTGACCTGTGACAAGGAGGGAGGGAGCTGTCTAATCTTTAATTGTACTGGAAGCGTGGGAAATAGCCAGAGCTGGTTTACTGTCAAGAGATCTGACTGACAAAACCCAAATGAGTCAGCACTCCGAGACTGTCAGTTTCCTCAAAGAACTTCTTTATTGAGTACCTCATTTTGGCACAGATGATCTTAAAACCAGCTCTGGCTATTTCTCATGCTTTCAGTACAATTAAAGATAAACAGCTCCTTCCCTCCTTGTCACAGGTCACGTTGTCCAATTAGGTGTCCATCATCCTGAAGTACTGCCAAAGCATTTGTGCACACTCACTGGATCCAAATGCAATGCAAGTCTATGCTTCATATAAACAGCTAACAAGAACTCCAAAATGAGAACCTGGCTGATCTAAACTCTAGCAGGGCATTATGGGAAGCTCCCAGCAATGCCTGATAGGGATTTCACAGTTCCTATATCTTCAGAGGTCACTGGATCAAACACAAAGAACATGGTATTATCTTGCCAAAGATTGAAATAACACCTAAATATAATAAAAAAAAGAAACAAAGGTTTAAATAAACCTCAAGCAAACTAAAAACAATTTTGTCTTTGATCATGGTAACGGGGAGGGGAAATTTAAAGTTAACACATTATAATGGTCATCTGGGGGAATTTTTGTTTTATATCATGAAAATAGGAGGAAAGGAGCAGTTTATAGAGTGCAATGAATTCTTCCCTGCAAGATCAGGAAAATGAACTATCATGGTCTCTTGAGAGATATTGAATGTTGAACCATGATGAACAGTTACAGATTCATACAATTCATAAAATCATGACACTGGATTGGGTTATTAGACCTTCAAATCTAATCTTCTGATATAAAGGAGGAATTCAAGTTAAAAATTCTCAGATAGTTGGCTTGGCTCATCCAATGAAATGTATATTATTTTTGGTCTGAAAGTTGCTGAAATGTGTATGGAAGTTGTTAAGTGGGAGTGCTAGGCTATGCACAAATTACATTGAAAGCATTATAGTGGCTTTCTATTAGCTATTGAACAAGGTGTCCTGCTTATGGTATATATGGTTCTAAA
Organism: Hydrophis major; assembly: GCA_033807585.1. Lineage (NCBI taxonomy): Eukaryota > Metazoa > Chordata > Lepidosauria > Squamata > Elapidae > Hydrophis > Hydrophis major. Next base: position 48,257,673 of record CM066328.1, on the reverse strand, counting down.
CAACCAAGACCAGGATAGCTGACATATGATTTACCTTGTTATAAACAGGCAGTCGCTCCAATTGGAACCAGGATTATCACTGCTCAGCAACACAATTGTAAAGCACAATGCCATGTGACCACATTGCTTACTCACAACAATCCTGGCAGTTCTGGTTGCTATTGGGAGCCCAAAATGTGGGAAGAGTTGGGAGTCCCAGGCAAAAGACCACAGGGGTGCTGCTGCCAGGATGATGGGCAGGCATTGAGAAGGCTGGTGCAGGCCATGTGCAAGTCAAGGAGGCTCTGGGAAGGCCAGTGTAGGTCATATGCAGCCATGACAGATGATAAAGTGGTGGGATTTACCAAAGCAACTTGCAACCTTTCCTGCTGGCTTCCCCATTGACTTTGGTTGTGAGAAGATTGCAGAAAAGATTGCAAATGATCAGGTGGCCATGGCTCCCTGCAATTATCACAATCTACACACCCAACCATAGAGGTGCCACAATAATCAGAACTTTGAAGATTGGTCATACGTCCATTTTTTTCCAGTGCTTTTGAAATGATTTCTGAATGAATGAATGTAAGTTGTAGACTATCTATAGGTAGTCCTTGATTTATGGCAATTGAGTCCAAAATTTCTGTTGCAAGCCATACATTTCTTAATTGAATTTTGCCCCATTTTATGAGCTTTCTTAACATAGTTGTTAAATGAATAACTTCAGTTGTTAAGACTCAGTTGTTAAATGAATCGGGTTTCTCCATGCACTTTGCTTGTCGCAAAAGGTGATCACATAATTCTGAGAAACTGCAACCATCATAAATATGAATCATTGCCAAGGGTCTGAATTTTGATCACTGACCTTGGATATGCTGCAGTGGCCATAAGTCACTTTTTTCAATGCCATTGTAACTTTGAACAATCACTAAATGAACTGTTGTAAGTCGAGGACCATTTGTATATCTAAATAATATCTAATCAATACATAATCAATAAACCAACCCTTGAGTTTTTAATAAAAATATCATGAAAAATGAACTGCCCACAGAAAAATTGGTACAATTTTTCATGGTAGTTTGGTTAAAAATTGGAGGGTCTCTTATCCATCTATGTGTTTATCCACAAGTACGTAGGGGATATAATATGGGTACCTTTAAAAATATCATATGTACTAGCAAGTAAGCTTATCTGTGGATATGCCAAAACCACTTTGGGGGATGTATTTTGGCACCTAAAATTCTTGGCTTAGCCTCAAGTATATACAATAAGTAAAAAAAATACATTATAATGTATATAAAAATTAACTGCAGACTATTTTAAAGACAGAAGAATGCTTCTTAGTCAGCAATATTTCTCCTAAACAATGCTTGGTATAGTAAATTCATATAACACCTAAAAAGAAATGAAAAATGCTTTCTTTCTCCATACTATTTATAGTATATGTTTTCACCAAAATTCACACCATGAATCAACTGACATTTTGTAAGTCAGATGACAAATTTGTGGCAGAATTCCAGAATCTATTCCTATACCCTTATTTTATTTTGCTTGTTTGTATGTACTGTATATATTTGCATATATAAATAATATATTCACAAGATGTACAGCTGATTAGTGTTGATTTCATAGCTGATAGGGTTATTTTCCCATTCTAGGTACAGAACTCTCTCCAAACTTGCAGCTAATAACACATTAAAAGGATACCACTCTGAGAAGGCTGTTATCAATCTTCACTCTTGGGAAAAGGCAATGACAACACAGAGAACCACAATGGGTATACAACTTTCAGCCGCATTTCCTAAAAGTGAGGCAAGAAGCATGATGCACATTCATAAAATCTCTGAAAACGCATCTTAATTGCATTGCAGGGAGTAAAACCCTTTAAATTGAAATAAAATACTTTTTAATCAACATGTCTAGGATTATGTGAGGATCACATGATAACAGGATTAAGTTTCCTCTATTTTTCTATAGTTTACAATCAATATCTAAAGTAGTTTATGCAAATCTGTTAAAGTTTACATTTTGCCAAATACTATGATTAATACATTACTAAACTGAAGTGTGAAACTAATGTATGTCTCAATAAGAATTTAAGACACACGTATACGTATTAACTCCATTTAGACCAAAATCAGAAAACATGAAGAATGATATTAGCAATTATTCTTGTGGTTATTTTATTTAACTCATTATATGATTACTATATAATATTAATCTGTTGAAAATGAAACATTGTGATTTCTTTGATTTCGCTCTAACAGCAACAAAATTATATAAGGGCGGAGGAGAAAAAAACATCTAAGAAATCTACCAGTACACTGCTACAATGCAAATCATCACATGGCCAGATGAAGGAAATTAAAGTATTTTTCCTTTGATCCCTTGGAGGTAGCATTTTATATCTTAAGTACCTGCAATTTTTTAATGGTAGGCTTAGCTGAACTACAAAGAAACTTGAAACTACATGTAAGAAATCTTTAGTGTTTTAAAACTGCATGTTGAAACCTATTATTAAACTTAGAGAAACCAAATTTATTCATAAAGAGTGTGCCAGCCCTTCTCTTAAGATAAATTAAAAAAGCCATTTCATTAGGGAACCCTCAATAACTGAAGGATTGTTTGAATACTACCAATGCAATACCATTCATCTCTTAAGCAGAATTTAAAAAAAAAAAATAACAGGAACAAACCACACAACCCACTTCAGGTATGTTATGGTTAATTTTAACTACATCTCAGTATTATACCTAAACAATGCTCATTTACAGTAAATAATCCCATCATACTACACATAAAATTGAAGGTGAAGTAGACTGTTATACACAGAAGGATGGCAAGCTAACTAGCATAACCCAAAAGCAAATAGTAAACTCTCCAATGGTGTATAAACCAGTGTTTCTCAACCTCAGCAACTTTAACATGTGTGAACTTGTAGATGTGGCTGAGGAATTCTAGGAGTTGTTCCATACATCTTGAAGCGGCTGAGGTTGAGAAACACAGGTGTAGAGAACCTGGTAACAGCTGTCAAGAACACTGTTTGGCTTAAGCCATGGGTGTCAAACTCGGCGTGTCACGTGACATTTTGTAACGTTTTTCCCATTTGCGGAGCTGGGGTAGGTGCAGTCTGTGCGTGACACATCTGGCCCATGCTTCCTAAACAAAGACTAAATTATGTTGCTTGAATCTTTTACTGCTGTTGTCTCACCAACTGTTTCAAAAGACTCTCCAGTTTCAGCTCTGGTTAGGGAGGCCACATCTTACTTGTGTAGATTCTGGCTCTCATTTTTCCCTATTGACATTCCAGCTTGAGGAACCACCTCTATTCTCTGACTGGATAATTGGTTGATTCCAAGCCAGGTAACCTAGAAGTTTCTTAGTATAAGCCTGATAAAGATAGTTCAGCATCACATTTCTTGTCTTTCTCGTTTTACTCCAACACCTACAGACAGTCTCCTTTATCTTTTCCAACACTAACACTTTCTTCTCCATCAACGTAGTCTTTAAACTCAGCAAGCACTGGGTCTGCAACCATACATTCCCTGCTGATGTAGCTAATTCACAAGAATTTTCCCTTCTCTGCTCTTCATTCTGAAACAAGAGAATAAATTGATCTGAGTAACACAAAGTAATACACAAAGTATTATGACATACTTTCAGATACTTGACAGTACTCTTACGTTATTTTGTAAAAATTTGTAAAAAAAATTTGTAAAAATTTTGCATGGCCAAATATTTAATTGGTCATACTGAGAAGCTCCAAATACTACTTTTCTCCCTGAACTGGGCTGTTATGATTAGTATTTATCAATAAAGAAATTTGGGGGAGTGGGGAAATCTTTGATTTTTTTAAAAAGGTTGAAATAGGTATACAAAATTTTGGCTAGACTTTTTTGCTCTATTCCTTACCAAACTCCTATAATAATGAATTATTTCATTATTTAATAATGAATTAAAAATCTTTGCCCTACATCTTTGATGATGCCATCACTTCAATATCATGTCCTCTACAAATACTGCAAACTGAAAAAAGTACATGAAACTTACTCCCAAATGCAAAAAAGTTTCTTCACTCTTAATGCAGGAAGCTGGGAGCACAAATCCAAGACCTGATTTTCCTCCCTAAAAAAGCAAGCTTCTTTTCTTACCTTGGTGAGAGAGATCCATATGATCCTACAATCTTTGCTGCACAGACTCTAAAACAGGGGTGGGCAAACTATGGCCCACGGGCCACATCCGGCCCGTTGGTCATTTTAATACGGCCCGCCTCTGAAAAAAAAAAATTCCCCTCTGAAAAAAAAATTGGGGCCGGCCAAAAGAAACCCCGCACCGCGCGCCAAAAAATCACACACACAACACAGAGCTGGGCAGCCACTTCCCTGGTAGTGGGGCCAAGGCCGCCGCCCGGGGAATGCCCACTGCTTTCCCTTGCCAGGGCTGGGTGGTGGCGTGTTGCCCTGCGCTGCGTGGCCCCTGCCTGGCAGCGCGCTTCTCAGCTGGTCTCCTCCTCCTCGGCCATACAGAACAAACAGGCAGAGAAGGAGGAGATCACCCGGCTAGTTGGGGGAAGCTTTCTGCGCCAAAAGAGGCAGCTACTAATTTCCGGCTTTGCTCCGCTTCTCCAATGGTCCGGCACCACCCTGTTCTATGTGCCGGCTGCTCAGACTTGCTGGGCCTGACACATAGAACAGGGCGGCGCCAGATGTTGGAGAAGCAGAGCAGAGACGGAGATCATTAGCCGCCTCTTTCGCAGCACAAGAAGCCTCCCCCAACTGGCCAGCTGCTCTCCTTCTCTGTCTCCTTCTCTGCCTCTCCCCTCTTGCTCCTCACAGTTGCCCTGAGCTGGTGCGGTTCTTTACTTGGGCAGCCAGACACCCACAGCAGCACCCGCAGCAGCAACAGGCAGTTCCACCCGGGCTCCAATCAGGTGTCCGGCTGGGGCTGTCAGGAGTTGCTACCACCGGCGCAGCTCCACGCAGCTCCAGTCCCACGTTACCTCGGGAAGGGAAAGACAAAACCAGGAGCCACTGAGCCTGAGCCTCTGGTGCCGCTGCTGCCTTTGCAAAGCACCGCCGCGGCTCTTCCTTTTTGCCTTTTCCTTCTCGAGGCAATGTGGGACTGGAGCTGCGTGGAGACGTGCCGGCGGTAGCAACTCCTGACTTAGGGGGCTTCCGAGGGGAGGGGAAGGAGGGGAAAGGGGGGGGCGATTCTCAAAAAAACTTGTGCTGACCCGGCCCGTCTTTCAAATTTTAAAAGTCAATGCAGCCCCTGAGTCAAAAAATGCTCTAAAATGTAGCCCCAGTAATAGAATACATTAAAAAAATAACTGTTTTAAATATTTTTAGTGAAGTAGATGATAAATATTTTAAAGTAAATGAGACATTCCTAATCAGCACACTTATTGTCATATAATTCAGAAAAATGAAGAAAACAAAATCACATCTTTTTATAAATAAAAACAAAAATTTAAAAGTCAGAGCACTACAGTCCATTATAATCTTCTATGGCAAGCAGAGATTTGGACAGAAGAAACCGGTTTCTCTGAGATGTTTTTAGATAAAAATTGCAAAGGAATGAACATTCTAGACCAGGGTTGTCAAACTCGTGGCCCATGGGCCAGATGTGTCACGCACTGGCCATGCCCAGGCCTGGTTTAGCGAAGGGGGAAAAAGTCGTGATATGTCACACAATGCCCAATGATGCAAGTTTGACACTCCTACTCTAGGCATAGTTTGCTTAATAAAGGAAAGGCTTAATAATAAGCAAGCAGATTATATAGGCTGGAAAATTCTGAAAGTTGGAAGTCCACAAGTCTTAAAGTTCCCAAGTTTGGGGGTCCCTGATACAGGCAGTAAGAAGAACTAAGTAGTAAGAAAGTAGAACTAAGTAGTAAGAAAGTCTTGAAGAAAGCTCTTGAAGTAATGTTATAGGCAGGCACAGCCAACTTAGTCTAAGGTAGTCAGAACTTGTCCTTATCTATGGATAACGAATGAATGTCTATAAAGTATGTGGGTGCCTGAGCAGGGGATTGGAGTAGAAGATCTCCACGGTCCCTTCCAACTCTGTTACTCTGTTCAATCTTCCAGAAGAGCAATATGCATATGATATAATGTACAAATGGCCATTAACCAAGCATTACTTGAAGATAAGAATACTAATAAGATTTCAAAATAAAAAAGATAGAAATTATTAGCGATCCAGGTTATTACATATAACCGTGATGGTGAACCTGCAGCACACAAAGCCATTTGTGCCAGCACGTGAGCCACAGGCAAACTTATCTTACTGACCATGCGTGTGCCTCACAGCTGATTTTTGGCCTCCCAGAGGCTTGAATAAAGCCTCTGCAGGCTTTGCAGGCCGAATAGGCCTGTTTTGTCACTTCCTGTAATACTGGAAGTGACAAAATGGGTTTATTATTCGGCCTGCAAAGCCTGCAGAGGCTTTTTCAAGCTTCTGGGAGGCCAAAAAAGGCCTCAAAACAGGCCAAAATCAGCTGTGAGGTACAGTGCAGGTAAGGGGGCAGCGGGGGGTGGGGTGGCTGGAGGTGATTGCATGCGCATGTGCAAGGAGTGGGAGGCACGCATTGTCTTCTGGGTGCTGGCACGCGAGCTTAATTTTTGGCACAGGAGTGCATAGTTTTTTGCATAGGAGCCCCAAAAGGTTAGCCACCACTGACATATAACCTCAGTACATACTTACCTCACACAAAATGTCAAGGATTGTTCTCTCCTATTCCGGAATGCAATAGAAATTGAGCAATCACCTTAGATTGTTCAAAAGGCAGATTCTGACTCAATGTCAGAAGAAACTATTAAGAAGAATTTAGTAATGAAGCTAGTTACCCCAAAAGGAGTGGAATAACTTCAACTGTGTTTAAGAGACTAAACAGTCACCTCTCTGGGATGCTTTAATATGAATTCTTGCACTGCTATAGTGATTGGATTTGATGGCTAAGTGAGTGCCTCCAACTCTACAATCTTATATAGATATAAAATCAGCTTCTAATTTTTAAGCGGTTGAAAAAACTCTACTTTGGCTTCTTTATTTAAAATTGAATATACATTATTGCTAGAAATCTGACAAAGCATAACGATTCATAGGATCTATCACTGCTCCTTTCTTTTATGCCCACGTCAGATGTCTCCACTTTTGGCAGATTAGAAGGTCTCAGAGCAGTTCCCTCTAATGAAAGATTTTATCAAATATAGGTCTGTTCCCAATCATATAGCTCATTTTGATTTTTAATGTATACCAGCAAATATATAACTAGCATACATTTAGCTTACTGCAAAAGTAAGAATTCTTTTGCATGAAGTCACAACTGTGTATTTAGCTACTGATTAGAATTTGCTCCCTAGATGTTTTGGTGACATTTCTTATCAGAGGAAATAATACTGAACTTGTTCCACTACAACTTATCCTGACTGAACTTCTTTATTCTGAATCACATATGGTTATCAACTGATGGCAATATAGTCTCTGAATCTCTGTAAACACTTAATTATTGCAATATTTTAAATAAACGTGCTTTGAAGTGACCAGGAAACACCTGACATCAATCAAGGCCAAGGCCACATTCTTTCAAAAACTCTGTATAAAGGAAGCTAAAATGACAGTGAAAATGATTACTCACATTCTGGCTTTTAAGGCGGTTTAACTGTCTACAATATGGTCAATTAGGAGATGTATTTAAAACAAGAGAGAGGAAGAATATACAAACCTAACAATTTTTCCCCTTTTCTTCTTCTTCAATACTTTTTGTTATTTAACCTTCAATAAATTTGTTTTGTTTCCCTTATTTTTTCTTCTCTTTGTCTCTCTCTTTATAGACTCTAATTAATATGCATTAAACTGAAACCTTTATTATGCAGCAATTATTTTGCTCTACAATAATTGAAGTAGTGTTTTTATTATCTCCTATATAAAAAGTCTAACAGTTTTATGGTTGTTTTAATGATATCCTAAACTGCAATTAACATTGACAGAATATTTTCTGTTTTGTTTATATTTAATATTCTAATTCAATGTTTCTTCATCTTTCTCTCTCAGGACCTTCTCACTTTTAAATATTCTGGAGGATCCCTAAGAAGCTTTTGTTTATCTGGGTTATATTTGTATTTTATATTAAAAATTAAAATTAACAATTTTGTAGCCACTATCACTTCTCATGATTATTTGTTGGGATTTTAATGTTGTATTATTTTTCAACCTAGGCTGCCAAATAATTTTAATTTTGCAGATCATTGAGAGGATCTTGTTGGACTCCCAGGGGATCTAGAACTATGCTTTAAACACTGCTCTAAATTATTCAACTAACAAAATTTTAACTTTTTTTTTATTTCTTAAATTTATTTGTCACCCATCACATTACAAAGTGATATTTAATACTGTAAAATATCATTGTATGGAAACAATGTAATGTATTGAGAGATATAACGATATAATAGAGGGGGGAAATAAACTGAGCTTATATTAGTTTATGTCCTATGTAACTATCAGAATATTAGTGCATAGTCTTATCCTGTCAATTTACCTAACTCCTTTTAAAACTAGTAGCCATGTGGTGATGGGAAAATTAAGTTTAATTAAGTTTTATGTGAAGAACCTGTCCTTCACTTTGCTGAATGAATTAGGCCATTTTGAATGTTTACCCACATCTGTCTTCCCCTTTATATTGTGTATGACCTTCATCCTTCAAATTTGGTCTCCCTATCCATTTTCCCCCTAAACTAAATGAAACATGCGTGGAGCTTTCCTGGGCGTTTAATCATGTCCCTTAGTGGGAGCAGTCAAGTGAGCACCTCCTTCAATATTATTGCATCTTCTTGGGAGATTTAAGGGACTATTCTGAGGCATTTGTCTGTATTACCCACAATTACCATTTTGTCCTGGCAGCTTTGGCACTAATTAACTCTTCCACTTGCAATGTTCAAGAAACATTGTTGGATAAGGGAAGAGGTTAATAGTCTATGTCCTGCCAAAAACTAGGAGGAGCCTGGCAGCCTGTTCACACATTTTATTAAAAGGCATAAGCACCCAACACATCTGTTGACATGAACTGCAGAGTGCTTATGCCTTTTAATAAGTAGGAGTCTAAAAGGGGTTACCACAATTTTTGTAATATTCAGGAGGATTCTGTCATACTAGAATACCTATGACAATGGCCAGGGCATTAGGACATTTTTTTTTAAATTAAGCCCTTGGCAAGTAATCTGTAATCTACAATTTCATCATATATTAGAATAGCTCAGCCAACATCTGAGCCTGCATACCCAATAGATCTGCATTTCTCTCAGCTTGTTCACAAAACTCCAGTACTCTGCAATCCTCTTTTAGGTTAAATTCTGTAACAGATTGTTATTAACAGGGATAATTATATTAGTTATTGCACTGTTGCCAGTGCAAACTAGCTGAAGGAATGACAGAGAAAAATCAAGTGGTAATTCTAACCTGAATTAAAACTCTAAAATAAAGTAGTGTTTTGAACTATTAAAAAAATCTTAGACTTCAGCGGTACAAATTTAATACCAGAAAGGACAAATATTTTAAGATGTTTTTAAAAAAAGCCAGTATTTATTAACTGATGAGTACAAGAGAAAGAAACAATGCAGAGAGGAGGTCATAAAAGTCAAGATGGTATCTATGACTGAGTCATTGCAGCAACCATTTTTCTCTTTCCCCCAACACTTTTTCCACAAAATTCAGACTCTTTTGCTTTTAAGATTATGTTGTGCTATGGAATAAATTTGAACTTATTTGAGCCTCGGTGGCGCAGTGGTTAGAGTGCAGGCCGACTATTGCTGACTATCAGCTGCCTGCAATTTGGCAGGTTGAATCCCACCAGGCTCAAGGTTGACTCCACCTTCCATCCTTCTGAGGTGGGTAAAATGAGGACCCAGATTGTTGGGGTCAATATGCTGACTCTGTAAACCGCTTAGAGAGGGCTATAAAGCGGTATATAAGTCTAAGTGCTATTGCTATTGCTATTAAGGAAAAGAGAATAGCATTATTCAATCAATCCAAAACACTTTCCTTCACCAAAGTTCACTGTTTTCTGCTTGTGTACACAGTCTGAACTAGTTATGAAGACATTTTGTATGTATCTATTACAAGATACAAATATCAGCTGCTACAGTCCTGAGAAGGACTTTCTTTAGTTGGAGAAGTAAAAAAGCTCTTTTATATCAACAAAGGATTTTCTTTCAGTGCAACAGAAGGTCCCAGGAGCCATTTTTGTGAGGGGAGGAAGGGTTATGCTCATTCATTGTTACTCTTTCTCTCTGTCTGCTACAATCCTAATAATTAACTCAGTCTGCAGCTACAATTTGCATTTAAAATGCAAAGCCATGTCCAATATAGCCTTGAAAAGCAGAATAAAGAGTTAGTTATAGGGCAGTAAAGATTACTTTACTTGCCCAAATAGTGTTTTAAGGTTAGAATGATTTGGAGAAGGAAACAGTTTCTACTTCCACTTTAGCCTCCCTCCCAACTAGCTTGAATCACATTTTTTTTTTCCAGAAAGAATTCAGACTATTTTCACTTTTAAGCCTGGAAATTTGCTGCCAGGTTTCCATTTTGTTGAGCAATATCCCAACTAAACAACAACAAGCTGAAGAGAATTAACACAATGATGATAGTAAAAAGATGATATCCAGAAAGGAAAAGGGCCTTGGATAGAACACTCATTTAAGTAATATTCATATAATTATGAAAACAAGGTTATATTATCTCATGTTCACATTGCTTTTTTTAAAGATTTATAACATATGAATTCTTTAGAGACATTCTCTCATTATCTGTAAATAAGGACCAGTTGTGATCAGCTTAGACTTAAAGTGGCTGTACCAATTTATAACTGTTGCAGTTTACTTCAGAACTTTCTGAATCTGCAGATAGTAGGAAGGATTAGATAGCCTTGAAGAAAGTTCTGAAGTAAACTGCAATAAGAATCTGCTTGTTTCATATATTTCCCATTATTTACAAAGCTCCCTCCATAATTCTTATTGTAAAATCAAAAAGCCTTTCAAGAATGTTAAAATGCTAGTTGAGCTCTTTCAGGATGGAGATAGGAGTAGACATATCACATATATACAGAGAGGGAGAGAGAGGAAGAAACAGGCTGACAGAAAGAGCCTGAAACCTGTCCTTTTGGAAATCAAACTTGAGCAGCATAATTTTGGGGCGTAGTCCTCTCTTGTTCTAAATCATAATTAAACAAGATTTAGTCATTTGTACACCAACTTATATGTTATCCCATATCTACAGTCTATTGATTTTTCCCACCAACAAATAAAAATTAACACATTAACTCAAGAGTTTATAAAGAAGTATTAGTTGTAAAAACTCTCATCAAACCAACCAAGACAGTTCAGATCAAGATGGCCTTTGGAGATTTAGAGCACATCTGCAAGGAGATAGGAAAATTTTAGAAGCTCAAACTAACAAGGATGTGGTTTTTTTAATGGAAGTGGATCCTTTCAGTCTCTCTGCAATAGCACAGGTCCATATTCATATTCATCTGTGTAATTTTATGATATAGTTTAATGGTGAGTAGGGAAGGTGAACTACTGCTTTTGTGTTTTTTGAATCATTGCTCCCAGTCTCCATAATTGATGGCTATTGCAGCCCATTTTTAGGAATCTACCCACACTGAAAAGTATTGAATTGCCTACTATAAAATTGAAATGGTAATAGCATCACAGAATTTAGGCAAATCTGAATTACAGAATACCATCATCCATAATCCATTTCCATCAGAATACCATCATCCATAATCCATTTCCATCACCATCAATTACACAACTGTTTATCACTACTAATTTCTATCTACACTGTTAGGTTTTGCCACATAGCACTGAAAGAGTCTGGATCTTGTCCAAGACCTCATCAAACTTGTGTGTGCTGGTACAAATTCTTACAAGCCCAAGGCCATGGAGCTACATTTTACCTAAAAATGAAGCATCAAACTCATTCTCTGCCCCCTGTTGTCCTTTTCATATTATTGTATCCATAACAGAAATTATATACTGCAGGTTTTCCCTGCTGATAGTCTTAAATGAATTTTCAACTGATATGAATGAACTGAAATACTGTATTTATTTGTCACTAACTGTGAGGATATTACATTTTAAAGTGTCTAATATTTCTAATGTTTTTAATTTGCCGAATAACAAATATGTTCTTGATTATGAAGTTTGCATCAAAAGAGCAGCAGCATAGAGCAGGAAACAAGGGAAGGACAAGCAACACATGCTCAGTTAAATTTTAAAAGGCTGTTGTATCCATATCCCTAATACTGCTTCAAGCAACTGTTTTATCTCGATTAGTTGTGCTTTCAAGAAGCAAGAAGGAAGTCACGCAGATGACGTTTTGACATTCCAAAGGCCTTCAAAATTAACATACAAATATGGATATTTTGAATTTTATAAAGCATGGTGGATCCTAGCATTCAGCAAAAGGGAACAGAAATCCTTGAAGATTCAGCCAGCATTCAGTCCTTGACCCTCTTTTTAATCAAAATGTATCCTATTCAAGTGAAACATCAAGAATATCACAGAATTCTATATAACACTCATCTGAAAGATAGTACTATAGTATTTTTTTAAATCTCTAGTGGGATAATCCATCATTTAAATTCTACAGGAATCTAGCTCACAAACTCATGTTGTATGGTGGTTAATTTTATTTTGATAATCCAACATGAACCAGAAAAAAATGCTTATGTTGATAAAATCACAACATTTAACAAATCCAACACAAACACTTTTCTCCCAGACATAATCTAAACACAAACCCATGTATATGTTCCCATTAAAGTTATTAAAGTTATCCCATTAATATTTTTGCATAACACTAAAGGGTCCTATCCTGCTGATAGACATTTCATTATAGTTTTCTTGATAACAAGAAAAATATACATCTCTATGTGCACTTTGAGAAGCACAAAAGCAAATAAAAATATTGTCCCATATTTTGTATTTTAAAATGCTTTGATTTTACTAATTCAATATATTATTGTTTTGTATAATGTGTATTACCTACAAAGCTTATATAATAGTTGCTTTATGTAAGTTTTAATGATTGATTCAAGGATAGTTGGTTTAAAAAAGCAGTTATTTTCTTATAATTATATCCACCTTGTAAACATGCCCAGTTTTCAATTATGTAAGCTAATTTAGCCACCCAGATTCTAAACCATCATAGGCAGCAAAGTGAGAATCTTATTTAGCAGTTGGACAACTGATAGATCTAAAGACCAACAAAGAGAAAGTTAAGCCAAATAATTTAAATATGAACATGTACAGTCTGCCACATTTATAAGAGCAAAACTTCATTTTCTTTGGCCTCTGAGTACTCCAGTTATCAATCACCCCATCAAGACCAAGTCAGATTATAAGCAAAGAATCGACTCTAATTAATTGGGCTATACTGCTGCTGCCCTGAAATAGATGATTGGTATCCTACTTACTAACAGATTCATTTCTGAACACTACTTTAATATTGCTGGTGTTATTAAGAATTCAATACTGTCAGCACAACTGCAGCTTTTGCTGTTATCCCTGTATGTATTTATAACGATCGCTAGTCACCACATATAAATATCAAGATCAAACTGTATGGCAAACTGAATCCAGAGAGCTGACAAAGCTGACTCAGTCTGCATTCAATTCACAGTTGCATCAGACCTTGTGCCAAAATGTTAATAAAATTAGGCTATTTGGAGAAACCTTGCTCACTGCCACTACTGTTATGAGTCTTGGAAAGCCCTCTTCCTTTCAACACAATCAAGGATGAAGTCCTGCTCCAAATGAACAGACTGCATTTTGTAGACATTAAGCTCAAGAGCGTTGAGCACTTAAATATGCTGGAAAAGACTTGGATCCCTCGCATATTGTAATTTGCATCTGTTTCAATGAGGCAACTAATGCTGTAGTTTTTGAGGTTTGGATTTTGTTTAGAAAATTTGGGATAATGCAATAAAAATAGTACTATGGAGAATTAACAATGAATATCATAAAATGTGAAGGACATCCAGGAATATAATTAAAACAAATGAACAAGCACTGTTCATAAATAAAAACAATATAATACTATCTATGTATGGATTCATGCAACATATATTAGAATTGAATTAAATATCCAAAGCCTAAAATCAATGCCAGAATGCCAGAGGTGGTTTTATAGATACAAATTTCTTTGAAAAGAGCATCATTGGAGTGTAAAAAATGTGTGATACAGTTAGATTGTTAAACTTTCCTTGTTATGGGAGCTTCCCTAAGTAACACTACCCACATATATAGCATCTAATTTATCTTAGTTCAATTAAGTCTTTTGCCATTAAATATACAGATCAGTTATGAAAGACAAAATGCCAAAATTAAATAGAAGATGCTTAAAATAGGAGATGCTTATAATAGGAGATGATTAAATAGAAGAATTTATCCAGAGGTTAAGTCTCCTTTTGAACATTGTAAACTTTAAAATATTTAGAATTTCCTAGGTCAACTAAAACATAATCTGATTCAACACAGAAAATTTCCAGACTAAAAACTCTGTTCAGAAACACTTCCCCTAACATGAAAAGCAACTCCATCACTTCACTCAAAACTTCAATCGAAATTAGAAAATCTTTTCTGATGGCAGTTCTTGGTCTGATTCTTTACCTTATTTCCATTCTTCTTGAGCCTCTTCTCTTCTCTTTATATCTTTATACGATCCTTTGAAAGTTTATTTGCAAATAAATCTAATCCAGTTCAGTTTATTTTCAGACAAGTGTGCCTAGAATTGCAGTTGGTACTTTAACATCACATAGGCAGCAAGCCTAATCATATTTAGTTAAAAGGGTCACTGGGCTCAATGACAATTACATCTGAATAAATCTATTAGGACTCATACTATCAATCACTTTTCCTTTAAATTAAGCCAACTTCCCTTAGCCTAAAAGAGAGCTTGTTTAATGGTTAGGATGTAGGATTAGGAGCAGGAAGACCCAGGCTGCAACCAACTTCAGCCATAGAAATTCACCAGACATCTTTAGGTCAGGTACCGTCTTCTCAGCTCAACCTATCTCACAGTGCTTCTGTGGTGGGGATAAATAGGAGGAGGGTTCACTGCACATGCTCTCTTGAACTGCTGTACAAAAATGGGGTGTAAATATGCATTCCTCATTTCTTTTTATATGAAAAAAATAGACTACAATCAACAAAACCAGATTACATATGACCATGGCAAACCTGAAAAATTAACATTGGCCTTTCCCATTCAAATGCAAAGCAGCAAGCAATTTAAGGCACCAAGGAACAAGTTAGCAAAGAGAAAGTACAGCTATCTTCACTGCCAAGGACACACACTAGACTGATTTCCAGTGCTTCCACTACCAACACCACAGTCCAAACAACAGTGTTACCAGAAGGGGAAGGGGGTGCAAATGCCAGAATAAAATATGTGAGAGTAGCTTTGGAATACTCTCCTCATCTGTGCTCAGTCAAATCATCCAAGCTTGCTGCCATCCTTCTCTGAAAGTACAAGACTGAGAATCTTATCCTAGGTTTAGGCACTTGTTTGTAGCAACAAAACTAGTATCCAGAATCCTACTTTCTCTGACATATTAAGTCACAAAGCCTTAAGTGCAGTGATGGAAGATATGTGGGACAAATCACTTGAGAACTAACCAAACTAGTAAAAACGCCAAGCACTTCAACATCAAATACTCTGAACCCAATCGATGATGATGTTGAGAAAGTGTTTCTCCTTTTATAGTTATCTCCAAAACCTATGGCTTTTAAAATAATAGCCACATGAAACTTTGTAACACTTCTAAAATTGACAGCCTGATCAAGATCTGTCCATGAGCTAGAAGTCCACATTATTAGCTGTGCAAAGATATCCCAATGGTGAAATTTAAAATCATATAACAACTGTTCTGGAGTTCTCTCCCTTATTAGTTCTATGTGAGATAACCTGAACTTATTGTCTATCACAGACACTTTTGCACCTTCCTTCTGAAACAATTCAGATATTTTGCTGCCAAGGTAATTTCATTAGCAGTTTGCAAAGTACTTTTCTGCAGAAGTTAAGGCTGCATTGAGAACTCAGTCAAGGAAGTAAGCCTGAGAAATGGTACCGTGGCAAGGGAAAAGGGCAGGTAATCTTTCCATTACCTGAATGAAACCACACATAGGATGGAGCATCCAGTGAAGCAGCAAAGAAGGCCAGCAGCACTGAAGGAAGAGCAAGACTTTTCGGATTAACATCACGACTCTGGGGGAAATGGGAGCTCCTTCTCACAATCTGGGTATCTGGAGAAAGAAATCAGACAGCAACAATGCCTTAAGTGAACCCCATTGCTACTATACATGGTCACTCTGCCCGTTTCCTCCCTCCCCTGCCCACCCCCAGCAACTTCAAATTGATGAGGTCAATGGAAGAGAAAATAAGTAGCCTGTTTTTTCCATATAAAGTATTGGTCAAAGCACTCGTCTAACTTCATAAGATTTGGGGGAGGATAAAATATAAAAAGAAACAGGATAAACATATAGTATGGGAAAGCCTTCGTTCGAAATGAAACTTCCCATTAGGCGGGCACAAGCGGTAAATTATTATAAATAAAAGTATGTATAGCGCTAACAAGGAGCTTCCTTCCATCCCGCCCCGATTTAAAAATCCTCAAGGAATCAGAAAGAGAGTTGGTGGTGCAGAGGGAGGACCGCCAAGCTAGTCAACCAAGGACGGAACCCCAGTTTTCTGCTTCTCCGGCGGCGGCTGTTTAAACGGCCTGAAAATCAATACAGGCTATTTTAGAAAATCAATCCCCTTACCCTGGGAGGGCGGAATGGGCCGCGTCTCGCTAGGAGGATGCCGTCGCGCTGCGCTTCCTTTTACATAGCGGAGCAGAACTGCAATCAGGGGAAGGAGAGGGAAAGGCAGCTTTGAAAACAAAGTTTTGCAAGGAAAAGCCGATCTTTTCCCACACGGCAGATCCGTCCGAAGTTCCCTTTTCGCTGCTCCACCACCACCTAGCGCCGACAAGAGTCTGATCACACAGGAGGAGGAGGGGGGGGCAACGACTCCTTTTTCCCGGAAGAGAGGAGGGTCCCCCTTCCACACGAAACGCGTGGCTGTGGAATAGATGGGAAGCCAGTCTTTCTCGTACGTGGGGCGACGGCGAGCGGGGCCAGAACGACTCCGAAGGTTCAGTCGAGTGAGCCCCTATTCCCGGGTTCCGGGCGGCTGGAGGCAGGGCACGGCGCGAGATCCCGGTTCCAACGCCTCTAGATTCGCTGTTGTTGTTGTTTGAGTTTTCCCCCTCCCCTCCTTCTCTGCAACGACTACAAAGAAATGGGTATTGGGGGGGGAGGGGAAAGGGGGGGGTGTCACGGAAGGCGCCTGGTGAAAAAGATCAACTCCTCTCCAACCGCGGAAAGGAAGAAAGAAAGAGTGAAGAAGCGCTCCAGAAAGATCTCTTTCCCCGCGGTTAAGTCGTAGGGTTGTTTGCTCCACTCTATAGTAGCCGAGTTCGCCGCCTCAGCTGCCCATCATCCGGCAACGCCTGGAAGCCGCGGCCGGAGAGAAGGAGCTCGTGGGGTGGACTGAAGAGAAGGAAACCCCGCCGCCCCCACTCGGCTGGAGAGGAGCAGAGGCCCCTTGCACATGCGGAGCGGAAGAGTGGAAAGAGGCTGCGAGCGAAGCCGGAGGTTTCCCGCTTCTCCCTGTAAGCGCTCCCGTGTCTGGTGCGCTGCCGTTTCTGCAGTGATTTTTTTCATAGCTATCGAGCAAGTCCGGTGTTGGATCTGGCGCAGCCGAGCGGGTTGCTTTTGACTTGGCGCGCGTATTTTGCGCGCAAACCAAAGAGCTCAAAACTAAAACGCCTTCGGGCTGCTTCCTCGAGAGTTCTCCGGGCACGCGCACACCACCCACGCAGCACCCCTTTCCTCGCCTGGTGCTGCTGCTGGGGTGGGGGCAAATCATAGCTACTAGAGCCGGAGGCTAGGGGGCGCTCTCGAAGGAAAAGCTGCGCCTGCCTGGTGTGTGTTGTCGACTCTCAGAATCTGGGATGTGGTTTTTGCACTTCAACCATATCCCCAACCAACCAACCGTCATCAAAACTCCTTAGCTCTTCCAAAGTTGAAATAGGGCCTTGAGCTTCTAAAAGTGGATAAACAATAACCGAATGCAAGCCTATCCCTACATTTACTCAATTACCATCTTCCTGTGATAGTATACTGCTCTTGTTCCTGGAGGTTCTGTTTAGTTTTGTTGGGGTAGTGTGATATTATTTTCTCTACAATTCTTTTTTTGGCCATCACATATTTACTGCAGTAGTTGGCTTTCATGGGGAGAGAGAGGATGCCTTTGGGACAGTAAGACCAAAGAAAAGTCAGTTATGATTTCATAGAGAAGAAAGAATAATTAAAAAGATGGCATAGACAGGCTATGAAATGCAATTTCTCTAAGCTGTATTTATCATCCAACTTTTTTCCCTTTCTGGAAAGAAGGCTTTCTTTTGAACCAAGATTTTGGAGAAAATATTCCAATAATAATTTCTATTATCTCATTTTGATTACTAGAATTATAGAAATTTACTGCTTTTCATACACCATGGATGAAGATTGGTAGATTTAAACTACAGGTTGTTGTTAAACAGACTGTTCAACCCACTTGTACTATTGGTTGACAATGGAGGCAAACAAATCATGAGGAGATAGGAGCAGTGGTATTTCCAACTCCATTGTACCACCTTGTGAGAGCCACTTGTTAAATTTTTGGGAATTTTGTGAGTGACTGAAAGTGGAGCTAACCTACTACATCTGGTACACCAATCCTTCTGTAGTAAATGTGTCAATGACCATGCCAATTGAACCAGTTATTAAATATTTACCAGCATACTACTGGATTGGAGGGTTGTGAGTAAGGAGAATTACAGTTTGACCATCCTTGAATTAATTCTAAATACAGGAGCAGTATACAGCAGATTCCCACATACCTTTAGGTGGGAGAATTGAGCCCAACTGGCTGAAGCAGAAATATTTTTTCCCTTTGGATCACAAAGCAAGTTATATAAAGGTTGCAAATCTCTTAAATTTGTCACATATGCCTCTACTGGAAAATATTTCATTTCTGATGGAAAAATAGTAAAATGAAGTCATTGCAGACCCTACATTAATCACAAATCAACCCCAAACCTTACTGTTCCTTCATTGTCTCATTACCGCATCTAAAAAGATCAAACATCTCAGAACTTTTATTTTGAGGAACTAAATTAGCACTGCATGGAAATAATTTCAAAAGCACAATGACTTTTAATGACAATAAACTGATTTTCCCATAATATAATTTTGTTTTCCCCACCAGATCATTCCACAAACTTTGGACCATAGGTTCCATCTCCTCTGCAGCCAACCTGCAGGTTTCACATTGCAGGCCAGAAACCAATCACAGGCCTGTTGTATGTAAGTGTGAACTATATGTCCACCATTACCTGCCTTTCTAGACTGGATAAAATGTAGTAAATCCTGACTCAACTGTCTAAAGAACAACCCACTCCAAACTCTGCAATGTATCCTCCTTTCCTTCATCCTAGGGATAGCCAAGGTGGGGAATGGGTATAATGACTCTTTGGGTGGGAAAAAAAAAAAGACTTTCTTTAACATCTGAATAAAGGAGTAGCTTTTAGACAGATAATTGTGGGCAGCATATTTTTTGTTGCCCCATTTATTGCCATTTGACTGGGATGGGACAAATTGCTGATTGGACCAGGTGAATTTGTGGAGGAGGGGACTTGGAACAGTGAGCTCTTTTCTACTCTGCTTGGACAGCACATTATCCTGGCTTTGCTCTCAATGTAAATAGTTCACTCAGCTGCCAACACCTAAAAAAAATATGAGAGAGCCGAAGGGATCTTTCTGGATCAAAAGAAGTAAAAACCATGTAAAGTTATACTGGATTTAACAACAAAAAACAGCTGTATATAGATACTGGGTACACCCTAGATTGGCAGCATCTAAAAGTTTGGATGTGATCTGTGGGGTACTTGCCAAAGTTTTTTTTCATTCTTTCCCTTTTTTTTCTTCAGTATTTTGAAAAGATACTTTGTGGTCTTCATTTCTATTGCAGTTCTGTAATAATGAAAACACTGGGAGCCTTTAACAGAGCTTCCAAGAAAGCAAATAGAAGTCTGTTGTTCAAGTGTTACCATAGTCATACTCATTAGAAACATAGAAGCAAAGCAATTGGAGAAAATGAAAACAAACTGAGTTTGTAGCCAGCAGAGTAATGAACAAGACAATTGCTTGATGAGAATGGCAACTAAGGTTATGTAAGTCACATTTATTTCATGGTATATACACTAACAAATAATAAGTCACAGTTTTATGTTATTTGTTCTTTATACATATGGACTTGAAAATAAGTTCCAGTATATTAATGGGATTTGATCTTTACAATTTGTGTAAGAATGCAGCATCAGTCAAGTAATTTCAAATTTAAAACTGATATGAGATTACTTTGGCTTCCCAGAACTATCTGGCAGGCTAAATCCAGAAGGAATTTATAAGGTTAATAATTCAAATCAACTTTCTTTAACATGATGCCTTCTATCTGAATTGAAATTACATCTACAGTTCCACTAGATCTGGATTGCAGTACATTATGAAATATAAACTTTGCAAATTCTGTCAAATTTTAATAGATAGGGCCTACCTTATGTAATATATGTAAGTTGGGAAACTAGTATATATAATTATGGAACTTATTTCACAAATTAGCAAAAATTGGAGTCCTCAATATTGTAAAAGAATTAGAATAATTGTTTATTTGTTCTTTGTTCCAGAGCCACAATAGATAATACATAGAAAATCCATGGTACCTGATGTTTACACCGACTTTTAGATTTTTCCACTCCAGCTATAGTGCAATCTGTACTGGTGTGAATTCATTTACTAATACCAGGTTTGACTTTGGTATGTGTTTGGATGGTGGTGATGAAATTATGTAGCATATTATAAATGAATGAGATCAGGAGAAAACAGTGACTTTGTTAGGTGATAATGAATGGATGGTGGGAATAAGATGAGCAGGTAAAAAAAAAAAAAGATATTTGAAGCAACAAGAATGAATGAGCATTCAAATTCTTTAGTGATCATTTGCTTTTTTTAAAAAATCTATTTCAAATCCATGGGTTAAGAATACTTCTATATATTTGATTGATTTGATTATGTGATGAAAGATTGAGAGCTGTGATGAATGATACAAGATTGATGTACAACTTTTGTACACACTGAGAGCTGTACGCAATGAAATTTCATTTTAAAGCATGCCAATTAGAAGAACAGTCAAAAAGAGCGAAGGCTGTAGAAGTAGAAGAGGAAATCAGTAAGATTCTAGGTAGGAATAAAAGAAGTGTTTTCAAAGTGGGAATACAGATCTAAATAAGGAACATCTGATGGAGTGAATTCAGTACTATAAAGGTAATGAAATAAAATTGGGATGAAATTTATGTGTGAGAATATCAGATTAACCTAGTGTCATGGGGCGGGGGTTGTGTGTGTGCATGGGTGTATGTATGCTTGGGTGCATATTTCAAAACAGACAAGATAGCAATCACAATATCATGAACCCTTTTGTACATACTGTTTGTACTGTTCTACAGATGAGCAAAGAGACAAGACTTTGATCCAGTGGTGGGATTCAAATTTTTTTACTACTGGCTCTGTGGGCGTGGCTTGGTGGGCGTGGCAGGGGAAGGATACTGCAAAATCCCCATTCCCTCCCCAACCCATTAACCTGCTTTCCAGCTCCAATCTCCTGTGCTGGGCGACAAAAGAAGACCCAGCCAATCAGCTGGTACTCAGGAGGCATAGAAAAAATGGGGGTGGGGCCAGTCAGAGGTGGTATTTGCTGGTTCTACAAACTACTAAAAAATTCTGCTACCGGTTCTCCAGAACAGGTCAGAACCTGCTGAATACGACCTCTGCTTTGATCACAATGCTGTGACCACTATCTCACCTGTTTACTCTCTTATGAATGCCACTGGCTACCATAACTTTGATAATACGACTTCAGAAGTAGCCACTGCTGGCATGGAAATAATTAATTAATTGAAATTAATATGGAGGTCAAATCAATTTCTAAATAGAGTAAAAGCAACGTATGATGGAAATAAAGCATGTTTGATAATAAAAGGAACATTTAATAAGCAGTTCAACACTAAAGATGTAATGTGATATCCCCTTGATTAACAGATTCATGGATAAATGAATATGGAATTCAAACATGTTTGTGAAATAAGACGAAATAGACATAGTAGTGACAAACACAACACTACTGAAATAATATCTCTCCTCACTCTATCTTTCCCTCAAATTTATTCTTTAATGCAGAATAGATAATATCTGGCTTAGTTATATTTTTTCTGACCCAGAGACAGAAACTTTGCAAGTTTTCTGGTGATTTTCTAAAGGTTTCTGCATTTAATCAAGGCATATAATGCATTGTATTATCTATGTGCAATCATTCTTGATTCTTGGCAGTGTAAGAAACAGCTTTACGTAGCACAGGTCAAAAATTACAGCAGTGATTTTTCTCCCACCATTTACAGGACTTTAGAGCACAAACCCATAATCTAAATTTTTCAGAGATGCAAGGTTCATTGAACTGCTAAGTAAGTGGAGGTAAAATAGAAACCTCAGTGTCAATGAGCTATGAGTCATCCTGCCTGTAGAAGTTATCTAGATCATGTTTGATTTTATTATTGAGCATTTGAGAGAAACATCAAGGACTAAAGAGAGAGCACCTATATTCAGAAAATCAGCTAGCACCACTATGTTAGAAGGATGAAACTTGAAAAATGGGGTATGTTTTATACTTGCCGTGACTATTAACTATAATTCATCTAGACTTAAAAACAGAAAAACATTTACAATCTATGTCAGGGCTGTGAAACTCACGGGGCGCAGGCTGGATGCATCTTGCCCTGGACATGCCCACACCCAGTTTAGCGAAGGAAAAAAAATCCCAATATATCACGTGACGCTATGTTACTGTGAATTTGACACCTTTGATCTATGTGGTAGAATCAAATGATTGGGGTTTTGAAAAGAAAACATTTTCCTGTTATAACAATTTTGAAAATGTCTAGCATGGTGTTGGGGGAAGTGATTTCCTTCCCATTCAACCATCTCAGGGAAAATATGTCTTTTACCATTTGAATATGGTAGCCATATGACAGAAATTTCTTTTAGCTATAAGTTCAGATCCCATACCCATTTTCCAACAAATTTCATGTTAATACATTTTGTGCCTTGAAAACTGAGGTATTGGAAGTTTTATTTAATATTGATTTATTTAACAAATTTATATGATCACCAAACATAGATGACTCCAGGCAGCTTGCATTAAAAATCACAACATAAATATATACTCACCCTCGTGTTAGGGTGATAAATATATAAATACATAAATATATACTCACTCTAGTAAACACAAGATTGGAGCTACAATCAGAATATATCATTGAACATTGTGACAAGTACATAATAGCAACCTTAATTTCACATAGTAAAAGTTGATTAGAATTAGAAGTGATTTTCAGTTTTAGTGCAGATTATTGTACAAGAAGATACTTTCCATAAAAGATTGCACAATATGCTTTGATTTGTCCAAGACCCTCTGCAATCTTTGATGCAAGATCTCAGACAATATGGTGTTCCCACTGCACAATGTCTCAAGATATGTGCCAAGCAGAAAACATCATAGTTTTTCTTGCACAAAAATTTCAAGCATCAGAATGTTTTTCATTAGTACATCTCTAAAACCAGTGAAAGTCTTACAAAATTTAGTCACACACGTTTTATAAGAATCTTTCCAAATGGAACTGAAGCAGGGAGACTTCAGGATGAAACCTGTTCCATTTAAAAATAGAAGCTGCAGTACCATTTTTACATTGCTGATTGGTGTAATTCTATCTGTTACGCTAACCAGGTCAGGCACTTATTAATATCAAGAAAAGCACAAGGGACATCACTTATGTCCACTATGGAAACATTACAGAATAGAGGCATGCTTAGGCTATTTAATTGGCTAGTTACATTTTAGTTCTCTTATGTGGTTTAATTGGCCTATAACATTAATAAAGTTGGTATTTTATTTTTGTCATTGTAAATTTCTTATCCCTCATTTTCAGTAATAAAAATATTTCCAAACAGAATGTTGGAGTACTTCAATATAATTGCCAAAACATGTCAACTGGGATGGGATGCAGTCGGTTCGGCCCAGTTTGGGTGAACCAGATGTTAATTTTTACATCCAGTTCAGCAAACTAGTAGTTCCGAAGACCAGCTGGCTTCGCTCCTCCCCTCCCAGGAGTCCCCATGCGCCTGGCTCTGGCTCCCAGGTAAGTGCGGGGAGGCTTCCTAGGCCCAAAATGGGGCACAGGGGTGCGGGTAGCCCTCCATGTCCCTTTTTGGCTCTCCAGAGGGTCCAGGGGAGGCTTGCAAGTCCCAAAATGGGGCACCGGGGGTTACAGTGTGACCCACCATGCCCAGTTTTGACTCCTAGGAAGCTCCAGGGAGGCTTCCTAGGCCCAAAAT
Organism: Hydrophis major; assembly: GCA_033807585.1. Taxonomy (NCBI): domain Eukaryota; kingdom Metazoa; phylum Chordata; class Lepidosauria; order Squamata; family Elapidae; genus Hydrophis; species Hydrophis major. The sequence continues at coordinate 48,233,107 of CM066328.1, read as the reverse complement.
AGGGTGTGGGGGTGCAAAGAAAGAAAGAGGGAAGGTTGGGAGAAAGAAAGGGAGGGAAGGGAGAAAGCAAGGGAAGGAAGAGAAAGAAGGCGGAAGGGAGGAGAGAAAGGGAGGGAGGGGCAGGAAAAAGGGAGAAAAAGAAAAAGGGTGGGGAGAAAGAAAGAAAAAGGAAGGGGGGAAGAGAGAAAGAAAGGGAGGGAGGGAGGGAAGGGAGAAGGAAGGGAAGGGAAAGTGAATGAGATGGATGGATGGATGGACAGATGGATAGAGGAAGGGAGGGAGAGAAAAAGAACAGGAAGGAAGAACCACAAACCCTGGCACTAGATGCAGCTACAGAGGATGCTTTGAAACAGCACAGCAATCCAGAGCTGGAAGGGAACTTGGAGGTCATCTAGTCCAACCCCCTGCTCCAAGAGCATTATTAAAGTGAGTTTCTCTTTTTTGACCCATCCAGTCAGGACTACTAAACTACGCCCACCCAGTCACATGACCACCTACCCACATCCACCTAGCCACACCCACAGAACTGGTTGTTAAAAACTTTGAATCCCACCCTGGATGTCAACCCAATTCACAATCTAGTTAAGACAAATAGATTTCAGTAAATTTGTTTCTAAAGTAGAAATGCTACCAAAGAATTTTTTTAAAATTATACTCCTGTGAGTTTTGTGTAAAAAAAATTGTTCTTTTTAGATGGAGACAAAATGAAACATTGCTACAGAAAGAATCAATAATTGAGGATTGAAATAAAAATAAAAGACTTTTTAGAAAATAATTTAGATGAAGTTACTGACTTTAAGAATTGTTTGGGACAATTTTATATAACATATTTGAGAACTCAAAAAAAAAAAAGAGTTAAGAGGAAGAGGGGCTATTTTTGATGGGATAAAGAGAAAAGAATAATAAAATAAATTTCCAGAAAAAATAAGTATTTTTTAATTAAGTTTTTACAATAACAGTTATCTTAAAAAAGTAAGAGAAATGGAAATATGAACTATGTAGAGCAACTTTTTGAGTTTTCTGGCACATAAATTATGAAAAGAAAAAAGAAAATGATATTGAAATTACAGCAGGGAGATTCTGTGTTAATGGACACTGCGGACATACAAAAAGCATTTCAACAATATTATTCCAGCTTGTTTAAAGGAAGTGATATATGTCTGGAGAAAATAGATGAATATCTAAAGGTACAAAATTTACTGAGGATAAAGGAACAGAAACCAATTGTGAATGGACCTATAACAATAAAGCAAAGTTTTGAAGCTATAAAAAAATATTAAGAAAGATACCTGGACTAGATGGATTATCAAGTTTATATTACAAATAGTTTGAAGATGTAGAAAACACTCTAATTCTATCTTCCAGCGAGGAATAATCCCAGAGACTTGGAAAGAGGCCAATCTAGCACTAAGATCTAAAAAGGGACAAGATTTCACTTTAAACCAGTAACTATAGGCTAATTGAATACTGACTACAAGTTGTTTACAATGTTTTTAGCCAATAGCCTGAAAATAATTTTGCAATAATTTATTCATGGAGATCAATGTGGGTTTTTATCTAAAAGTCAGTTCAAGGACAACCTTACAAATGTGTTGGACATTTTGGAATATTTGGAGTAACAACAAAAATGAAAAACAAGCCACATTGATTTTCTTAGAGAAGATCTTTGACAATTTGAACTGGCCTTTCTTCCTCAAAGACTTGAAAGATATGAACTTCGGATAGAAGGTTATAAAATGGCTAAGATCAATTTACAGTTCACAGAAAAAGCACAGAGATTATTAATGGCGCTCCAACAAAGCCATGTTGAGAGTAGAAACCCATGTTTTCCCCAAAAACACTTGTGGCTCACAGCACAAGAAGCATTTAATAGATGAGAAATTCACTAGAAGATACAGAATAAAGGTACTTCTAATTTATGCTGGAAATGTGAACAACAGCAAGTTATAAGGCCTGGTAGATGGGTAAAAAGTTAGCATATTTTGGATTCGTGTATTTATTCTGAGGATTGTCAAGATTAATGCATAGTTGAGACCAGAGTTTTCTTCCTTTCTTTAGGATAGATGGACAAATAGTTGAGGAAAAGTCATGGAAGTTTTTGAATAAAATAGAAAAATGAAGTTAGGATTTATAGTTCTTGATGATGAGACAGGATATAGTATAGAAGGAGAAAGTAATGTTGTAAAAGTTAGAGTAAGAAGTAAATTTATAATTGTCCCGTGAAGTCCTGATGAGCAATGACATTGACAATTAGCATTTCACCATGTTGCTATCATGCCTCTGACTATTAAGCCTTTTTATTTTATTTAGAAAATATATGACTGTTTTATCTGTTGCCCAGAAAGAAAACCCATCTGTTTTCAAATGGTTAGTAATGCCTCCAGAAGGTATTATTTATCCAAAATTGCTGGGTGATATATGCTGAAAGATACCAATACTGACACTAGAACAGTATATTGCAATTTGATTGGCCGTGGTCACCACTTCAAAGGTATATTTTCTCAGACCCTTTGTGCTTGTATTTAAAATTAAGGAAAGAAAACGCTAGGAGAGGTAGTTCTTTTATCTAATGTGCACCAAACTGTATACACTCTTTGTCTTGAGTGTATTATTATGATTATTTATTAGAATTTTGAAGAGCAAGGCTCATATTTCCACTCAGAGATAAGTAACGGTAGACAAACGACTCTTGCTATCTTTGCTCAATGAATTTTGGAGGGTAATTGTAAGGATAAATGGGGGTTGGGAATGAGTGAAAAAATCATATCATTCTGCAGAGCTGTTTCAAAGAAAGGTAGGATATAAACTCAAATAAAAAAATAATAAAATACATCTGACTCTAAAAACTTCATGTTCCTGATGACATTTCTAAAATCCCCCAAACTTTTGATGGATTTTATGAATGTTTTGACAAGGCACATTTCTCAACCATTCCACCCACTGTGAAAAAGGATATTTGGCTATATTTCAGAAAGTCAGCTCGACATTGATATCGGGCAACATCTTCAGCAATAGGTATTCTACCCATTAACAGCAAGCCCTCATGGCACTTGCTCATATAATGGTAAAATATGGACTACATAATAATGTTAAATAGGACCACAGCTGCCTGAATTGCCACACCATTCCAGTTCAGCTTGGAAGAATATTGGAATGCTACAAGACTTGGATGAGGGATGTTGAAGTGGATGCAATAGTTGTGAATTTGGGAAATTTAAAATAGTTGATTAGCTAGTTGTTTTGTTTCAGATAAAAAGGGAGTAAACAGCTGTAAACAATAATAAATATAAACAGATACCAAGCATCCAAATTTTGATCTATGACCATGGGGATGCTACAATAGTTTATAAGTGCGAAAAACGGTCATCAGTCACTTTTTTCAGTGCCATTGTAACTTTGAACAGTCATTAAATGAATGTCTGTAAGTCAAGGACTACCTTTGTAAGAAAACCAAATTACAATTAGACAAAAGCTTGGGTGAATTGCCAAGTCTATTTGATCATTCCATTGATGGGGTACCTTAGCATAGAGTTATCTTATCCTCCAATGCTTTGAAATATGAGATAAAAAGCAGCCTCCCCAGCAGATCTGAATATAGAGAAAATTCTTAAATTACTAGAGTCTCAAATCAGTAACAAATAACAGAAATTATCACAAATTCCTTGTGCTTCAGCTAAAAGTGATCTAGCAATCAGCATTCAAGCAGTGGTGGGATTCAAATTTTTTTACTACGGGTTCTGTGGGTGTGGCTTGGTGGGCATGGCAGGGGAAGGATACTGTAAAATCTCCAGTCAGAGGTGGTATTTGCTGGTTCTCTGAACTACTCAAAATTTCCGCTACTGGTTCTCCAGAACTGGTCAGAACCTGCTGAATACCACCTCTGCATTTAAGACTGGTAAACTTTCTAATGTGTACTTGACCATTTGCTGTATGTTTAGTTTCTCTGTCATTTTCAAGGACAATAGGAAGTTTTTTCAATATACTTCTTAACATTTATTAACTAACATTAGCATAACACAATGCTTTCTTTGTTATTTTTTTTGGAACACTTTTATGTTGTGAGTTGTTTGACTTTATGCAACATTAAAGTAAATTCAATGGTGACTTTATCCTCACCCTCTCAAAATCATACAAACCATTTGATAAAAACTTCAGACTTGTCCTATTTTGCCTTTCTTTTTTTAGTATTGAGTGATGTTAGCATTGTGGCTTGATTTATACTTCATTGAAAATATTCCACCAAACTGCAAACATAATTCGCCTTTATGGACATCATTAAGATGTTTCTGGTTAAGACTGTACCGTATTCCCTAGGACTACAAGAATTTTGTTGGAACAATAAATTCAAACATTTTCTATGCCTTTGCAGCTCAATACATCTTGGAATATCTCTGAATGTTCTGTGCTTACAACCATACAGCAGTATTCCACTTTTATTCAGTGCAACCCTTGCACTTTTTAACGTCTGGCCCTTAACTCATTCTATAACAAGATGAAAAGGTTTAAAAGGCCTCCCATGTAGTTTATGGAGCAAGAGGATTATAAAAATCAGTGATTAATCATGTCATTAATTGAATCATAATCTCAAATTAATCTCCAAAGGACCATAAAAAAGAAAATAAGAGTTTATTTCACAGAATGTGTTTGTCCTCAAATCAGTGAGATCGGTTCACCCATTTTAATTAAAATGGGCATTTTCCTCAGTACTATCTATTGCAAATGTTTAGCTAGGAGGAAGGACCTAGCCAGCCTTGGATGATTTGAAAAGCTCAATCAGGTTATATGCACGAGAAATATTTGGATGGAAGGCTACCAGGAAATTCCATGATCTTAGGCTAGATTGAGAAATGGGAAAAACTTCCTTCCTGCAAGGTCCCTTTTCTGGGTCCCTTTCCTCTCAGATAAAGTTGAGTTTTCACTACTCCTTAGGCAGGCAAATTAAAAAAAAAAACCCTACATGGATAAATCTATGAAGTCAATAGCTCAATTCAAAGAAGATTACCATGTCTTCCGAGACGGATTCTAAATCTTTTTAAAATGTTGGCTGTGATCTCATTATACCATTTCATGACATATGGCTTCTGCTACTATAGTCCTAATCCCCAGACAGTGTAATAGCTGATTTAGCATTGCAAGAGTTGTGATCCTAATATATCAGAGGAGTTACAGGTCTGGGATGATTGCATTTAGGGATCTCTTTTCATAAATAAATTGCAGCAATTCCAAAAATAGAGTTCATAAAGTTTGTTACATATTTTATTTAAAAAGAGCATTTAAAACAACTCTGAATGACATTTCTTGAAGTCAACACATATTCAAATAATACCTATCTATCCCCAAATTCATTATTTGTAAGCTGCATGTTTAAAATTGAGTGTGAAATACTTGTAAATTGAAGTTAATAGCAAAAGATTTCTACCTTAGAACTACAATACTTTATGTTATATTGGCATTTCTGTCAGGATTTCTTACACATTTTATAGGTCTCTGAAGATAACTATTTTGTACATGGAAAGTACCATTTACATGAAAATCATTGCAAACAATGCAAGCGCTTTTTTAGTGTAGCTCTTAATAATAATTAAGTAATATTTGTTTTCAGTGTCCTCAATTAAAAATGTAAACCTTTTTCCAGAATTAAAGTTGTTGTGGTGACAATTTGTCAAGCTTGCTAATATCAGACCCTCTGAGGCAACTGGAGAAAATGGAGAAATATTTCTATGCATTTGTAAGTCAACCATTTGCCATTAGTAAGCAAAAATGGTTTCAGATATTACCATCTAATTTGTGGCTGTAGTTGAATACACCCAATTTCTTTATATCTATGGCATATTTGTCCTTCAGTTTTGATGTTCTAGGAGGCAAATTCATGCATGGAAATTGCAATGAAAACTTTGCTTATTTGAGATAATAGGCTGAGGCTGACAGTCTTTTCAGATACCACATGAGATCATGTTAAATTTCTTAGTGGCGTAGGAACCTCTACCTTCCCCAATTATTTTTTCAAATGAAACATCTTTCATTTTCCATTCCCCCACCATCCAGTCAGAGCTGAAGTAGCTTCTTGGATGAGAAGAAAAATGTCTTCAAAGAAAAACCAGAAAGTTCAGTTGTCTCTTGAAAAAAACATCTTTGGGACAACCATGATCTGGATGACTGAGAATCTCCATAGACTTTCATTTTACACAATTGTCAAGCCTGGATGATTTTACAAGTTACAAAGAGCCATGGTGGGGCAGTTGTTAGAATGCAGAATTGCAACCTAATTCTGCCAACTGCCAGCAGTTCAATCCTGACCAGCTCAAGGTTGACGCAGTTTTCCATCCTTCCAAAGTTGGTAAAATGAGGACTCAGATTACTGGGGGAACTATGCTGACTCTGTAATCCATTTAGAGAGGGCTGTAAAGCACTGTGAAGTGGTATATAATCTAGATGCTATTGTTATTGCTATTTCAGTGTTCACAGAAATCCAAAGCACAATGACCAAATTCTCATAATATGTCACTAACCTTATATGAACATATGAAAGCAAACGCAAAATCCATGTGATATGGTAATGTTGAGATTTCAACTGTTAAAAAGTTACATGATATTTTATACTTTTGAAATTTATAAGATTCGTGATATCAAGCTGCATGACAAGAATTCTTCAATAATATTTAACTGATTTCTGGACAGAGGTGTCCAGAAAATCAAGATGGTGGCTATGTTCATGCAATCAAATCTCTGCCCTTTCACATGTATTGCATACTGCTTATAAAAAAGAAGTGGGGCTTTGACTGTGTGGTAGCAATTGCCATTTTGACTTTTTTACACTCCTCCTGACATTTCTAAAAGCTGCAAAGTAGATGTAGTTTCTAGAGTACTCCTCTGGCAGGAATAATCTAGGAAGCCTGCCCTTGAGTGAGAAAATATTTAATTCAGAGATACTTCCTCTCAGTTAAAGTTGAGTTTTCACTACTCTTTAGGCAGGCAAATAATTAAGTTAGGGCTATAACAAAATCTAGGCTGCAAATATCTAGATGACCAATGAAAAAAAAAAAAAAGATAATTGATACTTTGGTGGCATCTAGTAATCATGCAGATTGTTGCAACCCAGATCTGCTAGTCCTAATAAAATATTAGATAAATAAATAAGATAAATAACCAATACTATATTAATAAATATTTCAAAAATGTCACTTCTTTAATATTGCTATATTTATTAGTCTGACTTGCTTTCCATCCTTTCTTCTTTTGCATAAAGTTTTAGCTTTACATGTTTTTGAATCAAATTATTGTGGTTATTTCAGGATCCCAGAACTAAAAACAAAAATCTAGATTTAAATTTAGCCCAATGTTGTTTCTTTATATTGCTGGTTATTAAAGCTAAGTTGAACATTCTGCTTGATGAAAACGTTATTGACTTCTTACCCAACAAAAGGAATTTATTGTTGGTTATTTATAGAAGACTTAAATAATGTAATTCTCCCAAAGGATGACTTCACAAAGATAAAGCAAGCATAACTCAGATACATCAATCTTATATGGACCTATGACTCATGCACATCAAAATAAGTAAGTGGATTCATTGGGGTTTAGTGACCTGTCAGGACCTCTAGCTATCTTTTGTTAAAATTTAAAACCACTGCTCCATTTTCCTTATCTCACTTATCTTCCTGAAATGTCTCATTTTTTACTTTGGATGACAAAAGAAGCTTATAGTTCACTACAAATTTCATAGAAAATGATATTAATAATATTAAACTATAAAAATATTAATTCATGTTCTTCACTTAATCAAACACTGGTTCAGAAATATGTTTCACAAGTCAAATAAGTTGCTAAAACAAAGTCCTTTGAGCCTTGGCTCAGTTATTGTGACTTTTGACCAAGCACATGTAATCAGTGAAAAACTTGTTGTGTCTTTGGATTTGATTTTCAATAGACTTGTAAATTTACAGTTTATGTTATTTTTATTTTTATGCATGAATAAAATGTCCTCAGACACATCCAATCTCATATGCCCTAATATTACTTCACCTTTTCAAAAGAAAAACTCAATTTTAGTTATCCATTAAACTTCCGTTAATTGTATAAAAAGCTTATTGTTAATCAATGCTTTAAAATTAATTATTTCATCCAGACATTATTTTAAGTGTAAATCACAGTTCTGAAGCTTTTGGACACAACATCCTGCTTAACCTGTTACCATTCAGGTTATCCAACTTTTCTCGAGTGCAGGAACAGATCTCATATTACGCCTTCCAACCCTAGCTCATCAGAAAACACAAACTGTGATTCAAAATTAGTCCATTCTGCCCAAGTCATTTTAACCCCTTCCAAATAAATCATTTCAAGTGCTTTGCTCTGATTTAGCTAAGAACCACAGCGATGATTGACTGCAAGGCATGACACCTCCCCTTAATCAAGCAATAAGGCAGGTATTTTGTATTTTACACACATATAATCCACAAGGGCCATTTTAATGTGGTGTTAAGGCACCAGGTTAGAAACCTAAGACTGAAAGACTGGGTTCTAGTCTTACTGTAGGCACAAAGCCAACTGGGTGACCTTGGGCTTGTCTCTCACTCACTCCCACTCCCCTACTCCAGGAAGAAGATAAGGACAAGTCACTTCTGAAATCTTGCCAAGCAAACTGCAGAGACATGTCAAGGGAGTCGCCAGTGATACACACCCTTACTGTCCACAAGAATGTATCAAGTAGTTGGTTGTCCAAGGCCAGTGAGAAAGTGTAAATGATTCTCATGCCCATAGTGGTTCATACCTGTATACTTTTGTTTGCACAAAGCAATAGCCTATTGATATGGCATTTGGTGGCAAGTTGAAAGAGAAGTTTAAATTCCTACCCCTAGGAGGAGAATAATTTGATTTCACAAATCAAAGATCTAAAATATCACAGTTAATTTAAAATATCATAAATTAATTTAATTAATTTAGATTTAAATACCATTACTACAAGGAAATATAATAATACTGGGAAACTTTATGGACAAAGAAATATAGTAGCCAGTTATTTTCAGTATAAAAAATATAAAAGTATGACAAAGGTATTATTTGAAAGTTAGATCTGGAAAATACAGCATGCAGGTACTAAACTGATAAATGAGAGATATTTTGTGAATGTATCAAGTCAATCTCTCAAGCATGTTAAGCTCTTTTTTTAATTCAGCCGATCAATGGGTTCTTCATTTCTGTTACTATGTCTACTGTTTGGAACAACATTTCCCCAAGATTAGATTGGTCCTAAAGCTGACACCAGCCAGAGCACAGAAAATCTCAAAGAAGTTGTGTGGGTTCTGAAAATGTGGAGAGATTTGGCCCATAGAATCGCCAAGAGTTAGATATGACTAAATAGATACCCTAACATTGTCATCATAATCATCAGATTGACCCTGACCTTGCTGATCTTTTGGAAGGCCCCTAAAACTTGTATGTTTTTCCAATAATGGGGACTCGAAAATTAGCTGAGCCTATTTCTACTTGGGCCTGGGTAAAAGTCTTCCCTCAGTGCTTAGAAAGCCACAGCTACCAAAAGGACATGGTCAGCCACTGGAGAAGATCGTTGCTGAGCCAATTTAGTTTTCTGATTTTTGCACTAATTTGCATGCTAAATAATAAAAAAATGTCTAAGGACAATTCCCCAAATTCCAGAGGACGAGTAAAGGATGGCTGGGACAGCATCCTACTCCAGGAGAGAACAAACAAGTGATGAAAGAGGAAAATGCCCATCGGCAGCATGACAGGTGAAGGCCTCTTGAAAAAGCTTGACTCAATAGGAAATCTGATCAATCAATTTAAATATGCATTAGAATGTTAGAATCTGCAGTAGTATAGAGGTATATTTTCAAAAGTCACAACTGCTTTTCTTTTAAACATCTCATAAAATACAAATGTGGATAGCTGATATTTTAAGTACAGTGGTGAAAAGCAAGTCTTTCAAATATCACCAAAGACATTAACAATTCTAATAATAACTTTATTCCAATATGGAAAAAAATAAAAAAGAAGCAAAAATCTGGAATAAGAAATATTTAAGTCTTCTGTATTGAATTGTAGCATTTAAAAAGATGGCTATTTCAAAATTCTAAGTTTTATTTCAAAGCCTTTCAGTAGAAGTGTCAGATAAAATACTAAATTAGCTTTAGTTTCAATACTAAAAAAGTAAGTATTAGTAGATTTACCATATATTGACCTTAGAAACAAGTATCGTGAGGAGACTCATTTGAGACATATCATGCTTTTCATATTATAAGAACCAATCAACAACAGATATAGCTAGAAAATATACAATAAGTAAATAAATCCATAGGCCAGATAGTTTTTCCTTCAAATAGACTTTATAAAAATATGTAATACAAATAATATGCTAATGAAAGCTACATCTCATCTTTGGGAGGGGAAGCAGTTTTGATAGAGGGCATCTTCTCTCTTTACTGGTATTCTCAGAATTCTATACTGTACAGTGATTAAGATGGGTCAACACAATTGAAGCCTTGCAGAGATTTACGTGCAAAATATAAATACATACAAAGACATTGAGTGGTAGTTTTATTCCAGTGGGGTTTTTTAAAAGAAAGGATATAAAGAAGTCACCATCTTGCTTTGAAAATTAATTACTTTTCCTCCCCAAAGTAACAATCTAAAAATGTACAGATTACTATTAGAATTGGAGTGGGAGAGCAACATTGCAACTATTTAAGAAAATTAATACAAATATTAAAAACACGACAAACTGTCGTGTTGAGGGCTGTAAAGCACTGCAAAGCAATATACAAGTCAAAGTGCTATTGCTATTGTTAAGCCTGGGTTAGGGAGACAAGCTAAACAGAATGTGCAGCTTAGTCAGATAGGCACACAGATAAATGAGTGAGCTAAGCTTGTATGTTTATTAACATACAGTAAAAATAACAGATACGCTTGTGCTATCAAAAATATAGTTTATTCCATTATGAGTTCATAGCATAGTCAAAATAACAGTCCAATAGTCATGTATCATTTAGTCAGTCCATTCAAGGATATTCAGTTAGCAAAGTCCGTGTAGAAATATCCTATGTCAATTCACTTACAAGTCAGTCCTTTGTTTTCTCTCCCGTTCGAGCAATGCAGACTTGTTTTCCTTGCAGTAATCAGGGATCATCAAAGCCAGAGAGAGAGCAAGCTGCAGCCTTGCTTCTTTTAAAGTGCTTTCACAACCACTCCCTTAATTACTATCCCACAGTTAAAGTTGCAGACACTTTAACATACAAACCACGATTACATATTATTATTTACCTAAACCAGTTAGGGTAAAACAATGTTATCCCTAACAGCTATAATAATTTACAATATCAATAACATTGAAGATGGTCCTTGATCTATAACAGTTATTTGGAAACTGCAATATTCTCTGCTAAAAGAAGTTGGGATTAATTTTCTCTTGTGAATAATTTTATGAACAGGATCTTAGAATTTTGTTCCTTATCAAGTGAATTGGGATGAATGAAGCAGGTGATTCCATGAAGTTAAGCATTCTTCACTGAAGAGTGATGATAGCAAGCCGATAGGTGGGTAGGCCGTGCATTTTACAACACTTTATGTATATTTCATTCAGCCCTCCTATAGAATGCCATCCTTCACCCAAGTCCTCTCTCGGTGTTATTCCATATAATGGGTTTCCTTCCTTTACCTCACTAGGGTGCCTGATCAAAAGTTAAATAGTCTTTCTTGGAAAAAGCCATCCTTGGAACTTACTCCTTATCTTGTCTCTGTTAGTGTGGCTACTTATCTATCAAGGCCAGAGTAAAGGCGCCTCCAAATCAGCCTCCAAACTTTCAGACAAAGACAAGTGTAAGGCAGTTCTATATATCTCAATATGTTTACATTATTCTATATATTAAGCATAAGGGATGTGTGTAAATATTCTATGTTTAATTGGGCACTTTGGGATGCCTATGTGTCTGATGAAGTGTACATTGCTATTCTTTATGAAAGACAAATGTAGTATACCTTATTTTGGAGGGATGGGATAAAGGACACTGGATTTCATTTTTTTAAAGCTGCTGGTTGAATCCTTGAAGTGTTGATGGCCAAAGTTTTATTTTTTTTAAATAAAGTTTTATTTGGGTTTTCACACATACAAAATACAAAGAAAACATCTTTTTTGAAAATAGCATGGTCCCGGGTTGAACTTCTTTATACAGACACAAAACTCAATTTCATGCTCCTTTTTGTATTCTATTCCTTATCTTATATTATTCTACATTTTCTATATAGTTTTTCCCCTCTTTTGATTTTCTCGATTTTGAGTTGATTATCTCATCTCAATTCAAATCATTATATTTATACTTTTGTCTGTTCTGTTTCAATTTCATATTATCTTTTCTCATTAAACAAGTTTTCTCCTGTAGTTACTAATTGGAGTATAACATCTTTATATCTTTTAATTATATCCATTCAACTCTTATTTAAACTTCAATATATACCTTAAGGTTATGACCTTCAATATAATACATAACATATAACTTCCAATCGAATTCTGCTTGGTACATTCTTATAATACACACTATATTCTTTTTTTTTAAAAAAGGATTGTAAATATATGTAATTATAAACCCTCATTCTGTTCCAGTTCAGTTCTATCATTAATAATCATTAAAATCTTAACATCTTTAACACTTCTTTTCAATTAAATATCATACTTCCTTAAAGACACATATAATCTCCATAATTAATTTTTCCCTTATTTCTCTTCACATATGTTTTGTAAATCATTAAATATTCATTTTGTTACATTTATTTATTGACAAGCATTCCACTGAATTACAATAGCTATTTTATCAAACATTTTAATCATATATTGTTTCATATTTTCTAAAATATTTCTGTTTCTAATATAACAATACTATCTTATGTAACTTTGTAGAATCCCCTTTTCCATTAAATTTTCACCCATTATTATAGGCCCTGTTTCTCTATATTTTGTTTCTGTCCTTTATGACTTCTTTTCCTTTCTTTCTTCCCTCTCAGATTCTCCCTCCCCTTTTTACCCCCTTGTCTCTCTATTTCCAATTCTCTTTTCTGCATTTCCCTCTTCTGTTCCTTTCTGATTTTATACTTATTTTTCACTCTATTTTGGGAGGGAATTGTTTTTCCCAATCTTAAACTTTCCATTCTCTTTCCCCCCTTTCCTCTCCGCCCCCACCAAAGATTACTTGTTCATTAAAGATGGCTTCTTCTTTGTCGCAATCTTCTTGTTCTGCAGGCATTTTATGTTGTTTCTCATAATTCCAAATCTCCATTTCTAAAAACTGAAATACGAAGCCAAAAGAACAAGCCCTTCTTGTGCATCTTCTTTGTACTTTTTACGTTCCATTTTCAGTTCTAAAAGTGGAGCCATTTTAAACAGTTTTAAACAACCACCTGATTGATTTTAGTCATTCAAAACAATAACCAAGAATCCAGAAATCATCAAGTAATCCAGATAGTCCCGAGTTATGTCTTCTTATTTTATTTTTTTCGACTTTCTCTTCCTGGGGTTTTTGTTGCGATATTTCAGTTAGAATGTGTCTTTTGGAAGTCTTGTTGAAGATTTTGCTATAAGTTCTTTTTTAATTCCAGGCAGTCTCCTCCCTTCCAGATCCTGCCCTTTTATTCTTCCTCTCTCCTTTCCTGTTTTCAAAAGCTTTTAATTATCCAGAAATCTTTATTATCCCTTTGATCTTTTATTTTCAGCATTAAATGCCTATTGATGTCAAAGTAGATTTTTTTCCAATTTCTTGCTTAAGTCTCTTAGCTGTCAGTATAGGAAAGGGAGAAAAAAAAACCCAAATCTTTTCCCTTTTCTCTCTCCTTCGCAGCTTAAAAATCTTCTTAGGAAACAATGTTATTGTTTTTTAATAGTTTCAATTCCAGGGTACCTTATTTGTTGCTTTTGCTGTTTGACCCAGTCAACCAAAACTTTCTCCTCTTATCTTCCTCCTGCACATTCTTTTCCGGTCGAGTTCTTCTTTGTGGTGGCCATTTCTGACCAACGCTGCAACCGCCTTCGGGAAAGGGAGTAATGGCCAGCTGGGGAGGAGAGATGTGGCTCTCCTCAACCCTGCTGGCAGTCTCTCCCCTCTTCACCACCTCTACGGGGTGGCTTAGCCTCGAAGCCAGCCGGCTCGGGGCACTCCAGCAGCGAGCACGGATTGGAGCCTCTTAGAGACAAGGTTTCGGTCTGTCACTGAAGAAGCTCAAACCGGAAGCCCGGCCAAAGTCTTATTTTTATCTAAATGGGTCTGGGTGGTATTCACCTAGTTCTGAGGGAAATTCTAAGTGTGCTTGCTGGACCATTAACTGATCTGTTTAACCAGTCTCTTCTAACAGGTGAAGTTCTCCAGGACTGGCAAACAGCTTATATAGTACCCATTCATAGGAAGGGGGCTGGGGAAGAACTTGTAAACCAGTGAGCGCAACTTCAATAGCTGTGAAGTTAATGGAATCACTCCTGAAAAATGGATTAACAAACATTTGAAAATGCACAGCTTGATGGGCCCATGGCTTTACTGAGGGTAGATCATGTCAAACTAATCTGACTAACTTTCTTAATTGTGTCATAAATATTTTGGACGAAGGTGATGCTGTGGACATAGCCTTTTTTGGATTTTAGTAAAGCATTTGATAAAGTTCCACATAATTTCATAAAAAGTTATACAGGCTAGGGCTTAATCAGGGGTGGGATTCTACCAGTTTGCACCTATTCACTAGAACTGGTTGTTAACATCCCAAGCAGTTCAGAGAACCAGTTGTTAGAAGAAATTCCTGGCCTAATCCTGTAAGGAAGGCAGGAAGGAAACATTCTGGTGTTGCTTACAGAAACTGCTTCTCCATTAATCCTTATTACATTCTTGGCAGGACTAGACTTCCTGTCTGAGAAACGTCTCTGGAGTTTTTTTCCCTTTCTTTGCTGGTACTTTGCTTATGTGGAGTGACTATTCAAAGTTACAGTGGCACTGAAAAAGTGACTTATTATCATTTTTCACACTTATGACTGTTGCAGCATCCCCACAGTCATGAGAGGCCAGGTGAGGAGATGCATGCCTTGATACTGAGTTGGCCACACCCAGCCAATAACATGACCACCGAGCCATGTCCACCCAGTCACATGACTACCAAGTCACACCCAACACCTAAGCAATGCCCACAGAACCAGTTGTTAAAAATTTTGAATTCCACCCCTGGGCTTAACCACTGGGTGATTCAGTGGATAGAAAGCTGGCTCAGGGATAGACCTCAGTTTGTGATTATTAATGGGACACTGAACAGAGACCGGTCACAAATCTTATACTACAAGGTTCAGTTCTCGGGCCTTTATGCATCATTGATCGATTTAGCCATTGCGTGCATAATAGGCCCATCCACTTGCCTCCCACCTGTGATTCGCTCTATTGTTTTTACTTCAGACATGTTAATCGATTGCAGCTTAGCTCCTATTGCTTCCTCCCCTATTGCGCTCCGCTTAGGCTGCTCCTCCCTAGGAAATGGTGCTGAACTGTCAGCTATTACTTTAACAGCTCATCCCTGGCGATGAGCAGCTTAAATGTATGTGTGTGTGTGTGTGTGTGTGTGTGTGTGTGTATTAATAGCAGTAAACAGTGTGGCCAAAGTATCCGTAATAAATTGCAGCATCTAAATAGTTAACTTTTTGTATAATATTACTGATAGGAATTGTTTTCCATACAGAATGAATGATAACAGTATGGGTAGGAACTGGATTGGAAGAAAGCATAAGAACAATTTTCTACTGTCCCTTGAGACTCATGTAAAAGGCTCATTTAATATTTAACAGCATTTGCACATCTGTACAATTTAAGCATGGATAGCCCACCATCTTTATAGTTGAAATAGCTACATATATTCAGACTATTGAAGCAAAGATTAAAAGAAGGCATTACTGTGGTTATTGTTGGTGTTAAATTTTTATCCTGCTTTTTAATTTATTTTTAGGTTGTTGTTTGCTATTCAATTGTAAAAGATCGTGTGATTTTAACTTATATTGTGTGGTCCTTGGTTTCTTGTGAGCTTGGTTGTTTTCTTGCAGACGTTTCATTACCAAACTAGGTAACATCCAGGGATGGGATTCACGCCCATTGCTGAGTGGGTGTGGCCTACTGGAACTTCCTGTTTCCGGCTTCTGGTGGGCCTCCAGAGCCCAGGGGAGGCCGTTTTCTCTTTCTACCTTTACTAGTTTTTATTTTTGGTAATATAATAATAAGAATTTGGAGGGATGTAAGGAAAGTGTGATGCATTTTAAATTTAAACAAAAGAGTCAGATGCTTACAATTATCCACTTTCAATATGTCATTGCAAAATTTAAAGAATGCCTAGGATATTCCTATTTGCCCATTAAAGACTTGACAACACTTAATGGTACAAAATATTTTTTCTCTAAGTTTCTTCATTTGTATTAAATCTGAAAATGTATGTGTTGTCAAAGTCAAAAGTCCCTCACAGCAGCTTACTTTTGCCTGACTCTTACTTACTCAGCACAACTGAATTCAATTAGTCTTTGTGACCATAGCTTCCAGAAATGGATGAACAGCTCTCAAACAATTTATTGTCCAATAAAAAAAACACAGGCAACCACTTTTGATATGATGCATGAACTCCCTGCTTCCCCCTAATAATGAAGCTCAAGGAATCTGCAAAAGCCTTAATTAGAAAATAAGATAGATTCAACATCATGAATCAGTGATGCCAATGCATCACGATCTGGATGCTGAAAAATGAGTTAGGACTGTAAGTAGGGCAGATAGGTTAGATGAGGTTCATACTATTGGTGTTACCCAATTGGGTACTGAAACATTTATAAGCAAACAACCAAGCTCAGAGAGTGCCAAGGATTCCACAGTTCGACCCTAAGCTACATATTCTAACCCTACATCAGAGGTCTCCAAACTTGGCAACTTTAAGACAAGTCTTAAAGTTGCCACGTTTGGGGACCCCTGCCCTACACATTCACTTCTTCTATTGGAGTAGGCTGAATATTTGGAAAGGTACTATTTGGAACCAAGGGTGAGATACCATATCTCTGAATGTTTCCTTAAAAAGTCCCTTCAGATAGAAAGTTAGCAAACTAAGAAGTAAACTCTATATAGCCTTCTCGATATACTAGTTTTCACTTAGTGGGCTTTTTTAAATGCATCAAAACATTTGAAAATACAATGTGAATTTGAATTGTCCATGCTAATTAGGATTCTATCACATTGTTTGACTACGGATTTCAGCCAGTTCTCTATTTGATGACCTAGCCAGAAAGACCTAAGCAAAAAATATAACTTTTTTCAAAAGTTCTCTTTCATGGATAAATAAATGAATGGAAACCAAAGAGGGCATTCTGCCTGGTCCCTACACCATATGTCCCACTCACTAATGATTTTCCCAAGAAGGAGTCTCTATAAGTTCATCTGAATATGCACTGGCATTTTCACAAGTGAGAGCACCTGACAGTCAAAAACCCAGATTGTGAGGAATGTTTGCCCTGCATTTACATTTTGTAGATATCGACATTCAATAAGTGGATGCAAGACATGGTATTAGGATGCTGTCAGGGCCAGATCTAGTAAGTATGGCCTTTCCCCACCTTCAGCCCTACATTTGGAGGATCATTTCTGAATTCTCCATGTGTTGCTTAGATTGAAGTAGTCTGTTCTAAGCTTAGAATAACCACATTATTTTCTAAAAAGTGAATTTGTTGATCTCTAAGTTGTTGCTGAAGTTACCTATCAACACATGAACAGCAGACTGAGCTGGTATTAATTGGCCATTGTCTCTTCCCTCACTACTTCTATTCAGGCTAGTAAAGGCTTTGCAGATTAAGATATAACTGAAAAATGGATCTATTTTCAAGAAATGAAATGTAACTAATACTCCAAGTCTGCTCATTTAATAGAGAAGCTTAACATAATTATATCTATATTAATTAGCCAGCCATTAGCAAGATGTCCTCTCTTTGCTTCTAACCTGTTTCTCTCCCGTAATGAATAGATTTTGTTTGGGCCCATCTTCCATTCAGCTAATTCCATTAATAGCGCAAACAAATGTGGAGGTTCCTACTTTTACTCCTTATAAACGATTCCATAAACTGTAAAATACTGTAATGTTATACACTGCTATATGGGGAACAATGAACAGAAATTGAAAGGGACCTTAGAGAAATGTCCAGACTGAGATTACCTAAACAATAAACAATCTTACTTAGCAGTCACTGCTTGGAGCCTCTAGATTGTGCTTGTGCTAACTGGGAATTACAAGAACTGCATCAAACACTTATAAAGCTGTGGAGATGGCTGATTCAGCAATCTTTATCTGTAATAACACACAAAGAGGCAGCTTGTAGAAATATTTAGAGAATCTGCTACAATTACTTAAGCAGGGTTTCTTATTAGAAAATACTACTTTTCATATTATATTCTAGGAAAGCTCATCTTCATATAGAACTTGGAACTTAATAGGTCTTTGCAAAGCACATGAAGTACGTGTTTCATATGTGGTGCAAGTGTATTTGGAAGATGCACATTGTTGTTTACTACTTCAAAAATGATCCTTGGCTTATTTATTTATTTTTATTTGTTTGTTTGTCAAGCATGTATGAGAAAACAAGTAACATAACATATAAACATAGAAGTATAAACAGGTATTAGTATATACATAATAAATGATACAAATAAATGGATAAATGGGAACAGTAATGGTAGGCATGTTGGTGCACTTATACATGTCCCCTTACAGACCTCTTAGGAATGGAGTGAGGTCCACAGTAGACAGTTTAAGGTTAAAGTTTTGTGGGTTTGAGGATGTAACAACAGAGTCAGGTAGTGAGTTCCAGGCATTGACCACTCTGTTGCTGAAGTTGTATTTTCTGCAATCGAGTTTGGAGCAGTTTACTTTGAGTTTGTATCTATTGTTTGCCCATGTATTATTGATGTTGACGCTGAAATAATTGTTGACAGGTAGAACGTTGTAGCAGACAATTTTGTGTACTAAGCTTAGATCAGACCGTAGGTGGAATAGTTCTAGGTTGTCCAGGTCCAAAATTTTGAGCCTAGTAGCATAAGATACTCTATTACGAGCAGAGGAGTAGAGTATTGTTCTCATGAAATACCTCTGGACTCGCTCAATTGTATTAATGTCCGTTATACAGTGTGGATTCCAGGCAGATGAGTTGTATTCAAGAATTGGTTTGGCGCAGAGGTGGTATTCAGCAGGTTCTGACCAGTTCTGGAGAACCGGTAGTGGAAATTTTGAGTAGTTCAGAGAAACGGCAAATACCACCTCTGACTGGAGATTTTACAGTATCCTTCCCCTGCCACACCCAGCAAACCATGCCTACAGAACCAGTAGTAAAATATTTTGAATCCCACTACTGATCTGGCGAAGGTTTTGTATGCCCTCACAAACAACACTTTCATGTTTAATATATTTTAATGCTGCTTTCACTCTGGAATGGGAAATGCTTAGCTCATGCTAACAAGCTTTGCAGTTTTTTCAGGTGGACATGTTTTTAAATTGTCTTTTGGGACCCAATGTGCCAGGAACCTTTGTAACATGCTGGTTATAGATATGAATAAAGACTGCCCCCTTAGCTTTTTTTGCTATTCGCACTTTCCATTTTTTGATTCTTATTCTCTCTCTTTCTCTCTCTCTCCCTCTCCCTCCCTCCCTCTCTCCTCTCTTTCATCAGCCTATCCAAGAGTACATGATTCTTACTACAAGAATGAACTGACAACTATTACAATTAGGCCAAGGCCCAACTCACACACAGTGACTCCATTGTGACATGTAATACAATGGCTGGAGGTTTCTCACCCCAGCTTTTACTGGATGATTTACTTCATTTTCTATAGTCAGGGTATGGTTGGTGTTAAGTACTGAGCATGGGTCGAAATAAATGGAGACAGCCTCTGAACGGTGAACTTTCAGCTCTTTATTTACATAGTGACTTCTCAACCAACAACAGTGCACTCTGCCTTATATAGGCAACCCTTGTAAGATTTGTCCAATAACGAGCTATGAACGCTAGCTCTTTCAACCAATAAGAATTCCCTGTTAAGGGCCAATCGGATTCTTCAGAACTAACCAATCCGATCTGCCCGCCTAACAGCCAATCAGAAGTGCAGGGCCAGAATCCTGCACTTTACCTCAAGCTCATACTTTATTAACTATAGTGCATACACAACAGTTGGGTTTCTATATTTTGTGCAGCCTTAATTTGTGAATGAAGGCTGTTCCAGACTAGCAGGCTTTCAAGCCTGCAATTCGGATTGGTCTGCTAACAGCGGGTTTTGATTGGTCGCTCCAGACTGATCCGATTGGCTAGTAAACGGGCTGCCGCGATTGGGCAAACCAAGCGCGGCAAGCTCAAATCGATGTCATTGGCCGTTTACCGCAGCCAGCTCTATAAAAGGGGCTGCTGCGGCTAGGATATTTCGCTCAGATCAGAAATCACTAATAAAGAGCTGTTGTTGCTATCTGAGTCTCGTCTCCGTTCTTGGACCCATCCTTCCAGACTTAACAAAGGCAAATATACATGTCCCAGGATAATGTTGCAGAATCCAATCTGTTGATCACTGGGACAAGAGGTTTAATCTTCGAAGGTTTCAGACTTGTACTGGATCTCTTCCTCAGGGAACTTCTCTCTTACTAGAATCTGGTGAGAACTTTCATTTAGTTTGATAATCTTTCTGGTCCCTGAGAATGAAGAATTGTGGTTTATTTAGTAAAATACAATTAGCACAATACTAATTCCAAGGAAGGAAGGAGGGAGGGAGTGAGGGAGAAGGGAAGGATCACTATGATGGTGGGTCAAATGGTTCAAAGAAAACTGATCAGGAGTGCAGAGTGGTGTAAATACCATAATTAAACTGAATTACAGAAACAATGGAGCATCAGCATCCCCTGTTATAATATCTGAGAACCTTCCGAAATAAATAGCCTATTGGATGCTACACTATTCTTGAATTGTATTCCTTTATATAGGGATGTGACTCTTAAGGTTCTTACTACATTATGTGCTTCCCCCTGATAATTTAAAAATATAAATAAATCCTCGCAGTGGATAGAAACATTGATTTCAGGAATAATGATTCAAATGTAGCTTTCTTATTCAGTCTCTATGAATTCAAAAGCCTTTTGGAAAATATATATAACTTTTTTTTAAACTGGGATACAGCTCAGAAATACTTTTAACAGATGAGGAATGGTCCATATTTTCATATTATTTTTATTTATTGAAGTTTATCCCATGTTCAATTTTTGTTTTTTCAGGTACAAAGGATCAAGTTGCAGAGAAGGAAGGGAAATCTCCTTTTCTGTTATCTGGGAAGGAGATAGTAAATTAGAATAAATAATGTCAGCTGCATGAACAAAAATAATGAATCTCTATGGCAGTTTTCTGTAAGGTGAAAGATGCCATAGCGAGGTAAGTTTTGGGTGGAATAGGCTTAGGACTGAATGACATTACTTTTCCATATTCCTTCAGCTGAACACTTAAAAGTTTTATGAAATTAGCAAGCTTCACAAGTGTACCAAACAGGATAATCACACAGACTAAAATCATAGTTACTATATTTATCAGGCATAAACTATAAACTATAAATAGATACGACTTAAAAGGCTTGAGTATAATCTTGCTAATCTAAACCAATGTTCCCTTTTGCAGCAGACTGACTGGGCTAAAATAAATGGGAAATCAATGAAAGTTGCTAAAAGGATGGAGTTCACTATATTTAACATAAACATATGCAGCAAAATCATGTTTTATTTATTCATATAAATGACACAATATGATTACTATGTTTTCTGTGGGAAGAAATGAAAACCTGGGAAGAAATGATTGCGCAAATGTATTTCATTTACAAAATAACAGTCAAGCTGAAAATAGTAAACAAATAATCTGATCGTCAGAATAGCATTTTTTCAACTGTTTTGTAAACTCTGGAAAAGTATTATTATTGTTCATCACACAGTCAGCTGGATGTTCAAACTGGATTTGACATTTTTGTCCACCTATCAAGTCCTTTGCAAGCATAGACAGATGTGGATGTTTATTGGTGTTATAGGTATCATGGCAGGATGTAAGCTATTCCAAATAAAGCTGCCTTTTGCAATTGATTTATCAATGCCGATGGTGTTCAAGTGGTGCTCCAGCTGTCTATTACTATTGGTACTAGCTTTGCTTCCTTTTGCAACAGTCGTTCTATTTCTGTTTGCAGATCTTTGTATTTTGTTACTTTCTCTAATTCTTTCTCTTCTGTTCTGCTGTCTCCAGGTCCTGCCATGTCCACTAGCCAGACTTTTTTTTTGTCTTCCTTATTGCCAGTAGTTAAGTCTGAGATGTTATGTGGCAGGTGCTTGTCTGTTTGAATTCTAAAGTCCCAGAACAATTTAGTTTCTTCGTTTTCTATCACTTTCCCTATGTTATAGTCCCACCAGTTCTTGTTTGCATGCAAATGATATTTCTTGCAGATCTTCCAATGCACCATTGTTGCTACTTTGCCATGCCATTGTTTGTAGTCAGTCTGTATGATCTTCTTGTAGCAGCTAACCAGGTGGTCCACTATTTTTTCAGCTTCCTTGCAGAATCAACTAATCACCATGAGTCTACCCTCTATGTCCAGAAGGGGGCAATAGAGGAATTATTTCAGCTTTTTCCATTTTGACTTTTTTAATCAGTGAAAAGGCATAACAGGATGTGAGAGCTGTTGTACACTGGGTTTAAGAGTGAACACAGTTTGAAAATAAGTTAAACAGCTAAATTAGATATTGTCAGCATCTATTTGTTAGCATATGTCTTGTGTTCATTTAAACATTTTCCTCCACATTTAAGAAAAGATTGTCATATTACAAGAATATTTTCAATATCATCCCTGTTTGTTAAAGATTCAATTGCAGAAAGAGGTGGTTTTTAAAGCCTCGAAGCTTACATTGATGCAGAAAGGTCCTTGTGAGTGATGAAAAGCTACAAATTAAAAAAAATAAGCACATTTAGGGCCCAGTTTCATTGCTAAGTAAGAGTGAAGAAAATGTCCATGGGAGAAGAGATGAACAGCTCTTCTTATGGACAATCTTCCATCCTCTTTCCCAAGTTTTTTTAAAAAAGGTATAATTATTTGTATTGCCCTTTTTATTGTATTGATTAGGAGTTGGACATGATTAAATAGAAGGAAAAAAGAAATATTCTCATCAACAAGCACTTCACTTTCATGACTCCACCAAATTAAGAGTTAAGGGTTTGGACACATTTAAAACTAGTTTGCACCTTAATTTATGTACTCATTAGATATCTGAAAAACTATAGATAATGTTAACATGTATAGCTGCTTAATTACAAATTTTCCTAAAATTTCTATTATTTTAGTTGTCCATTGTACGCACATACTGTATTTCTTCAGAAAACTGAATGAGGTAGAGGGAATTCTGTGACTGGATTGAAACTGAAATCCTACATTTCTATGTGTGTTTGTGTCTGACAGTCCTCATAGGGTAGAGGAAACTTTTAGCCTGGGAGTGAATCATTTTGAATCTGGCTCCCTGTTGTGTGATTTCAGAGTCAAAAGGAAGATTGCATAGAGCAATTAATAACAATCTGAGATATATTTTCAGCTATTTCAATCAACTGCCCAAACCAACAGATCTTAAGTCCAACTTTTAACAAAGCAATTAATCCTTTTTTCCTCAGCATGTAAGTACTTGGATACTGAATCTTTTGATTTCTGAAGAATTACATAGAGTTTAATTGTCTCAAGATGAAAGATTTTAAAAATTGCTTTTGGAGTGCTGTTTTGCCATAGCAAACATTTAAAAAGATGTTATCTGCCAGCTAATCAATTCTTTGCCTTTTAAAAATTTACTAAATTTACTGTATAAAGTCAACTCATTAAACCACACTGTATAAATTATGGGGTCTTTTTGTGTAGCAATTTGATAGAGAAGCAGCATTTACAGAATTAACTCACTGAGATTAAGATTTGGGAGAACTAAAGCCAAATCTGGATTATACTATCTAAAAAAAGAAACCTTTCAAAGTAAAAAAAAACCATTTAAATAAATAAATAATATTATACTTAATCTAATTAATTTATATTTATTTCAAACAGTCTTTTTTCCCCAAGCAGGTACACTATTCTCATTCATTCTTACATCTCCATGTGATTTTCTATAGTCTCATCTCATTTCATCCATCTATTTGTTACCCAACAGAATATTCCCCTTCCCCAGATCCTATTCATTCTGAATATTGAACAATTTTCCTTTAAAAGCCAAATCTTTCATTATTTTCACTCATTGGAACATAACCATCACTGTCCTCTGAATTTGTAATTTTATATTCACCCATAATAAGCGATATGAGCTCACTTTATATTTTATGACAGTTTACCCTTTTAATTCATAAATGAATACACACACACACACACACACTCATTTCTATGCCTGTACTCATTAATTCTACTCCATAAAATCAGACCATTTTCATTCAAATACATTATATCCTTCCTTTTTGTTCAGTTTCACAAACCAGCACCATATCTATTTTCTTTTATTTCCTTCATTAATTTGTTTTTACCAGTTATTCATTATATATCCAGTATACCAACTTCTATATGCCATGATTTTACCAGATTACCTCCATGACCCATTATGAACATTATTAAGTGAAGCTTTCATATTGCACTTTTTTCATTAACATGTAAACTACATTCTTAATTTTAGTCATTGTCAGCTGGTGCTTCATTCAAAATCCAAGAAAGAAATACTTAGACTTCGTTAATCAGAGAAAAGGTATCTTTTACTGGAAATCAAGTGCTAGCAACAAAAGAATTCTGAATCGGAGAAAATGGGCACGTAAATCACATACACAAAGTGATGGCAATGTTCCCACCCCCAATAGTTTAAATGGTTCTTCCAATTAAAAGTTGTGAATATCATCATGTAGACATCTCCAGGTGGTGATGGGGCTTCTGTCCGTTGACCTTGGCATAGTTTGATAAAGGTTTGCAGCTGTGCATAGCATAGAAGAGAAAGCTAAGCAAGGAATAGAAACCTAAGCAAGAATGTACTCTCCCCACCCCCCACCCAGTTTATACAATTCTGGTTTGTAACACCTCCATCTCACTTCCCATAGTTTTACCCCCTCTTCCCCCATTACTTATGACAGCCGAAAGATGCAAAGCAAAGGGAGAAAATCTTGAAGGCTGACAGTCATATTCTTGTGTCATGCAGCATTTTTTGCTTATAGTAAAAAAATAATACTGATGAATTTTCACATATGCCGCAAGTGCATACTCCAAGCGTACTCACACTTCATGTTTTAATTAGGATTTCTAGACACTACCTTGTAAGCTGACATACTATTTGTCTGCCTCCAGTTCACTTAACTAGGAGGTACATGCCTTGTAATGCTAGGATTCAGAGTACATGCACAACCTAAACATAGTAAATATGACAAAAACCTCCACTAATCTGACTTTAAAAAGTGTTTGTGTAGAATCCTATTTTGTTCTTTGAGTTGCTGTTCCTGTGAGTTAAGTCAGACTTATGTAGGATTAGTCAGCTGGGTAATGATCTATAGTGGGTATGAGCAAGTGTGCAGGGGGGAAAAAAGGAAAATTTATTTTTTTTCACCATCCCATCCCTATTTCTCATAAAATTGTTGCTTTTATTTCATTATTGATTGAGCTTACTGATGAATAATGAATATATTATTTTCATTCTATTTTCCATATGAATAATGATGCAATTAGAGACAAGTAAATATTTATAAAATATTTACACAATGAAAATTAGTTATGGGCATCCTTTTAATTACAGAGTAATATATCTATATTGTACTTAGATATCTTTATTTAAGGACAAACTAATTTCAAGAAAAGTATACCCACCTCATTCCAAAAGTTTCCATTAATTGTTCTTCTGAATTTGAAGTGAATGTAAATTAGGTTTCTTTATTACCCATAGGTCTTGGATTTAGAATTAAGCATAATTTTGGAGTCTTCAAATATTTTCTAAATCGTTACAAGATGGTACTGAAAAAAAAAACAAAAATAAAGGAGAAGGCTCCTCCTGGTGGCTGGAGATGATATATAAGTTTTCTTGTATTTTACATGCTGCTTTACTGGCATATCAATCCCAGAACTAGGTTTAATCGCATTCTGTTCCATAGAATGGAGGCTCTTTGAAGACTGTGAGACTAGAGAAAATAAAAGAATCCACACAAAATTACTATTTCCAGAATTCTTGGGGAATCATGATATCATATTGGTATGAAAACCATAGGCTTTGAATGCAGATTACATGTCCAGTTATAATATAAATTGTATGTGTATATGTATGTTCATGTGTGTGTGTTCATCTCTGTATCTCTATGTGAGAGATTAAGAGAGAGGGGGTGTTATATAAGAGAGAGAGACTAAAAAATCCAAAGTAATGGGGGAATTCAGAAGAAGCAAAAATGACTAGCTAAAGAATGGGTTTTACTACTGCGGGTTATACCAACGACAGCCAATTTAAACTACATCAAAACAGTTGCCATTAGAGAAAAGGAAAACTGTAGGCAGGAACCAAGATGCAATAGAGGAAATCTGCACCTTTGTTAGTAGTGAGACAAACAGCCTGAAAGTAGAGAGAATTCCTTCCAACTCTTACATTTTTAATTTTATATATAGTGGATTCTTGCAGAGGGCTTAGATCACGGGTGTCAAACTTGCCATGTCATGTTGCCATTATGTGATATTTTTCCCCTTTGTGGAGCTGGGGTGGGTGTGGCCTGCACATGATGCGTCCAGTCCATGGACTGCCAGTTTGACACCTCTGGCTTAGATTATATCCAAGATCCCTTCCAATCCCCCAAATAGATGTTTCCAAATTCTATCAAATTTGATAGCCATTCAGTTACAAACAAGGGGATGTTTACTGGCTACTGAAATAAGGTCAAAATGCAGCTTTAAGTGGTTTAAATTTATAGTTGTTATAAATTAAAAATAAAAATAACCTGGTTTTGAATGTTAATAAAACAAAGGAGATCATTGTTGATTTTAAAGAGCTGGCGTAGTTATACTCCACTTTGTATCAAGGCTGCAGCTATGGAGATGGGCAATAGCATTAAGTATGTGGGATGCAGATAACTAACAATCTGACTTGGTCTCTTCATACATTATCTTTAGTGAAACGTGCAAACCAGCATTTGCATTTCCTGTGTTAGATGAGGAGAGCACACCTTTCTCCTTCTGCCCTGGCCAGTTTTTACAGAGGCACAATTGAGACTTTAAAAAAAACAAACTGCATCAATGTTTGGTTTGGTGGTAGCAGTACCCCAGATTGAAAGTCCATACAGTGAGTAGTAAGGACAGTCACTTCCCATTGTTCAGGATACTGCTTATGTTAAGTCCTGAGCATGGGCGCAAGGAACGGAGATGAGACATCGAACGGTGACTTCAACTCTTTATTGTGAAATAAGAACAGAGCAAATGCTTGGGCAGCAGCAGCTCTTTTATAGAGCTGGCTGCTGTCAAAACAACCAATGATTTGAGTTTACCGCTCTCACAAGTGTCCAATCAGAGAGGCCCGTTAACAGCCAATCAGACTGGCCAGAAACGACCAATCACGACTCGCTATTCGTGGGGCAATGAGAAGTGCAGGATTACGAGCCTGCTGCAAAGTGAAGTTATTTAGGGTTGTTACTGATGTGTTGGCTTAGTCCATAACACCCCTCCCCCCAGGTTCCGTCTGAGGGGTGGGGTGACGTATTCTCGTAAATAGGCAGGTTGCTTCACCTGTCTGCTTGACCTGCGCTGTTCCACCAGTTTCTCTCCTGGCTCTGGTTCCGGTGTGCTGCTAGCTGGGCTGGATGGTGAAAATGGTCCCGCTGTTCCTTCGAATGGCTCTGGGCTGTTCGCTCTGCTTCCGCCAGTGCTGTTTTCCGGGTTCCCTGGATCTGTTGCCATTGCAGTACTGTCATGCGGCGAGGCCACTCCCCCGCTCGGTTCTCCTTCTGGCAGTGAGTATCCCCTGGTTGGTTGTGTAGACTGCTGGTTTTTGATTGTTAAGTCATCTGTTATTTCTTTTTTGGCCTCCTCGATGTTCCTTCCCCCCTCAGTTAGAGATTCAGGGGCTGAGATAGGACTAGGTGCTAGTCTGGAACGGAGTTGGTTTATGTGGCGCTTCCACATCTTACAATCTGCAGTTTGTAGGCGATAGGATCGGGGTCCCGTAAGTTGCATTATGGTAACGGGGACCCACAATGGGTCACCCGAGAAGTTTTTCACAAACACGGGGTCACCTTCCTGGAATGCCCGACACTTACTGCTGGATCCTGGGGGTTGTTCAGGTGTGTAATTTGGGTGGAGGCGATCAAGATGCGAGCGAAGTTTCTGGCCCATCAGGAGTTCAGCTTGGGTTCTGTTCGTGGTGCTGTTTGGGGTTATGTATTGGAGGAGAGGCATCCAGGTTATTTTGTCATCAATGTCGCAGTGGTCCATTTTGTGCAAAGTCTTTTTTACAAATTGAACCATTCGCTCAGCCCTACCATTGGCCGCAGGGTGAGCTGGCGATGTTAAGGCATGGCGGATGCCCTGATCTGCCAGGTACTGTTCGAATGCCAGGGCAGTGAATTGGGGGCCATTATCAGAGACCAGGACATCCGGCAATCCGTGGGTAGCGAATAGCTTATTCAGTTTTTTAGTGACCACCTCTGTGGTGGTGCTTTTCATCTTGTGAACCTCGAGCCAGTTAGAATAGGCATCCACTGTTAGGAGGAAAGTGTGTCCTCTTGTGGGTCCCGCAAAATCGATGTGGATAAGGGACCAAGGACCTTGAGGCGTTTCCCACTGAGTTGGGGCAGTTTTTGGAGGAGTAGAGCGAGTCTCCTGGCATTTGCTGCACTTTGCTACCCAGGTCTCTATGTTTGTCTAACCCAGGCCACCATGCGTAACTCCTGGCCAATGCCTTCATCCGCACGATGCCTGGATCCATCGTGCAACATTTTTAATACCTTATGTTGCAATTTCTCCAGGATTACAACTCTGTCTCCCCACAAGATGCAGCCCTTTTGGGAGAATAGTTCTGTCTGTCGATTTCTGAATGGCTTGAAAGTGTCGTTGGGTGCACTGACCGGCCAACCCTGTTCCACCCAGCTGAGGACTCGTGCCAAAACAGGGTCCTTTTTTGTTTCTGAGGAGATGTCTTGAGCGGTCAGCGGTGGCGATTTAAGGGTTTCGATGTGGTGTGTTCGCTCGGCGCATTCAAGCGGCTGACTTCCTGGTTGCTTCTGCGGCAGTAGCGTCGGCAATGACATCTGCAAGGTTGATGTCTCCTTTCGCCATGAGTTTACTCTGTACCGTGGGTGCATCTAATCCCAGAACTATGCGGTCTCTCAGGGCTTCCTCGAGGTTTGCAAAACCACAAAGGCCTCCTAGGTTCCGGAGGTCAGCTACGAAGTCCCCAACGCTCTCATTCTTCCATTGGTCCCTCTGGTAAAACTTGTGTCTTCGTATCAGTGTAGGTACTGCCGGTGCGTAATGGGCCCGGAGGATCGGCGTGAGGTTATCCCAATCCACGGTCTTCACTTCCGCCAGTTTGGCAAGTGCTTTAGCCATTTTGAAAATGGCGGGGCCGCAGTGAGTCAGGAACACCACTCGTTTCTTGCCAGGCATAGCATCTTTTAAATTGTTGGTCTCTAGGAACATCTGGAAACGATCTATATACAAGTCCCAGTCTTCGGTTGCTGGGTCAAATGGAGTGGGTGGTATGGCGCTGCTGGTCATTTTTCCGTTTGTTGCGTGCGCTCTTCAGCCACGTGCTCTGTCTTGTTCAATGAGTACTTAGTCAGTTCTATCGTCTCCGTATCCCATCCTTGTCGCCAGTGTTAAGTCCTGAGCATGGGTGCAAGGAACGGAGACGAGACATTGAATGGTGACTTCAACTCTTTATTGTGAAATAAGAACAGAGTATTTATAGCAGAATTACTAGATTCTGTAACAGCTTTGTTCCTTAAGCCATCCATCTTGTAAATTTGCAGGATTCTTTTTTTCATCATTTATATGTATAGATTCGAACTAAATCTCACTCTTTCCACATCTTCATGGCTCTTCAAAACAATAGCAGAATTGGAATCATGCAGATCTCAGGGAAACCTTTTTCAAAGAGTAGGTACTGCTACAGCCTTGAGGAAAGTATTAAAAAAAAAGAGGTTATATAGAGAATTTCCACAAAGAATTAAATACTTTGGTAAAATTCACATAGACTCAGGCTTTGCCAGATTCTATAAATGGAGGATGATGAACTTCTATCATTTGAAGACAAGATCTTGTTCTTGTGCCTTCTGCTACTAGATAATTGTTTCCAATTTGATTTCTATTGGCTTTTTCAAAAATGTAGTGCACTAGCCACAACTGATTTCCAGTTTGCTTTTTATAAAAATTAGCTATGTGACTCTTGGCAAGAGACTGAATCCATTATACCCAAAAATCTGAAAGCAGCATTATCTAACTTTTCATCTCAACAGTCCTTTCTCTAACTTGAGAGGCAGTTATTGTTATGCTGCATAAAGGCTAACATAGTTTGTTTGTGCCTCTTCTTATATTCCATTTTAAAGATGCCTATGATAATTTAATTACTATTTTATCAGCCCATCTTCCTCCATTTCCACCCCTCCTGAATTTTTGGTCATGAGAAAGGTTGTTCATAATGCTTACTAATGATAAAGGGATTATCAATGGATTTCAGAGAAAGGTTATATTATGTATTATGTAAGTTATATTATGTATTTTAAAAAGTGATTGCACACTCCATTCCAGTATTCTATTATTTCATTCTGTGTAATGCTCAGAAGCTACTGTGCATTATATGAAATGATACCACCATAACATACTAGCAATTTATTTTTTAAAGTAAGAACCACTTACTTGCAAAATTGTGTTTTTAAAATGTTCCCATTGCATTTTAAAAGTAGACTTAATATAATTCCTTCTTACATTATGGTTGTCTTGAAGTTAAATATCTTTAAAAAAAAAAAAAAACTATTCTACTCACCTTTTGTTAAGAATCAGACAGGGGTGGGATTCTACCAGTTTGAACTGGTTCTAAAGAACCGGTTGTTACGATTCTGTTACAATTTTGGAGAACTGGCAAATCGTGGCCCTGGATGACCCCACCTCTCTCCGCCCACCCCTCCCTACCCTGCCCAGTTCAATCCTTATTGTGCATGCATGACATAGCATGCATGCCTGACATCGCTGGCTGCATTCTCCCCCACCCAGTCTCACTCTTTAAGGTATTTCTTTTTTTCCCTCCTGAGGATCAGCTGGGCCAAAGATCAGCTATGCTGGGATCCCCCTCACTGTCTTACTACTTCCCTGAGGCCCAGGAGGCAAAAAAAAAAAAAAATGGAGCATGGGGAAGTGCTCCATTTTATGCCTTCCTGGACTTTATAATTGCCCCCTAGGAGGCTTCCCTAAGGCCAGGAGGCCAAAAAACGGAGTGCAAAAAAAGCCATGCTCACCCAGTCACATGGCCATGCCCACTTAGCCACTCCCACATAGCCATGCCCAGAGAACTAGTAATAAACATATTTGCATCCCACCCCTGAAATCAGATAATTTAAAGAACAGAGAGGATGACATGCCCCTGGTGGAGACTGACTCTCAGGAAGAGGAGGAACAGCCAACAGGGAGTGTTGTGTGGCTCCAGAGGTGATGGAGGAGGCTGGGGAAAGGCAGAGGCCAGTTGAGCAGTCAGAGGAGGACCCAGGCTCATCCCCTATCCATCCTAGGGCACGCAGGGAGGAGAGGATCAGGGTAAAACATGGTCTACTCAGGAGGAAAGGGCCATGATCCTCTTCATGGGTTGCTGGTGTGAGATTTGCATAAGAGTTTGGACCTGCGTGCTAACAGAGGCTGGAGACAAATTAGTGTTTTGTTCCTAAAGAAGGTTTATCTTGGTTGGCGTTCTTCTAATAGACTGTCCCTGGTTATCTTCCTGAAGTTGGCAATTATCTATCCTGGTCTGTCATGGAACTTTATTCAATGAGGTTTGTTTTTGGTTTTTGCTTCTTTATCGGTTCTTTGAATTTGAACTGTGTTTCTTTCCTTTGAAACATTTTTTTGAAAATAGTTTACTCCTCCACTGTGAACAATTAAACCGTGAAGCCAAGTTGAAGGCATTAAAGGACTTTTAGTTACGTTTTGGGTTTTGTTATATTTCTGATATACTCTGGGTTATCACAGAGGACAGTATCTGACTGGAAACCAAGTTCTTATTATTTTCCTTTCTTTCTTTCTCTTTTAATATTTAGATATTTTTGTTAAATTTGCTTGGTCTACCATGTAGATGTATATGTACATGCTGAGCCAGTTTGGTCTAGTGGTTAAGGCACCAGTTAAGAAATCAGGAGACTATGAGTTCTAGTCCTACCTTAGGCATGAAATACTAGCTCCATGCTTTGAGCCAGTCACATTCTCCCACTCTGTACCACTTCACAGGGTTATTGTTGTGGGGAAAATAGGAGGAGGCAGAAATATTAGGGATATTCACTGCCTTGAGTTATTTGCAAAAATAATAAAGATGGGAAGTAAATCAAGTAACAGATTTTATTATTAAGTGATTAGATTGAAACTATGATTAAGCAATCAATATTATGATACAGGTTATAATAATTTTTTAATGTTATATTTAACTTCAGATGAAAATATGGTTATTCTAAATGGTAATTAATATTCAAAGATTTTTTTCTTTTTTTCTATTTTTAATACAGCCCAAATGTACGTATTACACAGATACTGTTTACACACACACATATGTACACACAAAACTATGATTTTTAATATAAGGTAAATATACGAATCTATTTCTTGCAGACATTGCTATATGTGATGAATAATTTAATTATTTTAAAACAGTTATTCATTAACATTAGAGTCTAGGACTTCTTCCTTTGATGCAAATGAATGATTGAAAGGAATAAAAAAATGTTTGTCACACTCTTAAAAATGCTAAATAGGTTTGGTCCTGTAAATATTGCCCAGGAGGCCAGTTTTTAGAGGAATGACATGTCAGATATGAAATGATTCTACAGCTGGTTCCTGTCTGCATGCTGGGAAGTCATGTGGAGACATTTTTTCAACTGCTATATGACTTTGACAGTCTCACAGTTAAAATGATGTATCATTCTTATGGCTTTCCTCAGTGGATGCTTCAAAGTGCACCAGACACTCCAAGTGGAGTGCCCTATTGTTAATTGTTTCTTTCAAATGTACATTGAGATGAACATGGCCAAAGCAGAGAGGAACAAAGGGGTTCCAATGGCCTCTTTGGGAAGACCCCGTGCAGCTCAACCTGAGTCTGACCTTGAAAGAGTTTCCTTTATTCCAAATATAGTGCTCTTGACTTCAGTACCTTATTATCAATCAGCTACAGGGGAACTAGAACTCTAAAGGAAGCAATGTTGGGAGAAAAGGCCCAAAATGGCTCTCTGCAGCACTATGGCATATTTAATGGAATAGGCTGGGAGGGGGCCTTATAATTATAAGTTAATTAAATCCTATATTTAAACAACACATTAGGATTAGAATATGTTTATTTTGTTTTCATTAATCTTCTCCTAATGCTCGCTCAAGAACTTAATACAGAAAAATCATTTGCGATTACCAGTTTAGGGTAGTAGCTAAATGGCAGCAAGATAAATTAACAAAATGAATTGTTCTCCCTTTTATTCATTGTAGAATATGTGGGGAAAATGTTTGCTACTAATGCCAATTTTTAATGGGAATTCCCCCCCCCCCAGTTTGAAATGACCAGCTAAGCTTCCAATGAATATAAAAGCAGAGCAGTCATGAATTAGAAATAAATGGGAAAATATGTATTCTAGTATCTTGGTACTATGTCTTTTATCAGCCCAAGTATAACGTCATCCTCACTGTCAACCATAAAATGGCACTAGGAATTATCCTTGTATATTTTCTTATTGCTTTGTATTCCCCCTTATAGAATTACAGATAGATTTATTTAGTTAAAACTTGTGGAGGTGTTGAATTTGCAGTTAACTTAGGCAATCATCACAACAGCATGTTTCCTAGCAATGCTAAGAGCTATAGTTGAGCAATATTTGAAATATCACAAGTTACCTACCATGCCTAGTTGATATTTATTTTATTCCTCAATGCTCATGCACTCATGTTGTACATGACCCTTGATATATATTAAAATTGAGATATCCAGTTATCAACTTTCTAATTAAGATAACTTGGAAATTCATAACATTTTCAATTACTCTAAATCTTAAATTGATCTAATAAAAGTATTGCATCAATTTTATCATAGCCCCGATTACTATTGGTGTTTTAAATCATAAATTTAGTAACTGAGTTATTCTTTAAAGATAATTTCTACTATTCAGATATTGCAAGTTTGAATTTTTTTTGTTTCTATAAGATTCTTTAGGAAATATGAATTACTGTGTATAAGCCAAGTACACCCAAATGAATTCAGTTCAAAAATAAAGAAACAGGATCTTAAAATGCAAATTAAACTCTGAAATAATGAGAATACAAAAGCATAGCCAAGAGATTTTGGGCACAGCAATACTATGTTCCTTCATGGTTTCTAAGTTGC
The DNA here is from genome assembly GCA_033807585.1 of Hydrophis major. NCBI lineage: Eukaryota > Metazoa > Chordata > Lepidosauria > Squamata > Elapidae > Hydrophis > Hydrophis major. Next base: position 48,198,484 of record CM066328.1, on the reverse strand, counting down.
AGGTTTTCCAAAGAAAGTTATAAAGGCAATAATGAAGATTGATTTAAATATTTATTTTATTGATCGTGAGTATTTCTATGATGCTTCAATCAGCTGACTCTAAGTGGCTTATTATCTGTCTTCCATGCTCTGTGAAGTTGTTTTCTGCTTTCCAATGGCTTCTGAATTTTTTTTAAAAATTGTATTTTTTTCAAGCTATTATTATTATTTTTTAAATGAAGCAGATTGAAATAATATAGAAGTAATATAGAAGAAAATAAACAGCCAAGCAAATAAAATATCCTTTTTAGTTATTCATTTTACTATGTTTTATGTTTATGTTTCCATTTTCTTTGTTTTGGGTATATTTCAATTATTGTTGTATTTTAAGATTTTCTGTTGCATAATTATTTAGTTTTATATGTATAATACTTAAAAATATGTTTTTATCAGCTTTTTATATCTATAAATAGTACATAATTTAAAATAACAAAGTTTAACTAGCATATAGGAAGGAAACCTTATACAATCTAAGGATGGAAGACTAGAGATCTGAGACTAAAACTAAATAAACTAAAACTTAATAAAGTTCGTAGTAATTTGTTTCTACACACATGTATACATGGTTAAATATTTCTGTCACTTTTTCCAAAGGGCTTGTTTTTGTTTACAATATAAATAGTAAAAGAGTCTCTTTTGTAGGTTTCCTGCACCTGCCAAGGGAAAAATGAATAACCGAGACATGTCCCTTGATGTTCCCACTGGGAGAGAGAAGACAATAAATCTATTGCTTACATTTTTGCAGCAGCTAAATGGTCTTCTAGGCAAATCTGAGAAAAACTGTTTTGAAGCAAGTCTGCAAAAATCAGTATCTGTTTGACTGAACTACATCTTCTCTCTGGGAGTCACTGGTGGTGGAAAAATGCTGAAAAGATTGGAGAACATTTTATTTGAAGAAAGGATCTTTTCTTAATTAAAGTCCTCTAAAACCTATTAGTCTTCATCCACATTTAGATTAACAACAACAACCAATGTCTGGCTTAATTTGCAGAAGGAAGTAGAGAAGTTCTTCCAATGCAATGAATGAAACTACTGGCAACTTATTGCCAACAGGGTTTAGTGCAATCTGTATTCACTCAAGTTACTATAACTTCCAAAATTTATTCCACCAGCTGCTACGTAGGCAGCTGCCTAATTGTAGACATGTTCCAGTCACATAGTTTTTACACAACTTTTAATCAGCAGAATTTCTTAGAAAACAGAGAGTTTTATTATTACAGAGATTCTTCCACAAAGAATTTATACCCAGTAATCACTATCTTACATGATCATTGTCATTAATATAATTTAAATTATTTGCAAAGGAGACTAGAAAAAAATTTAAGGACTTTGATTTTTTTTTTTATAAAACAATTTATTGAAGCAGCAGTTGCAAATTTGTATGTAACCTTTTTATTATTTTGTTATATGTGTTTACACAAAGGAACCTGACATAAAATTTAAAACATTCAAATAAGAGCTGAATTTTTTTGAAATTTCAGATTGTCCTCTTGGTAAGCAGAGAAATAAAATGTATTTTAGTGCCAATCTTGGATCAGCCTGTTAGCACATAATTTCCTGACATTTTACCATTATTTATTGACTTAATTCAACATTATTTTGTGTGTTGATTCTTAACTTACTTTATTGAAGTATTAACTTACTATTGAAATTGTGAGCTTTTTTAGAGTAAGACCATCTTATAAGGAGAAAAATATAAATGAGTGAAATACATGTACCTATAGGACTACAACATATTTTAAACATTGAAAATTATACTTACCTGAGTCGCTTTATTTGCTTAGCCATTTACAAAATCTAACCTTGCAATTCAGTGTCTGATTCTTTAGAAACAAGTCCAACCTATGTCAATGATATTCACTTTTCAGCAAATATAGGTTCTTACTGCTATTATTGTTGCGAATGTACCAGTGTTCTTCTAAAGTATCATTTCAATATTCAGTAGTTTGGTTTATTCCTATAGAAATATGAACTGACAAGTGATTGCCTATAAACCCTTTCAAGAACTAGAATTTAACTATATTTATGCTGCGTTTGTGCTAAAATTGGCAACAGTTGGATTTGTGTCTGCTCCAGCATTGGTTGTGGATATATTGCGCTGCTAGTTGGCTTTATTCCTGAATGTCTAGCATTTCTGAAATTCAATCAGGGCAACTCTCTCTCTCTCTCCTTTCCTATTCTTAAAGACCTCTGTAGGGATAACCCACAGTGTGGGACTCAATACTTTAGCATGCTATTAAGTTATTGCCACCCCTAAGGACAACTCTGCAAGGAGGATGAGGACTCACATAACTCTGAATCAATAAAGGAAGCAGCTCAATTAGCATTTCACATGCTTTTCTTCCCTCTCTTCTTACCTTCCCTGCAGTGGGCATGCTTTTCCCTTAAAGGATTGTCCTGTTTCTGCTCATTGCCAGCGTTGGCAGGGTGACAGTAGTCGAGTGTGCAAACTTGTGCTATTGTCCCCAGGCCAGGGGGAGTCATGGAGACCCACTAATATGACACAGGAAAATGTTTGCTGATGGCAATTCTATGGGCTTTGTCTAACTCTTTCTCCATCATGACGACTCGATTTAAGTCTCTAACTGTTTGACTACAGATGCAAGAGTACTATCCAACTCCATCCTTTTGTCCGGGTAGTTTGAATGGGTAATTCAGCTTTTGTGTGGCTCAATTGAGGGGGCAAACATAAAGACAAGATTCTTGAGCGCTCAAGCTTCTTTTCCATGGATATCTGCACATCTCTTTAGAGATTTGTTCTTTTCTTACCTTTTTCTGACATCACCCTCCCTTTAAGTGGGGAAAAAGGCCTGATCAAGAACAGTTTAAAAAGTAGGCTAGCCAGGTCTTCCAAACTAGCATTGTCCAGTGTTACTCAAGCATGGTTACTGCCAGTCTTCAGAAAGCTTTGGAGTAGTTTAGAGAAAAGAGCCTCAACAAGTTTTCTTTATTCATCCTCAGCATATCATGTTTGATTGTGTTTAAAAAGAGAGGAGGAGGGGGGTTGGAACAGAAAGAATGGTAGGAATCACAGGGAAATGATCGTATTTATTAGCTGTCTTTCTGTGGCTGTCCCCATGGTGACAATTTGTGATGGCAAAGAATGTGAGAACAGGGAGCCTAATGCCTGATTGGGATGCTTTGTATTTGGCAAAGTGGCTTCTGATTGGCCTGAGAAAGCCTCCTAACTAGAAGGGCTTGATATTCATTCAGCTTACTCAAGTGCTGCAAAACACTCACAGGGTCCGGCTGCTTCTCTAAAGGTTGGTAGTATCTAACCTATGTAACAAGATTAGCTGGTGAGCTGCTTCTTCTCTACCACAGAGTTACAGTAACACTCAAGGTTTAAGAGAGAATCTTGCTGGGAAGGGTGTAATTTAACGTGGAAGGCCATGAAAATGGTGCATAGATATCTACTCAAAGGTTAAATGCTACCTGTCTAGTAAGATTAACTAGTAGAGCCACAGTCACAGCAAGTATAAGACTGGAATAAGAGAAACAGACTATATTGAGATATATAGGAATGACTGTACATATAATTGTGTTATTAAGCTGTAAATTTGTAGAATAATTATAAACAAATATGTATACAATACTGCAAGACCTTTGTGGATGGAGTTCATGATCCTGCAGGAGATGAAAGCATTTGAAACAATGTATATATTGAATGGATTAATTATTTGAAACAAATGTTTGTCTCACTTCTGCAGGTCTGCCTTTGTGCCCAGCATATTTTAGTGTTTATATGTATATTATGTGGATTAGAGAATGAGAGAGTAAGAGAGAAAGAATATTCAGGCATTTAAAAACTGAAATCCTAAAAATGTTTATCTGGATCCATTGAATACATAAGCTTATACAATTGCATTCTTAAGCTAAAAAGTTTTGGGGGTGTATGTGGAGCTGTAATTAATAGTGTTAAAACTGGGTTTTAACAGAGAGCTGAGTATAATATGAATATGATCATTACAGATATGTGAAAAGAAATGTGAGTTATTTCTTCAGGAATTGTCAATGTAAAAATGCATTTTAGTCTTTGTTACCCTATTTGTGCAGACACGTGGAATGCCAAGGAGAGGACAGAAGGTAGAGGGGGCTTTTTAATAGTAAGTTTAAACTGAATGCAAATGGGTAAACTATGGGAAAAAAACATTTACAATATACAATATAACTTTTATAAGATGAAAAATATAATTACTTACTTCAGTATTGTGGGAGTAGAGCACATCACTGAAAGCATTCAAAAATGCATTTGCATCCCTAACAATAGCTACTTCAATCTAGATGAAGTTTTTAATCAGGCATTTACTCTGCCTCATCCTTGAGTTCCACGAGAGGTCCACCCATGCCTGTTTTAATCTGTATCTTCCCACTGATTTTCCCATATATATTTTTTTCATTACCAGAGGGGGAAAAAAATCAAGGAAACGGGAAGGCGCAGCGCATTTTGGTCAATTAACACTTGGAGCGGTCTTTTTGGAAGTCTCCGGTATGGCGTAAAAGCACAAACTGGGAAGAAATGCACGCGGGTGGCTACCTACCTGTGTTACCCACCTTCCCATGTGGGAAAAGCGGCCCGATGTTCCTGCCAAGGATAAACATTCCCCGCCATCCCATTTAGCCTAAGCGAACCGACCGTCGCCTCGGTTTAGGCGCTCCCAGACGCACGCTGGCTCTGAGGGAGCCAAACCTTTCATGGACGGGCTCTCCTTCTTCCTCGCCTCTTCGGATCCGCAGCCGGGCTGAGCGATGGCTTCGGCAGACAGCGAAGTGAAAACCCTCCTCAACTTCGTCAACTTGGCCTCGAGCGACATCAAGGCCGCCCTGGACAAGTCGGCCCCCTGCCGCCGCTCCGTAGACCACAGGAAGTACCTGCAGAAGCAACTCAAGCGCTTTTCCCAGAAATATTCCCGCTTGCCCCGCTGCCATCACCACCACCACCACCACCACCTGCAGCCGCAGTTGCCTCCCGCTCGGGAGCGGAGACCGCCTGAAGGGAGGGCACGAGGCCTGAGCCCAGAGAGTTCGCTAGGCCGAGGCCACGGGGCCCCCGGGCCGGCCAAGGGCGACAAGGCCTCCAAAGCCCCAGAGCGCCTCGGCGGTGAGCAGCAGCAGCAGCAACAGCAGCAGGCGGGGACTTCGGAAGCAGGCGCCAGGCCCGACCAAGTACCCATGAGGAAAAGGCAACTGCCCGCTTCTTTTTGGGAAGAACCCCGGCCTGCTCCGGGCTCCCCCGGTGTTGTCAGTGGCGTGATCTTTCCAGTGGGAGTTTGCTCATCGCCCTCTTCTTCCTCGTCACCCTCGTCATCCTCCAAAGACCTGCCTCCTTACGAGGGAAAGAAAAATATAATAGGCCTCGACGGCGGCGGCACCGGTACGTTTCCCGAGAGCCCCCAGCGCAGACCAGAGGCCGAGGCCGCCCTCAAGGGACTCAGGACCTGGGGCTGCTGTCCATTTCAGTACCACGGGCCACAGGCCTCCCCCGGCGTCTACCCGCCCCCGCTGCCTGCCCCCCTGCCCCCCGCGGCCCCTTTCTCGGCTTTGGGTTCGTGGCGGAAAGATGCTCCTTCCCCAACGGAGGGAGAGGCCTTCTGCCAGCCAGGGCAGAAAGTGTATCGGCCTGTAGTGTGGAAGCCCATCCCCACCAAGCCCGCTGCCCCGCCCCTCATCTTTAGTGTCTTCAGTTATCTTTAGCTGTAACAGCTCCCCTCAGCTTGCAAGGACCTCACTTCTGGATCATCAGGTTGCTCACAGTGCTGATTTGGAAACTGTGCCTTAGGCTACTTCCAGAGCTTGAAAAAAAAACAGCTGATCTGCTCTTTAATCTCAGGTCCCCCTGCTCTGGAGGATCATCAGGGAATTAAAAAAAAAAAAAAAAGCCAGGAAAGGGTGTTGAAATCAACCCAGTGTTGATGTGTCAGGTCTCCTGCTAAGATATGTTCTCTTGGTGACCTTGGGCCAATTATCTCCGAACTATTTACCTGGCAAAGATATTGTGAAGGCAAAGTATCCATGTGTGGGATTTAAAATATATAATCCTTGAGTTGTTTGAAAGAGGATAAAAAAAGAGTGGCAGACTAATTAATAAAATTAAAAATAAACCACATTTTAGTTTGGTGGTAGATTGCCCCTGCTCAAATTAGCAAGAAATAATTAACAAATTGTGAATAATGAAATTATTCAAAGAGCAGGGTTTTGTCTTGTCTGCACTGCTAAAAAAAGGTCATGTAAGAAAATGTAATGCACACTTCTGTAAATAAGGATGCTGTTTTTCCTCCCCTGACATGGAAATACCAAGACTGTTACAACAAACAAAAATAAATCCCATACAATTTTTCCTTTGAGTCTCCATTGTTAAAATGTCTTCAGGTGGAAAAGTGTCATTTTTTTTTAGGAAGAAAGGAGAGAATTGGAACAAATGCATCCATGTTTTTAATCTATAGCCCATATGTTGTTAATTCTGGATAGGAAGCTCTGTTAGCAAAAATGTCCTTGGTTGTTTTTAGCTGAATGATTCTATGAAATTTGGTCATTTAAAAGCAAGAAGCCTTACACTATTCTCTTCCCATGTATGTGAAACAATCATTTATAATAAGGGTGAAAATCATGACTTTATTATTTATACATTTTAGTGGTACAGAATGAACAATAAGGGATTTTTTTCTATGACAAGGATACTCCTGTCAATATGAAAAAGATTTGTATGTAACAAAAACTTAAGTTTATTTCCTTAATTTCTAAATCAAAATGCTCTAGATAGAAGGTATTAGAAATGTACTGACTGAACTCCTAGACCAGTTACAGTAAGCAAATTTAGATGAACCAATAAAATTTCCATACAATTATCCTTTGAGAAATGGGGATAAATGCTATTATGAATAAACACCATTATGAAGGCTACTTTACACTTCAGATATTTCACTTGTGATTCAGCTATTACAATTATCTTTCTTTTGAAAATACCATTTGCATGAACTGGCAAGAGACCAATAAACTAAGCTACTAATAAGTTTCCAACTATATGTTACAGCTTTGTTTGAGCTGCAAATTCAATGATACGAAACGGATCTTAACCAAAAGTGAATTGGACTTGGATATATTGGAAGTAAATAAAATGCAGATATCTTACAAAAGTGAGGTTTTGTTCTTTTCAAATGATATTTTTAAAGGAATTTATATAACTTTGTTTAAAGAAAAGATGCATTTGAATACTAAGGCATTATCACAATATCTTATGGTCTTCTCAGAGGCTCCCAGTTCCTTCAGTATAAAAAGGACATGTCCTATGGCTTGAATTACCTTTTTTTGGTAATTTTAATAGCTCTATTGTACAAGAGTTGAGGCATCTAATACCTTGACCTGTATTCTGATTATTTCTCCACTGAGTTGTTCATTTCATTGATATGGAATGACATTTAGAGAAAATGGCTACCATTTATACAGTATCCCTATTTATTTTTCAGCATAAATTTCCAATGTTTGATTATTATAATGCCTTTCAAAATTCTCTTTTTAGCAACTTGATTATGTCAGGATTAATTTCTTTATTGCTTGTTGTATATATTCTCTACACTCCAGAGTTCTCCCATTGGAACAATGCCATATGATGTTGCAATTGAAAAGTTTAACTTTATCTGTAAGAAATTATTCTTATTGGAGATTGTAGCAAACCAAATATAAATCAGACCATATACAGGTAGCAATAGCAATAGCCCTCAGACTTATATACTGCTTCATAGTTTTTTTACAGCTCTCTCTAAGTTAGGGGTCCCCAACCCTTTGTCCACAGATTGGCACTGGTCTGAGGGATTCCAAAAAAACGGGCTGTGCAAACAAGTGAAGCCCCATACACGGGATGCAGGCAGCACATAAAACCACACTCCTCCAGTCTGCAGAAAAAAAATCTCTACAGAACCAACCTCTGGTGCCCAAAAGTTTTGGGGCCTTGCTCTAAGTGGTTTGCAAAGTCAGCATATTGCCCTCAACAATCTGGGTCCTCATTTTACTGACCTCGGAAGGATGAGCTGGTGAGAACTGAACTGCTGAATTGTTGGCAGTCAGCAGTCAGCAGAATTAGCCTGCAGTATTGCATTCTAACAACTGTGCTGCCTCCACTAGTCCTTGTTTAACAAGTACAGTAGGGACTACAGATCTTACTTGAGCTTCCTTTGCTTTATAAATCTAGGAAGCTCATATAAACATGGGGATTGATCACAAAATTACCCTTTTATCACTGTTGTAACTGCAGTCACTGTATGAGGCAGTCACTAAATCAGTAGTGCTGTAGTGTGCCCAAACCTAAAGTATAAAGAAATTAACAAGAACTTCATATATTGTACTTACTATATAGAATAAGAACAGCTGTGGTGTGGCTTTTACAAATCATTTCATCATTAGATGTTCTATTTACAAGAAATTTTCCCCTACATAGGTTTGTACTGTTCCATTTACAAAGAATTATACCTTCAATGGTCTCTCTCTCTATGACTGCACATGTATCAAATAATATGCCTTCAGAATTTTTTAAAATGAAAACAATTGTAAAGATACTAAACTCTTAAATTTTTCTGTGCCCTTTTTATGAAAGTAAGTGTATTGTTCAGTCTCTCTTGATCATTTGTGATAAGTGAAAATGATATTATGCGACTTAGACAATGGCATTTTAATTAACTCTGAAAAAAGGATCACTTTCTTTCAGGCTTTCAATGTGGCATATATGCTGGTAAAAACAGAACTTATGAAGGCTTACATTTCAGTGCCACGTTCTGTGTTGGGTGTGGAAAATGGAAGAGATATCTCAGGAGACATGTTCCATACTGTATCATTGATTGGGATTCTGGCATCTGATGTCTGCTTAAATTTACTACATATCTGAAATATTATTTGATCCATCAAGGAGAGGGATGTCGGTATACACATACACCTGTTCTTATTTCAATATCCCTATTTACTCTAGGAACTTTCCTTCTCACAGTAACAGAAGAATCAGTTCTGCAAGCACAATGTTTTACAAAATCACTAGAGAAGGCAACCTATGTAGCAGTCTATGAATGTATAACATGTACACAATATCAGATAAATATATAATTGAACATATTTATAAATTAGAATTAGAGAAACATGGTAGCCAAAGGTACCTGGAAATGCAGTTTCCATTGCAGGGGTCTGATTGATTATATTGCATTAACCTTTTACAGGCCAAATTTATCTAGACTCTCCCCCTCCTACTACATGTATTTCGTTTAACATACATATATATGATGTGTGTACTCCTTTCAGAAATGTCTTAACAGTAAAAACACAGTGCAATTAATTTTACTCAAATTTAATGCAAACAACAACACCTAAAAAGCAGTGCTTTTAAAATATTAGTACACTGATCCCTCCCACTTCAATCTCCACTTTATTTAAAAAAATATATTGTTACCATAACAAAAATCTCAAAACTACATTGCAGTCTTGTTAGGCACACATTTATAAAATAATAGATCAAACAGATAATGTTAATAGAACAGCTTGCAAAAATCCTAAAATCTTCTTTGAATATTATGGAGCATAATAACATGTTCTTTCTATCTTCAACCCTATCAGGTAAAGCATGGAACTATGAAGCTTATTTTAAAGTCCTAAATATTCTTAACTTTAAGATTTACAATAGTATTTTGTACTTGTATAAAACAACAGAATAACTAGTGAATTTTTTTTTAAAAAAAATCACTGGAGCAGTAGAAAGCTTCTTATCTACCATTATACTTGTATTTCCCTGGAGCAGGCTAGTATATAGAATAATATTTATATTATTTTACATATGCTAAACCAGTGTTAAGGCATTACTCAGCTAATAGACCTATGTAAACTTAGCCAAGCAGATTTCTTGAAAATCTTTCTGTACAAATATTTATTACCTTAGGTGAAATGATTAAGAGAGGTAGCATGCAGAATGCGTAAATAAATGTAAAATATATATTTTTAGTGACAAAAAATAACAAAGTGAAAGGATGACTCTCAAAGGGACATTTAGTGGAAAATTTCCTCCTCATTCTATGGCATCCATTGAAGTTAATCCTGGTTATATGAGTGAGGAATTCAAATTGACAATTTATGTGTGTGTGTATAATGAGAAAAACTAGGAAGTCTTTTTTAATGCTTCCTTTTCTTCAATATATTGGATATGTGAACATTTCCTAAAACCAACTAGATTTCTCAGCTTGTAGAAAATATAAAATTGTATATTTTTTTAATTGGTGCTATCCTCAATCATGTCATATTAAAACAATTCAAAGGTGTTTTTTTTTTCAAAAAAAGTTGTTTACGGAACTGAAATATTGTGAATATTAAGCCAGTTATATATATCTTCAAGGTATCCTACAGTTTATTTCAGACATTTCTGCAAAGCACTCTTGAAATGCATACAATGAACTTGCTTAAATCTGTTTGAATTAACTTAGATGTAGTATCGTTAATCTTCTTACACTTACGCAGCAAACATAAATTATATCAATTGAAGCACTTTTTATATATACTTTAGAAACCCATAAAGATGATCTGAATAAGAAAGATGAATACTTTCTCATGGAAGTATTAAGTGTTAAGAGGATGTCAATTTAAGGTATCTACAATACAACATCCATGAGGATACATTTTTCTTCTAATAACTCAATGCCACTAAATTATTTCCCTAAAAGTATACAAGGCCACCAAACCAGAGTTTTATTTAAAAAACTATAGTGCTGCTAAGTCATTGCTTACATACAGATCATTGGTCATTAAGACTATTCTAATGAAAGCCTAAGTTATTAGACATAATCTAATTAAGCAATAGAATTCTCAATTCATAACCGTGTTAAACTACATTATTTATTCTGAAATTAACCTAACTTCGCAATGATGCAACTCACTATTGTTGTTTTTCATCAATAGCAGATCAAGAATTTTCTCCTGAAGTCTTTCTGAAACAACATAGGATTTGAATCTACTGTCCCCTTCAATACTGCTAAAATAATGTTAAATACCATGAGTTTCAGTGACATTAATCCTCATAACTAATGTGTGTACATATACCGGTATCTATATAATATGATACAGATCTATACATCTGAGTTAAATGTTCTGTTCTTATTTCCTGTAAGTTAAATTCTTCAATATCTTTCATTTCTTGAAGTCTAGTATTTGCAAAATTGCTTTACCAGGAACAAGAAAATAATGTTAAATGTTTTTATAAATAAGAATAAAAGATGAATACATGTTAAATTAGATGGGAAAACATGACCCTATAATGATATAGAATAGAACAGCTGAACAAGGTAATTCAGCAAACTGAAGTAAAATAAAATACAACCCCAAAACTGAAATATTATGCTGATCTAACCATTATTGGACTTCTTTTAATCTTTGCGTTGCATCAAGATGGTTTTCCAACATGACAATTCACAAAATACATTTGTTATCCATATGAATGAGTTAACTTGTTAATGCCTGTTAACAATTACGTCAACAGATACAAAATCCAATATATTATACAATTGGCAGCAATATTTATAATTGCTGCAACTAAAAAAGAATTGATTGATGTCATTATGAATGATTATTGTGTGATCATCTGCATAATTCCTTGTCTATATGGAGAGATACAACTTTTTTTTACCTCTTCCTTATATCTGGTTATAAACAATTTAGGCTTTCAACATGTATATATTTTTCATTAGAATTGTGAGGTCCATCAACCAGAATCAAGTACAAAACAACAGCCTAAGAAGGCAGATTTAGAACTACTGGACACATGCCCAGATCAGGAATTTCTTTTTGGTATTAGAACTAGAGTTTGTGCTTATGTTCTTTCATATCATAAAATCTTCCTATTTTCTTCCATTTATTTTAGCAATTTAATGAAGGAGGGAAAAGGTTTTCTGTCACCATTGTTAAACCAGGGAGACTTGGAAGTTCTTGGTGATATGCAGATCACCTTGAGATTTATTGGTAGATTACAATCTACATTTTACCCTGCCTGCATTTTGTACTAAATATTGAGCCACTGAGAGTGTTTTTCCTTGCAAGATAGCATAATATCCCTTTCACTATTTGCTGAGTGCTTTATTCTCATTTTTTCAGCTCTTTCTCATACTCTAAATGCTGTTGCATTTGTTCTGAGATTTAACTTGCAGGAATCCTTATTTTTCTTCTTATATACCAAAACAAGTTTTCTGTTCCATCATATCAGTCTGTTTCCATCAAGGCAGCTCGCTCTATAATACATATGATTATCACTCCATATAATGGTTGACTGTCAGGTTCACCTGAGATCACTGGGTAGAATCATATTGTAAATAGCGAATTAGTCTTCTTGGCAAAGGTAAAGTGTCAATAAGTGAAAGACGGTTTTTTCCAATCACAATTCGAATTTTGATTCGACAAAGGTGTGCAAGTGGCCTTGGTGGCTCTGGAAATGAAAAGAATATTGTCAAGTAAATAAGTAAACAAGCAAGTAGCATGTTATGTTTATACTACTTTTGGCCTACAATAATTCTCTATGAGCTAATATTTTTTCATAAAAATTTGAATATATATTTCAAAGGCACTGTACCACAAACATACTTTAAAAAACTAGGGATTTTTAAATAAAGTAACTAAATATGAATGGTTAAAATGTATGCATATCTCAAGTTAGTAAGATAATATTCAGATCTTAACAGAACAACAGATTAACAGAATAATATTTGAAAGGGACCTTGGAGGTCTTCTAGTCCAACCCCTGGCTCAAGCAGGAGATGCTGTACCATTTCAGACAAATGGTTGTCCAATCTCTTCTTAAGAACCTCCAAAACACCCTTATCCCTATTTTAATGAAGTAATTTGAACAAATCATTAGGTGGTATCTGCTGACAATCAGACTATATATTATACAGTATAATTCTTGGGAGTCATTGAATTAACGTTCAACATATCTTAGAGGCTTGAATATTTTCTCCTTTATAGTTAACTTTTATAAGTTGGCAATCATTCACATATAAAAATGCCACTGCGTTTAATAATAACAGTTGCATTACAAAATATTACTGGTGTATTCTATTATTCTTGAATAACAACAGCGTGAGCCCACATTGCAACTAACCTGCTTTGACTTTAATGTTGGACCAATCTTCATAACTGTCAATTTGTTCCTTCAACCGGGAACAAAGTTGCACATTGCCCACATAATCCAAAAGAACATCTATGATAGGGCCTGCCCAACGACTCATCTCTGGGGTTGAAACCATTTCACAAAACTTGGGTGGGTGGGGAAGAATAAGTTATATATAATCAAAATTGTAAATGATCAAAAGGCTTAAGAAAATACAAGACATAGCAGCTTAGAACAGTTTTAAGTATAATTATTTGCAATAATTATTTCACCGAAACATAAATTATTTTCTCAATCTATGTGCTAGTAGCTACAATGAATTAAATTCTAGTATGTATATGTATATGTAGGTAGGTAGGTAGGTGTATGTGCATATATGTGTGTATACACACACACACACACACAGAGAGAGAGAGATAAAATATTCTGCAGTATCTCATACTCCTAGGAGGAGAGCCTAAAGGAGGAACTAGAGAGGATATGGAAAATAAAGGCCAAAGTGATTCCAGGGGTTTTTGATCTACTCAGGGATGTGCCTCCTAAGCTGGGAGAGTGGCTCCAACAGATCCCAGGAACAACATCAGAACTCTCTGTCCAGAAGAGTGTAATGCTAGGAACAGCTAAGATGCAGCAGAGAACCCTCAAACCCACAGCCTCTGGTGGAGAACTGAGATTGAGAGACATATCACTTATAAGGGTGAGAAGGAAATTTGTATTCCAGTAGTGGGGGGAGAGCATTTGCTGTCTCAGGTCAGATGAAGGATCACCCCATTTCTGGTATGAAAGTATAAAACAATGGAACATTTATTTATTTAATCTATTTGTATGGCTGTCCTTCTTGCAAGAGTAATTTTGGCTACTAATCAAACTAAACCCCAATAGCAACAAAACAAGAACAATATCTCAAAAAACATGATGAATATAAAAATACAGAGAATATATACACAGAATGGCACCAAGGGCAACAAACAAGAATTATAACAATCCCCAACTCTGACCAGTTTAACTTCTAACCCCCATACCCCAAAACAGCCATGTTTGTAAGACTTTCTAGAACGCTGACTGAATCAGGGCCAGATGGGTCTCAGGGGCATGACAATATTAGGCTCTTTTAACATCATTGCAAATGTGCATTAATTCTGCCTAGAATTAGATACACATTTTTGTTTTTCTCCACAATGTTCAAAATGGTTTAGTTGAATGAATCCAGTGAAATACATGTTTTTTGGACTGACATTCCAAATGAAAGAATTTCAGTCTACTAAATTCCTTAAATATATTTATATCTTTTTTTGTTTCGAGAATACTGGAATGAAATATACTTGTAACTAAATCGAGGTGAATCAAAGGAGAATTTATCAAATATGATATGTGTCTGACTTCATATTTATTGTCTGTTTATTGTCCTTGAAGGTCATTTCTTTATTATTATTTGGGGAAAAATAGCATTAATTACTGATTTATTTCATCATAACAGAAAGGTGGGTTTTCAAAAAACTCAAGACAAAGAAATTCTACAACATAGATGACCATTCTGCAGAAAAAGCTGAAATCTACTGATTCCTACATAAATCAACATAGGGACACCACAGTAGATACCCAAAAGGAAATGGAGAGAACAGAATATTTCATGTTACCATTTATGATTGTAAAGTTGTGTTTGAATTCTTTTCTGCATTAAAAATCCATCTATTGTTTATTATATATGGGATGAAAGTTTATACATGGCATTCAAAAATAAAACTCTGCCTGCAGTCTGGAAGCTATTCAGTGCAGAAGTCTGTGGGTCTAAGCCAATTTTCTATGGCCATCTCACCACAGCCAACTTCACTCAAACCTTCACTACACAAATGCTATTCTTCCTGCATTCTATATGTCTGTCTATTTGTCTATAGCTGCCCATCTCTCACAAAATAACTCTTAATATTAATTTTGTGATTAATTCAGCTGTCCAGGAGCCAATAAGAAATTTGATTTCTGGAGGCTGGATGATATTGCCAAAGGCAAGGAGCCTGAATTTCTATGGACTAGACAATAAGATGAGTTGATATTGTTTAAACTGGAGAAACCAGAATTTAAACTTGTAGCTGTTCTAAGAAAAATACTATGTTGCTTACCTCTGAGTTATTTTTCCCATGTATTCCTCTAAATGTCATAGAAAAGGTGAGATAATAATAAAAAAAATTACCTGTACAATTTTGTTATCGTTATTCACTACAGGATCATTATATCTGTCCCTCCTAACATCAATAGGAGGATGTGGGCCACACCCATAAGAACATGTAAAGCAAGAGTTGGCATCACAGCCCATGTCCATCAAATATTTCAGCAGGACAAGATACTTCATTGAAAACATTACTGTAGCAGGGAAAGTTGTCGGGTGAGAGGCAATGTAGGTGTTAATGTTAGCTCCATAATCAAGAAGCAGTTTCATTGTCTTCAAACAGCCATGGCGGATAGAGATGAGCAATGGATTGATAAGGTCAACATTAGGATCAGCGCCAGCCTCAAGCAACAGCTCAGTGGTATAAACATTGTTGTTGAAGACTGCAAAATAGAGGACGCTGGTGCGCCTATCCTCATAGAGTCGGGAACGCTCAAAAGAAAGGGTGGCATTTACATCAAAGCCAGCATCAATTAGCTCTTCCAAGACATCATCATGGTTGCGCTCAGCTGCCAAATGCAGAGGGCTGATGCCACTACGCTTGATGCGAGTACGACTTGTTACTGGGAGTAGCATTTTCACAATCCTGGCAAAAATGAAATTAAAACACAAATACAATCAAAGTTATTTATTATAAATGGGTATGGTAGGTAAGCTTCAAGTAAGAGACCCTCATGCTCCAATGTACTGATTTGGGCTGAGATCTCTCTCTCTCTCTCTCCCCCTCCCTCCCTCCCCCCCTGTCTCTCTCACACACACATTTTCATACACAAGTTATTGACAAAACATATTGGGGGTTTGAATAAAAGCAGAGAACACAATTCCAGCCTCATTCCCAAATTCCTGCTCTTTAGTTTCCCAGCCCTTGTGTCCTGCACTTCCTTTTCTAAGATACAGGATTTTTAAACAATTTTCCTCTGGCAGGGGCACATTACTTCTGGAGCATTACTATATCCTATCAGCATTGTGCATGGTTAGTACTTAGGAATGATGGGAGAAGTGGTTTGTTGATTTGTGAAAGGCACAAGTACCTCCCCCGAGTTATGTAAGATATTAGGGGAAAAATAGGCAATAATTTCTCCCTGTTAATTCTCCTTGGATTGCATGAACAATCGGTGTTTTCAGTATGTGAACTGCAAAAATCAATGTTCTACATCTGATTTACAGACATACAGAGCTTATTAATGGAAAAGATAGGAAGATATTATGAATAGTTTTACCTGAAACTTGGATCATTTTGATACAAACCAGCTCCTTCATAGAATAGTATTCTATCAGAGGTGGTATTCAGCCAGTTCTGGAGAACTGGTAGCGGAAATTTTGAGTAGTTCGGATAACCAGCAAATACCACCTCTGACTGGCCCTGCCCCATCTATTCTCTGCCTGCCAAGTCCCAGCTGATGGGCTGCGTCTTCTTTTGTTGTCCTGCACAGGAGAATGGAGCTGGAAAGCAGATTAGTGGGGTGGGGAGGGAATGGGATTTTGCAGTATCCTTTCCCTGCC
This sequence comes from Hydrophis major, assembly GCA_033807585.1. NCBI lineage: Eukaryota > Metazoa > Chordata > Lepidosauria > Squamata > Elapidae > Hydrophis > Hydrophis major. The sequence goes on along the minus strand of CM066328.1, from coordinate 48,181,661 downwards.
ACGCCCACCAAACCATGCCACACCCACCAAGCCACACCCACAGAACTAGTAGTAAATTTTTTTGAACCCCACCACTGTATTCTATAAATGGAAGTCTACCCCAACAAGAAAACATTCTAGTTCACCTGTTTAGATTAGTAACTGGGGCTAGAGTTCTTAAGTTGAATAAACATATCAAAATATACACCTTATTGATACACATATTACAAAAGTCACACTGAGATTCAGATTTGTTCATCAAAAGATTAAATCTCAAATTCTTTCTGAAAACAAATCCATATTATTATATAACCCTAACAATTACTATGAGCAATTAAGACTCCTGTGCAATGAATCTCATTTGTACCTTGAAACTTACTTGAAGTAAGAATGACTGAAAATAAATTAAAAATATTGACCCTATGATGCTGATCTGTGTAAGACCACTCTGGTTAGAGATGCTGACTTACTAATATAACTTGAAATGGATCTCGAATCATCAGTTTATATTGTGTACTGAATTTGCAAAATACTGCTAAAACAGTATAAACACCAGGATTTTTAAAAATTAAATCAACTTGGAAGGGGCCAAACTGTATTATCATCTGTATAACCTTGTTACCAAACTATAACCTTGTGGCCTAAAGAACCCATTTTCCCCATGATTCAGATCTAGCCAACTATTAGAACATCAAGGCAATTGCAGTGGTTCATCTTTTGTTATTCTTACTTCTTTCTGTTCTTTGTCTTGTACCTTTACAAATAAACATTAGCTTTTAAGAACCTTGGAGACAGAAGCTTTTCTTGCCTTTATTTTTTATATTACTAATTCACAATAAATAACCAAAATAACTCTGCAAAAATGTGCATATATGGAATAGAGAAAGAAATATCACATATATCTGCAGTAGAAACTTGAATATCTCTTGTTATTTTGGGTATTCTAAATTGTATATGATCTATCACATCCTGATTGTTTTTTATTTAGATGATAACTGAATTTTTGATGTCAACTGCTGAGGTGAACATAACTGATTTTTTTTATTTTAACCTGCAGTTTATGCACAGTTAATCTTCATTTGTTTAAACTGACCAAATACTGAAAATTAAAGAAGCAACTTACTCATAATAGCCTTTTTTGGAGGCTACATGAATTGGCAAGAACCCATCCTTATTGCTTTTGTTAGCATCAGCTCCTTGAGACAAGAGAAATTCCACAATCTTCTCATGTCCATTTTTTGAAGCTTCATAGAGAGCTGAAGCTTTGTCACTAGCTTGGGTATTGATATCAGCACCTGAGAATGAAAGATGTGTAAAGTAGAATCTCAAAAGATCTGGGATTAATAAGAGCACATAGTTCTTTACCAGAAATTTCTAGTCCAAAAAAAATATAAAGATTTCCAACAACAGCTTTATGCTTGTGAAGTGCTGGAAATCATACAATAATTTGATTCAATGCACACAGAATAAATACATTTACACCATAAAATATAATCTCCTTGTATTTTGAAGCTGTTTATTTTCCTTTTTCAGCTCAAAAAAAGTCAATTATGACAAGAGATATGATATGGTTGAATGATCTCTTTTGATTAGGGTTTCAAGAAATCCTTTTTCTAGGAGCATACCCATGAAGGGAATGGAATGGCTGGACCAAGCGAGGGGGAGACAGAGATGCAGACAAAAAATGCAGTCAAATCAACAAGATGTAGCACATTAAAAGAGAATAATTATATTAAACTTAAACAACAGATAGCTACAGACTTGAAGAAATGGGAAAACTTGCAATTGTCATTAATAGGGAGAATTTCAACAATTAAGATGAATATTTTACCCAGAATCCTATTTCTGTTTCAAACAATACCAATTAGGCTTGGAAAAGACTATTTTGAAGATTTAAATAAAATTATGTTGAAGTTTATATGGCAAGGTAAGAAAGCGAGAATAAAGCTAAAGCTTTTGCAAGATGCTAGAATTAGAGGAGGTTTTGGCCTGCCCAATTGGGAATTGTACTATCAAGCTGCAAGTTTGATGTGGGTCAAGGAATGGATAATATTAAGAAAGACTAGATTGTTGACACTAGAAGATCATAATTTGCTGTTGGGTTGACATGCTTTTTTATGGTATAAGGGAACTAAAACACAGGGTTACTTTAGAAAACATTATAAACGGGAGTCTTTGTGGTTAAACTGGGAGAAGATAAAAAGACAATGTTATTTGAAAATTCCAGTTTGGTTATCGACTATTGAAGCATTTTCCTATCCTATAATTTATAAGAAGGAACAAACAGTTAGATATGGGGAACTATTGGATGAAAAGGGTGAACTTCAATCGATTCAAAATTTAGAGGAACAAGGTATAAAGATAAATTGGTTTTCATATGCACAAATATATTCAAGGTATGATGAAGATTCTAAAATGGAGGGATTCTATGATAAACAGACTGATCTAGATAAGATCTTGATGGGTACTGATGAGAAGTTGATTAAAAAATTATATGGTTATTTACTGGGAATTAAATTAGAGGAAGAACAAGTTAAAGAAACTATGATTGTTTGGGGGAAGAATTTTGGATATGGGATTGATTTAGAGAAATGGCAAAAATTATAAAATGACAATGTCAACAGCATATAAAAAAAATTTGTATTAGATGTTTTACAGGTGGCACTTTCCCCCGACAAGAATAGCAAGAATGTTTTAGAACAAATCTGAAAAATGCTGGAAATGTCATCAGATACCTGGCTCATATTACCATATGTGGTGGACCTGTGAGGACACTAAAAATTATTGGACTAAAATTTGCATGTGGTTGGAAAAAATGACAAAGAAATGTATAGATTTGAAACTGGAGTTCTTTCTATTGGGAATCTTACCAGATACATACAGTAAAGACTTGAAATATCTGATTGTAAATGTATTAACAGCGGCTAGGATTGTATTTGCTAAAAATTGGAAGAGTGATAAAATACCATCAGAGGAAGAAATTATTAAGAAAATATTGGAATGTGCTGAGATGAGTAGATTGACATTTGAAATTAGAGAGCAAGAGGATAAACAATTTTATGAAATTTGGGGTCTTTTTTATCAATGGCTAGATGACAAAATACGATAATAGAATATTTAGAATGTTAGACAGCAAGGAATATCTTTATTTTTTCTTTCGCCTTTGTTATTTGACATTATATTTATAAAGTGTTTTTAGGATAGATTTGGTATGATTATATGATTTGTTATAGAATAATTTATTTAAAGTATTGTTATTTCAAAAAGCATGAATGATTAAAAGTATAGTCAAATGATTTTTTAATAGCAATATTAGGATGTATAAGTTTGGATTGACAATATGAGTTGTTATGTAACATAACTGTAATTGAGACTGCAAAATGAATGCACAAAACTGATGAACCAACCGACACACTGTATGTACATAAGAGAGTTGATGTTTTAATGTTTTGTTTGTCTTGTTTGTTTGTAGAAAATCAATAAAATTCTTTTCAAAAAAAAATGCAGTCAAAGAAATGACTGGGACAGCTTTGTTCTTTGCAGATAAACCACACACACACACACACACATGCGCGGGCACACACACACACTTTGAGAACAAACCTCTTTCAATAGGGTGGTGGTTTTCATTTAAACAAACATGTCAAAATTCAGCTGCACAAATCTCTGCCAAGCAGAATTTGTTTCCCTTGCAAACAACAGAAAACTCTGTTATATTTGGCAGACTTAACAAAACTTTAACTAGAAACACAATTACAAAGCCCAACACTAGACTTCTTTTCAATAAGAAAAAAAATGAATATTCAATTAATGCAAATATTGCACATTTACAAGAGGAATAAAATTATTTTAGGATTCTCAGAACGGCTTTCAAGCTTGGAAAAATATACAGGTGTAATGATGTTTCTTGACATTTCTATTGTTTCTGTTTCATTTATAAATAAAATAATAGCAAATATAAATATTTAAACATACTCAAAATGAAACCAATAGCAAATTATAGGCTGATTAAAGAAAAGCACAAATGAAAAATGAATGAACGATGTACAGACTACAACCGATCCATCAATGGTTCGGTTGTGGCCTCCTGCATTTGGTACTTACCACATTTCGCCAGGAATCTCAAGGCTTCTAAGTGGCCACTCTCAGCTGCTACAAATAAAGAGGTAATTCCATAACAGTTTGTAGATTCAACCTTGGCACCTCCTTGAAGTAAAAGTTCTATAATTTCTAAATCATTTCGAGCAACAGCTTCATGAAGAGCCGTCCATCCACGATTGCAGCGATGGTTCACATCAGCATTGTACTGCAATAATACCTGCACGGCTTCAGAATTTTTGCGTTCACAAGCTGTCATGTCAAAAGAAAGAAAATCTGTATGTTGAGAGCTTTTATTTTATTAATTATGACACCAGCTACAGCACGGGCTATGCATACAAACATACCTTGTATTTTATTTCTCTGGGGAGATTTGTGGGGGGAGGAAATAATTTGAAATCCATGAATTTATTTTTGTTAAATGGAACAGATGTATTTCTTGAGGCCAAAATAATTTTATAACCAGAAAATTAAGAATTAGAAATTTCAAGGGCATGTTGGGGGAAATATTGGAGGGAAAAAGGATGGGAACCTCTTTATTTCTCTGGCATATTCTACTTTCAAGACAAATTATGAACGTTCAACACTCATTACATGTGTGAAGGTTCCAGGTCAGAAAACATTTTCAAATCTAAAGACACCAGTACATTCTAGCTCAAAATCCAACATGAATGAAGTTACATACCCTTATAAAGTGGGGTCTCTCTGGCTTTATTAGCAATATCAGGTTCTGCTCCAGCCTGAAGCAATGAATGCATGCAATCAATATTCCCTCTGTTTGTTGCTAAATAGAGTGCTGTTTCTTCCTGAAGTGTACGTTGATCAATTGTCCCAGGGAAAGCTATTGAGAAAACATTGAACCATATGAAGCAAGGTGTACAGCACATCTAGATAATATTAATAGTGAGTATTATTTAGCCTTCTCCAAACTGATGTACTCAGATATATGAAACCACAGCTCTGTTCTTGGCAGCATAGCCAAGCAGATAAATAAAGTTATAATCTAATGCACCTGAATGATCAAGGCTAAAAGCTCACCCATGGAAATTACTATTGGAACCTATATAAGATGGTAAAGTACTTTAGTAGATAGCATATATTGATAGATTAATGTCTTTGAGACTTAATTGGTATGTGTTGTATTGATTTGCTTTTGTAGGAAGATAGGATCATTGTAGAATAGCTCTGGAAAGTACCATTGCCTGAGATCATCATCATCGTCGTCGTCGTCGTCGTCTTTTATATCAGTACAACAGTATAAACAGACAAAATGTTCATATACTAAGTCCACAGCTTTCTTATGAAAAAGCATTACAGTCTTTTAAAGCTATGAACTAAGCTGGGTTTGAATCAAATGTGCTTTCCTTCAATAAATGCCATGAAGACTTGGAAATACACTCTTTCTCTCTCTCTCTCTCACACACACACACACATGCAAAGGGGGGACGGGGAGAAAGATAGTAGACATGGGGCATTCATTTATTTAACATTGCTGTAAACTACCCAAGATTACGTTGAATAAGATAAATAACCATTTAAGTTTCTAAGTTAAAAAATACGTAATGAAATTATTGCTTTCATTGTTGTTTACAGATAACAAACTCATGTTCAAATTTGGGGGAACTGTTTAAATAAAATGTGCATGTGTAGAAACAAGTTGCATATGCACACTACTTTTCTATGTTATATATAATACAACCTAATAGGTTGCTTTGTATCATAAAGTGACTTTGTCTTTAATCCACTCTGTAATCAGCCCCTTTCCTGATACTTGCATCTATGCAGCAGTTTCAAGCAGCCCTCTTGTCCATAATAAGCAGCTTCATGGAGTGGCAACCATCCATCTTTGTTAGGCTGTGCAAGGTTTTTTCCTGCCTGTATCATGTTCTGCAGTGCAGTTTCATCTCCTTCCTTGATCACCAACACTACAGGATCCAGCACTCTTTAAAACAAAAGGGAGAACTGATCACTTTCTCTAGAATTATTTCTGATACAGGATTTGCAATGCCTGTTTGCATATTTATTTGTACCATATATATACCATGTATATCAAGTACCATTTGATGTCACCACACTTCACAAGCATTGACAAAGCTGCACAATAAATATAAAAGGGAAAGCAATTCAGGAATCAAACTGAAACAAAATATTATATAGATGAAAATATAAATGTTACTAGTGTCAAACCTATATGTAAAAACTAAAGTCACCTTCAACTCAAATTCAATTCGTAGTTTTCTTGGCAACAGGACAAAATGGGTTGCCATTACATTCTTTTGGGATTATTTTGTCTTCTCAGTCTAGTCTGCATTTGTGACATTCTCTCATGGTCTCCCATTCTACTAACTAGGCCAGATATGACAAAACTGCAGCTGTCAAAACTGTTTTGTAAATACAGATACAGAAAGTACAATAAAGTCCTCAACTTACCACAGTTCCTTTAGTGATCATTCAAAGTTGTAACAGCACTGAAAAAAGTGACTTATGACAGTTTTTTATACTTATGACCATTGCAGCATCCCCAAAGTCATGTGATTTACATTTGGATGCTTGGCAACTGGTTCATATTTATGAGATTGCACTGTCCCAGGGTCACATGATCCCCCTTTTCAACTTTCTGATAAGTAAAAGTCAATGGGGAAGCCAGATTTACTTAACAACCATGTTACTAATTTAACAACTGAAGTGATTCACTTAACAACTGTGGCAAGAAAAGTCGTAAAATGGGACAAAACTCATTTAATAAATTTCTCACTTAGCAATATAAATTTTAGGCTCAACTGTAGTCATAGATGAAGGACTATCAGTATACTAATCATACTGAGGCACTGTAGTTAATTTAACTACTAAACAACATGTATGTATTATGCCATAGTAGGGCACTAATCAGAGAGCTGACATCTTTTGCAACATGTAATAATATATACTGTATAATTCCTTCAAGGACTATGAAAAATTGATTACTGCTAATTATTCTATATTGGAGTAAAATGCAATGTGGCAATGCAGCTAAAAAACAAAATCTGGCTTAAATGGCAGTCAACATTAATCACTAGAGAAGCCACTCATTCTTACTTTTTCTGACTCAGCTCAATGCACCAGAAAAGCCTACAAGTGACACCAAAACCAAATGAAGTTAACTATTAGGCTTTCAAGAGAGAGAAGCTCAAGTAAAGATAGAAACAGTGGAGGAGGGCAAACAGTCTAAGGGAGCAAAGTTTCCTTCAGTTAGTTTTGTAAATTCTTCACGAACTGCTTAATATGTCATTCCAGCTGCCTAAACAAGCCTACCTCATAAAAACAACATTTTTCAACAGGAAAGGGAAAGGGAGAACTTACTCAGCCTGGGGTAAGATGAAGAAGCTGCCATCGTACCTCCGCCTGACTCCTGAACCAGATGCTGAAGTCTGGCCTCCGGACTGTGTAGCACGCCTGAAGTGATGACAGCATGAATAAAATAGCGAAAAATACTCCGAATAAGAAAAGCAAATCATATCTGGTCTTGTAAAGAAATCAGAAAATGAGACCGAAGAAGAGAGACAAAGAGAACCTGTTTCTGAGGCTTAAACAAAAGCAGATGGTCTTGGCTTTTTTAGGCCTTGGTCTCAGCTGCTCTTTCACTCCTAGATTATTTTTGGCCCTCAGAGGAAGTGTCATGGGATTTAAATGACCATATATGACTGCAATGAGATTAATCCCACTACCATACAGGGGCCGAGAAAGGACTTGAAGGCATTTCCACTTCAGGGGGAAGAAAGGCCTGAGAGTGTTGTTCAGAAATGAAAAGAAAAAGAAAGCTCTGAGGTTGGTTCTGAGTGACAAGGTTGTGCAAAACACCTGAAAGAACTGTTTCAAAGCTTGTCTCTTCAAGCATGAAACAGCCACATCTTTGGCAATGCTTATGCAACCACTCTGAATGTTGCTTCTGCTATTTGCATGTGTGTATGCAGGATTTCAGATCTGAAGACAGAAAGTGCTTCATGGCCCAAGACTCATAAACTGTCCTGTAACTCTATAAACTCAACACAGCTTTTCTGACAGGTCTGGGAGGCAGCTACACAATCCCAGGAAAATGTGCAGCTTCTTTTAAAAAATTGCAGACAAACGGGTATTAGGTTTTTCTTCCACACATACACTCCAAAGCAGCTTCTCCTTTTCCATCTTAAGCTCCTTGAACATAAGCAGAACTATTTTGTGTCAGTGCCAGGGACAGAATGGGGTGTGGGTGCACATGGATGGAGATCTAGAGAAGCTTTGGAAGTAATTGTGTGTCTCTTGCAAAAGATGTGGTTGCTTTAATGCTTTGAAGAAGAATGCTGTGTTAGAGAGCTTTGCACAATTAACTAAACCAGATCAGGAGGAGATTGCTAGGTTGGGCCTAATTTTCATAAGCTTCCAATATCTTTTCAAGTTGCCCTGAAGATAGAATTATATCAGATGCAGCTTTTCCAGTCATCAGAGATTTCCAATGATGGGCCAAAGCATACATGGAATCAATCTTTACGTATGGGCTTTAGCAAGTATTTTAATTGATTATTTTATGTATGTATGTATGTATGTATGTATGTATGTGTCGTGTCCGCGAAAAGAGGTTCTGAGTCGGTGACTATCATTAACAGCTCTTTATTTCAATCATTGAACCGAACCGGCAAAAGGCAAAAAGCCTCCGGCTTTTATACCTTTTTCCGCGGCAGCCGCGGCCAATGGCAGCGATTCAAGTCTCCCGCTCTTGGTTTGAACCAATCGCGGGAGACTCCAATCGGGCCAATCGGCGCGGCTCACCTGGCCAATCAGAAATCCCTGCGCCTTAGCCAATCAAGGCGCAGGGATTTCGAGTAGTCCATTTTGATACATAACACCCCTCCCCTCTTGGTACGGTCCTTCACGTGGTGTAATCACGCAGGTAGGCGGGGCTCCGTCGGGTCCTAGTTGACCTGCGCAGCTCACTTCCTTGTTGTAACTCGGCCGGAGCGGTCATCTTTTTGGCTGCTCCTGGCTCTGTGAGAACCGGCTGGATGGTCGGGCCGGTTCTCTCGCCGTGGCTCCCGCCTGGGCCTACCGGGCCGGTTGAGTCACGGATTTTGCCGCTCCCGCTTGGCTTCTCCGAGTCGGTAGAGTTGGCTGGACGGCTCTTCTCCGGATGGGACTCGCGGGGGCTGCGTTCTGGTGAGTTTTTGAATTTAATTTTTTCCTGCGTTTCTCTTATCGGGTATTCCCTCCCCCCTTGGTTCGTGTCTTGGGGGTTGAGGTTAGTCATTGCTCGCGACCGGAGTTGGTCGATGTGTCGTTTCCAGGCTCGCCCATCGATGGTTTGGAGCCGGTACGACCGTGGGCCCGTGATTTGAGTTATGACGGCTGGGATCCATAGGGGGTCCCCCGTCATGTTTTTTGCGTAAACCCAGTCGCCTGGTTCGAAAGTTCGATACCTGGAGCTTGAGTCTGGGGGTCGCTCCAGGTTGTAGGTGGGGTGCAGACGATCGAGTGGGGACCTCAGCTTCCTGCCCATCAGGAGCTCTGCAGGGCTTTTGTTGGTTGTGGTATTGGGTGTGATGTGCTGTATGAAAAGCAGTTTATTTATTTTTTCGTTGATCTCCTCGTGGTCCATTTTCCGGAGGGTCTTTTTTGTAAACTGGACCATCCATTCCGCCCTACCGTTCGCCGCCGGATGCGCCGGTGCTGTCAATGCGTGGCGGATACCTTTCTCGGCCAGGAAACGTTCGAATTCGATGGATGTGAATTGGGGCCCATTGTCTGAGACAACGACGTCTGGGAGGCCATGTGTGGCGAACAGTTTACACAGCTCTTTAATGACAGCCTCAGTGGTGGTGGATTTCATGTCAGCCACCTCTAACCAGTTCGAGTATGCATCTACTGTGATTAGAAAGGTGTGTCCATTTGTGGGGCTGGCAAAGTCTAAGTGGATTCTGGACCAGGGTCCCCGTGGTATTTCCCAGTCTCGGATGGGCGCTGTGGGTGGGCTGGACCTGGTTTCCTGGCACCTGTGGCATTTGGCGACCCATGCTTCAATTTGTTTGTCCATCCCTGGCCACCAAGCGTAACTCCTGGCCAGGGCTTTTGTCCTGACGATGCCAGGATGCCCCTCATGCAACATCTCTAGGACCCTGTTTTGCAATTTGCACGGAATTACCACCCGATCTCCCCACAGGATGCAACCCCTTAACAGTGAAAGTTCAGTCTGGCGCTGCCGGAATTTTTTAAAAGTCTCGTCAATGTCTTTTTCCGGCCAACCTTTTTCTAACCAATGTAAGACTTGCGCCAATTGTTTGTCCCTAATGGTTTCTCTGGCAATATCAGACGCGGTTATGGGCAGGCTCTCGATACTCAGGGTGTTTGTTGTTGGTGCGGGGTCAGGTTCAGAGTCCGGCAAGGGCGAGCGGCTTAAAGCGTCCGCGTGCGAGATTTTCTTACCTGGCTTATGTAATAGTTCGTAGCTGTAGGCTGCCAGGAATTCAGACCATCTAGTCATGCGTGGTGACAAGATGTTTGGCGTAGCCCGGTTTCCAGCGAGGATGCCCAGCAGTGGCTTATGGTCAGTGATTATTTTGAAAGGGCGGCCGTACAGGTACTCGTGGAAACGCTTTATGGCGGCAACTATAGCCAAAGCTTCTTTGTCCAGCTGGCTATAGTTCCGTTCCGGTTTTGTCAGTGTTCTGGAAAAAAATGCAATAGGCGCTTCTCTCTGGTCTGGGAGGGTATGGCTGAGGACAGCGCCGACGCCGTAGGGCGATGCGTCGCAAGTGACAGCTAAGGGCAAAGTCTCACTGAACTGCATTAGGACGGCGTCGGAGGTGAGGAGGTCTTTGGTTTTCTGAAAAGCGGCCTGTTCTCGGTTCCCCCAAGTCCATGCTGCCTTCTTATCTAGGAGTCTATGCAAAGGCTCCGCCGCCGTTGCCTTCTGAGGTAGGAAGACATTATAAAAATTTAGTAAGCCTAGGAATGCCTGTAGTTCTGTTTTGGACTTCGGGGTGGGGGCTTCCTTGATGGCTTTAACTTTTTTATTTGTAGGGTGGATGCCCTGTCTGTCTAGGAGGTAACCCAGAAATTCTATTTGTTTTGTACAAAGTTGGCATTTTTCGCGTTTGACTTTAAGTCCTGTTTCTTTAAATTTTGTTAAGACTTGTCTTAAACGGTTCTCTAATTCGGCTTCGTTTGGCGCCGCTATTAATACGTCATCGAAATAGGGCACCACCCCCTTGATGCCCTGTAGTAAACGTTCCATCAGGCTCTGGAAAATGCCTGGTGCCACGCTGACTCCAAATTGGAGTCTGTTACACTTGAAAGCCCCCCGGTGTGTTACAATTGTCTGGGCTTCTGCCGTTTCTTCGTTCACAGGCAATTGCTGGTATGCCTGGGCGAGGTCGAGCTTGGCAAAAAATTTTCCCCCTCCTAATGAGTGCAGTAAATGTTGCACTATAGGCACTGGGTAGGCGCTTTGCTGTAGCGCGCTGTTTAGGGTGGCCTTGTAGTCCCCGCAAATTCTCACGGACCCGTCTGGCTTTACTGGGGTCACTATCGGGGTCTCCCATCTGGCGTGGTCTATCGGTTTTAATACCCCTTGTTTGACGAGTTTGTTGATCTGCTCGTCAATTTTTGGTTTTAAAGCAAAGGGCACCCTCCTAGGTTTAAGCCGCTTGGGGGAAACCCTTGGGTCTAAGTCAAATGAAATAGGGGGCCCCTTGTACTTGCCCAATCCTCCATCGAAGACTTCCTGGAACTCCTGGACTAGCCGCTGTTCCCAGGCTTCAATGGAGACTTGGTTGACACCTGTCAGTGCGATGTTTAGCGGGGCGAACCATTGCAGTCCCAACAGGCTCGGGCGGTTACGATCGACTATTGTGAGTGGTAGTTGTTCGGTGTGGCCTTTGTAGGTTATGTTAAAGTTCTTGGTGCCCACTACTGGAACGCGATTACCTTGGTAGTCTTTTATGATGATTCTCTGGGCGGCCACGTCTTTTCTTTGCAGAGTAGGCACTAGTTTTTTTATTTCGTGCCATGCAATCATGGAAAGATAGGACCCGGAGTCCACTTCCATTTTGCATGGCCGGCCTTCGATGTGGACTTCTACGTGGACCTTTCTGGCGCCGTCGGAGATGGCGTGGCCGATTGTCACCGTCTGGTGGGTTTCTTCTTTCTGCCGACCGTCGCCGCTTCTTTGGGGTCGTTGCTTCTGGTCCCATCTGCCTGTTGGCTGGCGCTCTCTGGCTCTGGGCGGGGAGTTCTCTCTCCTTCTATCCTGCTGTTCCCATTTTGGCGGGCTGCGGGTCTTTTTTTGGCGGCAAACTCGGGCGATGTGGCCCCTTCGGTCACAATGCCTACAGACAGCGTCGAAGAAACGGCATTCCGACCTGGGGTGGTCGCCGCCGCACCCGGCGCAATTAGTCCTCGACCTACGACTATACTGGCCCCGTTGGTTTCCGCGTCCCGTCTGCACGCGATGTATGTCCTCCTCATCATCTGACGTGCTGGAGGTTGACTGGTAGTCGCTGTAGTGTGCGGTCGCTTCGTTTCGTGCGTCGGCCGACCTCGCGGGGTTGTTGTTTGCGCTCTTTGCCTCGGACCTTCGCATGGTGTCTGCCGACGTGCGGGTTGCTTCTGCGGCTGCGGCTGCGGTGAGGGCGTCGGCCAGGCTGATGTTGCCTTTGGCCATAAGTCGGCTCTGGAGTGTCGGATCCCATAGTCCGAGCACGAAACGGTCTCTTATGAGACTGTTCAATCCTTCGAACTCACAGAGTCCGCCCAGGCGCCTTAATTCAGCGACGAAGTCGCTCAGCTTTTCGTCTGGTCTCTGGCTTCTTCGGTAAAATTCATTTCGCCGTATTAGGATGGGGACCTCGGGGGCGTAATGGCGCCTCAATATGGGTTCGAGGACGTCCCAATCCATGGCAGTCGCGTCTGCCGGTTTGGCCAATGCCTTGGCCATCTGGAAAACCTCTGGTCCACAATGCGTCAGGAAGACGGCGCGCTTTAGCGGGCCCGGGGCGTCCTTCATGCCGGCGCATTCTAGGTACATACGGAATCTGTCTGAGTATGATTCCCAGTCTTCGGCGGCAGGGTTGAAGGGGGCGGGCGGTGCTATTTTCGCCATTATGTTGTCGCTAGTTCGTTTATGGACACGGGGTTCGGTTCAGGGGCGAGATCCCATCCTCGTCGCCAGTGTCGTGTCCGCGAAAAGAGGTTCTGAGTCGGTGACTATCATTAACAGCTCTTTATTTCAATCATTGAACCGAACCGGCAAAAGGCAAAAAGCCTCCGGCTTTTATACCTTTTTCCGCGGCAGCCGCGGCCAATGGCAGCGATTCAAGTCTCCCGCTCTTGGTTTGAACCAATCGCGGGAGACTCCAATCGGGCCAATCGGCGCGGCTCGCCTGGCCAATCAGAAATCCCTGCGCCTTAGCCAATCAAGGCGCAGGGATTTCGAGTAGTCCATTTTGATACATAACAGTATGTATATCTCAGCACATCCAGTAGGTATGATCAGTAGGGGATATACTGGGTGTTGTAATTCAACAGAATTTGGAAGATTGTAAGCCCTCATACCTGAGTGAGAAGAATAATTTAACTTTTCTATTACAAAGGAAATCCAGATTCAGATAGAGTAGTTATGAAAGAATCCCCAGATTCTAATTAATCTGGAATGGGGGGAGAATACTTACATGAGAAAGAGCAATGCCTTTTAAACTGTCTCCTGGAACCTAACTCAGGGCCAAGCTACACATTATACACATTACGTATAATTACATTATATGTAACTCCTTGGAACATCTCTGAAAATGTTCCAGCCAGTACAGGTAGTCCTTGACTTAGGACCACAATTGAGCCTAAAATTTCTGCTGCAAAATGAAACATTTGTTAAATGAGGGGTTTTTTTTGCCCCATTTTGCAATCTTTTTTTTGCCACAGTTGTTAAGTGAATCATTGCAGTTAAATTAGTAATATGGTTGTTAAGTGGGGAACTTCCACAGAGCTTCAAGAAAGCTGTATCAGAAAAAAATGCAACACTGAGATGTAGACGTGTGCAGAATTCTGGTCTGAGTTCTCTCTAATCTGTGCTTTCTCCCCGTTATGCTTACCTTTCCCAAGGATAAAGGTAGAAGTTCTGACAGTAAGGTTCACAGGGTGGTGGTGCTGCAGTAACTGTCTTCTGCGCAGCTATTTGTTCAGCAGGGTCTTCTGTCAAACTCTGCTCAATGGCCATCTGAATAAGTTCCTCCTCACTCATGCTGCTGTACAGGCTGTATTCCTCATGTCCAATTGTACCTGCTCTTGCTACGGTAACTTGTGTGGTCATTTTCCGTTCTCTTGTAAGTCAGAAGGGATGATTAAAAATAACCCTGGAATGTATATAAATACAAGTCACATACCTTATCATGGGTAGGATACGACAGGGTTAACTTCCGGTTCAGGATTTACAAGCTTCCCTGCATGCTGGGAGCCGCGCACCTGTAAATCATCACCAGCACGCTGGGTGCAGAGAAGCACCTTTGAAACAGCCCTCTTTTCCTGCTTTTTAAACTGCAGCTGTGCCTCATTCGGCAGCTGAAGTTGCAAAATCAGAAAATAAAGATCAGGTAAGAGCCCGGGTGGGCAAAAAAATCAGCAGACATAGAAGCGGTTCTATGTCTGCTGCTCTTCAGAACTACCGGTTCTACAGAGGTGGACAGAACTAGTAGAAATGCACCCCTGGATCACATGGACCCTGCTGTCACTCAAGCAATACTTCACTCCCCAGTTTCCAGGCACTGAAAATGTGATAACAGATGAAGGCTGACTTCACGCCTGATTTCAAACCTTATGAACTTATGGGCATCTCAGGGAGAACATCGGCTGTGATCTCCTCCCACCCCAAAGACAATGATCACTGAATGGTAACTTTTGACATAAAGAAGGGGGGACATTATTACATGATTTAAAACTTTATCTCATCATAGTAATTATATGTAATTAGTTTAAAGATAATTATAATTTAAATGCATTTGATTTCAATCCTCTTCCCATCTTTTATCATGACCAAACATTTTTACTTGTGGAAATGGTTTCTTGACATGTCATTTAAAAAACAAGTGACACAGGATTTTTCTATACATTCCCCCTGGATCATCTTAAATACACAGTCATCTTCTTTGGAATAAATACATTTTTCTTTTTTATTCTTTTAATTCTTAAATTAAACTTGAACAACTTATAAAGTAGTTAAAATTATTGTCTGATTGCTTCATGTTTTTTATTGTTACTAGTGTTATTAATTTTCTTATCCATTTGATTTATATCCCACTTTTCTTCCAGCTCAATGCAATATATGTTATCTGCCTCTAATTTCAAGTCTAAAGCAGAGTGTTATTGGGATAATCACATTACTGACCTAAAAGTATCTCATTAGTCTGATCAGATAGATAGAATGTATGATTATGTTTAAGGAAACCCAGTTTCAGCTCTTTATTTAACCATAAAAATGTATTAAATGACTGGGTCAATTTGTGATACCTACTTTTGTCAAAACATTTCTTGGAATAATTAAAAAGTAACATGAATAAGTATATTTGCAAAAGTTTTATTAATAATTAGTTCTTTCTCCCAGTGCCTTCATATGTCAAGTTTATTGTTGTCCAACCTGTTGTTCAGGCATTCAGTCCATGTGATGATTCCGGTAAAACGTTAACCCCCCACTGACATCACTCAAATGATATCTTTCTTTGGCAGATCTTTTTGCATTCTCAAGCTCTTATGTTTTGAATGTCTGAATTGAGGAAAAACAGAATGAATGTGGAGGGAAATCATTGGGTGATACCAAATAGACGACAGTGTGGCATAGATGACTAAGTGCCAATTCGACTCTACATTTCTCGTGCAGAAGTACCCTAGTATGTCTTGGGGGAATATGGACGTATCCTTAATGGAAGTAATGTATTCAGAGCAATTTCTTCTTCTTTCATGCATATGTTCTGGCTGGCAACAACCAGTAACAGAATGCTGGGTAGGTACTCAGTCTTAAATCAAATGGATTGTGCCTGTGGTTGATTGTATTGGTCTGGATTCCCAGGAGGGAACGGTACTTTCCAGAGGAGTAAGCGATAGCTCATTTCAAATCGTCTGTGTCAGACAAAGTGGATGAAGACAGTCCCTCCTTGACAGTTCTTATTGTACAATTCCTTAGACCAGTGGATGGGCATCTATCAAAGATAAATGTGTTAAATAAATAAATAAATCACCAGGGTTAAAGGAAAATGTACCAGATTAGAAGCAATATGACAGCCATATATATTTTATGCACTCATTGTCCCAGTTACATAGAACATGGAGACAGTTTTTCTATTCAAAGTGTTTATGTGTATTACTAGGAAGAATAATCCTCTTCTCCCTTGCATTGGCCTGATGTGTTGCATTATTTTCTGGATTACCATTCCTGTTTCAGTATCCAAAAAATAAATCAGGGAAGGGATTTATCTACTTTCTTTCACCATCTACTCCATTTTAAACAAATAGTAATTTCCCCTTGCTTTTTATGAGAAGGGGACAGGCATATGGTAAATTTTACCATCATAAACATTTTGTTATAAACTTTGTAAATTAGATGACTGTTTCTCTAAAACATTGAAAAGCTTCTGGGGACCTAAAAGGAAACTTCTCGAAGGATGTCATCAAACAAGCTTTCTTCCCAAGGCACAGCAATAGAGGAAAAAGAACAATTGGCAGACTTTAAAATAACAATTGGCAGACTTTAAAAATGTAATGTAAAAGATTATTCCCATTAGTTGATATTTTCAGAGAATTGTATATTTTCTACAAAATCAGAAGGGCCTCTTATTAGTGCTATTACAAATCAACTTTCCCTCTTTCTTTCCCACTCATCGTCTCTAGGGTTGTGTATTTTAAAAATATTCTGCTTGGGTCAGGTTGCAACTGGCATTTGCCAAGTATTTCATATGACACATAAAACAAAATAAACAGCTTGCAGCAGGTCACTGTGTGAAAAGCATTGCAAAGCAGAACTTCCCTTTTAGTAGGTATAGTGTTGCTTGCTGTTTTATAACAGCAATAAAATAATTATCTGGATACCCTGGAAAAGTTGTGCACTAAACAGCATAGTTGTTTTAAATGTTTTCCAATTCAAACAATATGATTTGGAGACCAAGCTGAATTTGTCAAAAAAACCCTAAACTTTGGAGGAGTGGCATAGCCCCTAGGTACCACTGCATTAAAATTCCGGGCATCCACAGCTGATTTTGCTAGTAAACAAAGATAATGGAAGCTGCAATTGGTGATTATTCTGTTATATCACTATCTTAGAATTTTGGCTCATCCCTTTGTGGCAAGCTCCATCAACTCAGTAACTGCTTGTTTATGCTTTGGCCAAATATATCTATGGAGTTTAGACCTGAACTTTGACAAGGCCCTTCAAAAAACCTGAATTGTTTCTTTTTCCTCTATTCTCTTGTAGACTTGCTTGTACATTGACTTGCTGCTTGGCCCACTTAACACTTCAGCTTCAACTGACAGAGATGGGCTGTTCTGTAGAATTCTTTGATACAAAGCAGAATCCATGCTTTCTTCAATGACGATGAAGTCATCTAACTCTTGAGATAGCAAAATATCACACAATAAAGAATAACAGAATAATACTTTGGAGGTCTTCTAGTCCAACCCTCTGCCCCAACAGGAAATCCTATACCATTTCAGACAAATGGTTGTCCAATTTCTTCTTAAAAACCTCCAACTTCTGGAGACAAGTTGTTCCACTGATTAATTGTTCTTCATGTCAGGAAATTTCTCCTTAGTTTTAGGATGGTTCTTTCCTGGATTAGTTTCCATCCATTGCTTCTTGTCCTGCCTTCAGGACAACAATGATACTATAACCTCAGAATTTCACAGTTGGTATGAGGTTCTAATTGTGGAATGTGGCAAATATTTGGTTTCCACCACATGTAACATCACTCACATATCCCCCAAGGTACAATTTTTAACTCATCTGTTCTCAGAGCATTTTTCCAGAAGTCTGACCAGTCATCCAAGTGCTCCTTGTCAAACCTGAGACAAAGAAGATCTGCTTAGTGAGCAAGGAATTCCACTTTTCCATTTCCCCATGAATCTGATTTTCACCCAGTGCTTTTGTACTGGTGGTGCTATGAATACTGTCTTTAGCTAAGGTAGAGGAAACTTCCAGATCACTATATGTAATTCTGGGATTCCCTGTGATTTCCTGGATTGTTATAATTGATGGAACTAAAAGGTTTTTTAGATTTTTTTATATTAATCCATTGCATGATAAACAATTTAAAAAATAAAACAAAATAAAAGGAGCAAGTGCCAACTCTGGAGTTATTTGCTTACCCATAATCAATTTACCCCTTACTAGGATCCACATGAAATTCTAATAATATCCAGTGGGAAATAATCTATGATTGTGAAATCAAAGATTTTAATGCAAGCATTTTTTTTTCATGGAATTTTGTAACTGTATAGCTCCTCATATGATTAGGATCATAAACTATTGTATCTATGGTAAACCATTTTCTCTTTTTAAAATCAAAAGAAGTATTAAAACACTGGAAATAAACACATGTTTGGAGTTCAACTACAAATCTCTAGAGTGCTATTTTATTCCTTTCTTTGGGGGGTTGATTGGACCAAAACATTACTTTATGGCACTTTCTATTTCATTATAGACATACAACCTTGAAAGAAAGTATTTGGCTGAGGTATCTGGCAATATGCAGGTGATTAACCAAGATTCTGCAGTTCAATGTGTACGTTTTGGTGCCAGGAGACATACTTCACAAAGTACTGTAGGTGGAGCATCTCAGTAAAGTACACTTCAGTGGCAATGTTTTAAAGGATTCTGGGCCATAGCCAATGTTTTCAAGAGCCTCATGTTGTATACCCCTGATAAGACAAGCACCTTCAAACATTACCAGATTTATGTACATGACTTGTCCCTTGTTTTCCTTTTAGGTTAAGAATGAAATAACGAAGAAATTGTTACTGTGAAATAGAAGTAAGCAATCTGGGGTTCTCCAGATATTTTATTAAATTGTACTTTTTACAATTTTTTTTAGAATAGAACATAATTCTTTATTGGCCAAGTGTGATTGGACACACAAGGAATTTGTCTTGGTGAAAATACTCTCAGTATACATAAAGAAAAGGTACATTTGTCAAGAGTCAAGAATCATAAGGAATAACACTTAATAACAGTCATAGGGTACAATAAACAATCAAATCATACTAGGAAACAGTCAATACAAATCGTTAGGATACAAGCAACAAGGTTATAGTCACACAGTCACAAGTGGGAGGTGTTGGGTGAAATGAAGGATGGGAGGATTAATAGTAATAGTAATGCAGCCTTAGTAAATAGTTTGATAGTGTTGAGGGAATTATTTGTTTAGCAGAACAATGGCGTTTGGGGGAAAACTGTTCTTGTAAATTTCTTGCCATTAGCTAAAGTGTATCAATGGGTTGACTGTTTTCATGTATTTGCCCTACGATAGAAGTTTCAAACAGGAATCACCTGAAGTATGAATGAGGCATTGTTTGACACATTTGTCTGGTCCCTTTGAAATCTCATTCTCTATAGAATTTCTGCAAATTGCAGGATGGTGGTTGTGGAAATCAATGGTGAAATCTTGCCTTACTGTTGATTGAGTGCTGTTACCCTTTCCAGAACTCAGAAAGCCTCCTCATTTCCAGGCTGCTTCGCTAATCTTTTCTAAGACTTTCTGATATCCATAAGAAAATGTTAATTAGCAATTGTTGATTTGATTTGATTAGATTTGAAAATTTAACCAAAATGGGGTCTCCTGGTTCTTACAATAGTTTTATTCATATGAAGCCAGGATTTTGACAAAGTCCAACTGACTTTGAGATCAGGGTCCTTAGAACTCTTTATTCAAAGGTCTAATCATTGCTAAGAATATATGTTATAAACCTAGATTATCCATATGTTCAGACTCTTTTATTCTATCAAATCAAGAATTTTGACAAATTGTAGATTGACTTTAACATATGAGATCATAGCCCTTGGTACTATGGATTCGATGACCTATTCATTGCTATGAATATACACTATGAACCTAGATAATCCATATGCTTAGACTGTTAATTACATAGAATTCATAATGATAATAGTTCTATAATATACATAAAATGAATGTCCTGCAATTTGTCCTGCTTCTCATATTCCTTATACGTCATAGCAAACATAATGAAAGGAAAAACAAAGTTTGCATTAAAAATTGTCCTTGGTAGAAGTGTGGTTAGGTAGTTTTAGCTTTTGGATTTAATGGTCTTACAGGAAGCCCCTTCCTTAAATAATAAGCAAACATTAGATTACTTTAAAATGTGGTAAACCAATCCAGCTATTCGTTTAGCTGATTAGATCAGTGCCTTGTAACCTTGGCTACTCTAAGATGTGTGGACTTCAATTCCGAGAATTTTCCAGCCAGCATGCTGGGAATTGCTAAAGGCCATCATTCCATGCATTTAATATCCTTCCCCCTTTCTCTTTTTCTGCAAAAGCTTAACTTGCAATCCTGTTTTCTATGAAATACTCACATCTTTCTTTAATAACAATGGAGCCTCTCCTGCTTACTTGAATATAGGATTCCACCTTGATATACACTGAGCAATTTCTTTAGGTGGTGGGAACTGTAATGGACCCAAAGAGCTACAGCCATTGAGTGAACTGTGTTTATTTCACTATGCCCACATGTATACTAGAATGAAATGCATTGCTTTTGTTATGTCTGGGGCATAACAATGATGGAGATAAGCCGGTAGAAACAGTGAACTTCAAACTCTTTATTTACATGGTGTGACAGCTCAAACTGGAGGGCTGCTATAGCCTTCCTTATATAGGCAATTTATTAACTATTCAATCAATAGCAATACTGGAGCGCCAGCTCCGTTAACCAATGAGAATGGCCTGTTAATGGCCAATCAGATGTTCCTGAACGGACCAATCCAATCCTGCCATTAACAGCCAATCAGAAGTGCAGGGCCAGAACCCTGCACTTGACTTCAAGCTCAGATAACTTTATTGGCATTATTCATTCACAACAGCTTTTTTACTGCAAATTGGACAAGGGAGGATTGGAGATCATTCTATAAGCACACGATTTGTGCATTTCTATCTCACTCATTTCTTTACTTACATGTAATTTCTTGTATTGCTTTAAAATCAGCATAATAAATCAGCATAGAATTGGTCCTCAGTTCTATTTTCCTATCTTTCCTTAATTCTTCCTGAGCCAGCTTATTGTTGTTGCTATTATAGCTTTGCTTTATACATTACATAAAGCCACACACTACTTAACTCTAAATTATAATTGGCTGGGTTTTCATAATATATAAAAACATAGCAGAGGTTTCAAAGCACAATTTGATTTACATATACTGAATCAAACCAAATAAACCACAATTTGATTTAGTGTACTATATGAACCAGGCTAGTGTACAAGCTGTTGTTTATTGTCCAAGACTACCCACTGCATGAGCCATAATTTTCCAAGCATTTGATTTCCAAATACAGACATTACTTTGCAGATTTCTCAATCCAATATCTTTAGATGAACTAAATAACCTGTAGATCGAGAACTGCCAAATATATTTAAAAGCTGGTTCAGCACAAAGCAGGGCAGTTCCTGATGATGAAACATTTCTGAGCAAATAAATTCCATCCATCCTCAGCTGCCAAAACAGCTGTTTATGAAGTAAAGTTGGCACATCACTTGGTGCAACAAGTTTTTTGCTCTATTTTACTGTTTATCACTACATCCATTCATCCACACCACTGGTATAAAGATTAAAACTATCTGAATAAAATAAATTGTAACTTTAAATGACTTTCCCTCTTGTTGAAGAAATTGATTAAGAAAGTGGAAAATGTTCATATTCCCATAGTATATTTCAGAAGTAGCTCCTAGAGAAATGCATATAGATATGTACTTTGTAGAAAGTAATTTAAATTCAGAATAACATATATTTTAACATTTGTCCTGTTACTCCATGTGTAAATTCTTTCTCATAGCTAATTCATTATAATTCAGCATTTGGAGAGAAGAAAAAATATGCATATTGCATGCAATATTAATTCTGAACCAAAATAATACACTTAAACCATGCATGATTACCTTGTAATTTGTAGAAAGTTGTTTACTGCAGAATTATTTTTTCATGGACTATTAAATCAGAATATTCCCTTTTGGATGCATTGCTCTCCTGTCTCTCTGTGTTGATAAAATGCAAAGCAGCTTTGAACTTTCTCCTGCTTTGAAGTCTGGAGTTTATTTCTGGATCACCCCATGATCAACATTTACAAGCCAAAATGTAAGTTGTTCTGCATATCAAATTTCCTGTCTGAAGTTTGAAACAAAATGACTTGTTACTTCTCTTTAGACTTCTTTCTGTAGCATTATAATTTGTAGAACTTCACTTTGCCTAACTTCCTTTCACTAAATGACACAAAGCTAGCCCTTTTATTATATCACTATTCATTTGCTGTCCTGGACAAGTAGACCATATATGGCCATTCTGCTGATGGTGAAAGGAGGAAAAATTGCCTGTGATTCTCTTTAGCACATCTACTTCATTTATAGCCCTGGCTTTCTCTAGGATTGTTTCTCTTCTGGTATTTTTAAACTCCAAGTTCCATCAATGAGAACAAAGAAGTCAGGGATAATGGGAGGATTAATAATTGGCTGAAAGGTTTTAAAGAGTGAGAAAGTGCTGTCTTAGTTCAGTGGAGAAGATGTAAGACAGATATCTACATCTGAATTAACAAACTGTGAATTCTGTATCAACAGGTATTACTCACCATTTTTAATCATAGGGGGAAAATACCTAAAAAATTAGAAATTTTGCATTGGAATGCTTCAACTTTTAAAAAATATTTAAATGTCTGCTTTTTCTATAAGACTTTTAATGCAGTTGGATATAAAAATTGGATAGGGGTGAAGATTTAGTGTGCATGTTGGACTAAGCAAGATGTATTAGTTATCTACAATTAGTTAATACATGGCTATACAGTTTAGTTTGATATGTAAACCCACCTTTTAAAAAAAAATCATAGACTTAAAATGAAAATAGAAAGAGATTGTAGGTGAAGACTGTTATCTTCTATCCAATTCCCATGAACTGAATTGTAACAATCCTCTATAAGATTATTTTAATGAAAAGAGGGCTTCACTTTAATAAATAAATACAATCAATTTTAGAGGGATATTTATGTTATTTTGATATAACAAAACTGACACCACTGTATTCCAGCTTAAAAATTACTACTACTACTATTCTGGGTGTCTCAGAACAAGCAAAAAAAATGCAATAAAATTAACAGAAAGTAAAGAAAAAAGATGGCAAGTAACATGGTGAAATAAGAGGCCTGGGAGAGATGTTATATATAATGTGTTGTTTTCCTGGTACCAGAAGATTTTGTCACTCTTTTTTTCAAAAAAAGCTTGATCAAACAGTGTGGCTTTCCTTTAATTAGGCTGCTTTTCTGTCTTAATAATCTATGTTTATTCCTGTTTTCTTAAGATTCAGTTTGGAGTTCTACAAAGTTATTACGCTTTATTAACAGAATTCAGTAACATTTGGAGTACATTAATGATGGAAAATAGACATTATTAATATTCTTTGAATTAACATCTCTTCCTGTTTGTTTTCTTGTGCAATACAGTGTCTGAGGTTATTTTTCATATTGTTACTAGAACAAAATGTAGGCCATCATTTCTGAATTCAAGGCATGCATCTATCAAGGAATGCATCTGTTTCTGCTATTCTTTGAACTCTGCTGGCTGCACAGACATCATTGGTTGCATGAAGGAACTCAAGAGGCAATATTTTCCTTAGAAATATCAAATCCAGCTGACCATCAGAAGTGAAACTTCAGACTATGGGAAATATTTATTTGTGTTAAGGAAAGTCCTTCCAAAAATGATAAAGGACATTCTTAAAATTGTACTAGACCACTGAGCATTAAAAAAAAAAACCTGGCCTCAGTTCCTGCCCCTCAAGGCTGCATGACAGACAAACATCTGAGATGAGCCAAAAGCAAAGCAGAAGTTGAAAACAAAAGGCAAAGCAGGAAGTGGCATTCAGAAACCAGCCAAAAGTTGAAATCGATGAGAATTAGGGATTCAGAAACATAAGCCCTCTTACACACTTTTCTGTTCATGAATGATGAGTGACCAGTTTGAGTGGTCATTAAGATATTCTACTGAGGAGATGAGTCCCTTCTCACCATGAGGATAGTACATGTGCTTGTACCTATACATACTTCTAGACCAAACATGAAGATGGCAGTCCATTTATTTCTATGACCAAACAGTTTATCATTGTCCATTTTATAACTCCAGAGCAGGGGTGATTTTCCCCTTGATCTCAAAGACTTCACCCTTATTTTCTGCTGCTTGAGTTTATACTTTGACTGGATGCAAGTCAAGAAACCAAAGCAACGAGAAGGAAAATTTTAAATATGACTTTCTTTTCCAGCAGTTGGGTAACTTTTGTTTTTTAAATAATGAAGTAGTTCTTTCACCCTTCTGAAAATATTGGGGCTTATTTTTGTGTATAATTTTTGTGTATAAAATATACACACACGTACACATATATTAAAATATCATTCCAATTTATATTGAGTAGAAATAGATTTTTAATTTTTTTTATTTATTTAGTGAGTTTATGTTAAGATTAAAGACAATCTTTAATATTAAAGAAAAAATTAAAATTTGAAAAATACAAAGTAAGAAAGAAAAGAAAAAAAAATCAACAGTCACTGTCTTAGTAATGAATTCAATTATATTATAATATGAGATTATTAGAAAATATCCCAAAATGTCTGCCATGCAAACACATATTGTTGCATTCTTTTATCTTTTATACTATCTTTTTCAAAACAGATAAATCACACATATCCAGCAAATACTTCCAATTTCTCTGTATAATTACTTTAGCCAACACCCATGTTCAGCACATAATATCTGATAGTCATATTCAAAAGCTTGTGTAGAAATAGCTTTGCCTTTTGCCTGGTGGACTTTGATGGATACCAGAGGGCAACTAAGCAGATTAAGAATGCCAAATAAAAATGGCTAGTCTTTATTAGCATTGTGGATCTTGCAGGAGAAATTCCTCCAGCATGTCCATTTAATGTTCATAATTTAATATTCAATTGCACAGCATTAGTAAAAGTTCATTATATGTCACCTGCAGAACTAAATCCTTAAACTCTTGTTGTTGGAGAATGTACTAATTATTGTTTCTCTAAATTGGGGATGGGCAACTAGGGCCTCTTTATGATCTGTGGACTTCCAACTCCCAGAATTCCTGAGCCAGTCACGCTCAAAGGCCATAGTTGACCACTCCTGTTCTAAATAGAACTGGGATAACATCATCAAACAAAGAACTGCCAAGAGAAATGAATGGTCAAGAGGAAGAGAGGCTTGCCAAAAATAAAAATAAAATAAAAAAATCAGAAGACAGAGGGGAACTGAAAGCAGCAAAATTAAGTGAGAAGTGCAGTTTTCAGGAAAGGTTTCTGCTTCTGGTGTGAAAAAGCCCAGGTTGGTTTCTAAAAATAAAATTAACCTTCTTTTCAACTCTGCATTAATATGGAAGCCTGCTATGAATAAGTTAAGCAATTACATCAATTAAGATCTGATATATATTTAAATATGTGATTTCATTCTAGAATTTTAGATAGTTTACAATAAACAAAAACATACACAAAATATCTTGGTAAACATACACGCACATACAAGCAAACATATATGCTCCCCAAATTACTTACCATAATTTCTACAGTAATTCTTCACCTGTTATACCTGTTTTCAAAGGACCATTGGAAAATCATATCTTGACTGCAGTTTGCAACAGCAGGAGAGGGACCATCCCATAAGATTCAGAGCGTTGTGCTTTGGGTTTTAGAGATAGCTTATCTCTCTCTGTATGGAAAATACAGAGGTTTATTAATGTGCATAATTAGGGTTCAGCTTCAAGAAAAAGTGTGATAAATAGGCTAAGAATTGGTCCTAATTTCTCTTAACTAGGCATCCAGTCACTCTGAATGATATATACATTTTCTCCTACGCTGTCATAGCAAAGGCATGCAGTTGTTATATTATTGAGTTTTGTATGTTCCCATGTATGGAGTTTTATTGTTCTGTATTGTGGTTACTATAGCTCAGGGATGTCAAACTCACAGCCTGCAGGCCAGTTGCATCACACTGGCCACTGGTCTAGCGAAGGGGAAAAAAGTTCCAATACGTCACATGATGCCGCTGTGACTACGTGAGTTTGACATCCTTGCTACAGCTGGAAAAACACACACCCTCATTTGCAAGAAGTGAACAGGCCTTCCTCCATATCCTCCTCCTCTTCCCCCTTTTTCCTCCTTTTTATCTATCTGATGTCACACAGCCTAATGTGTATTATGTTGTCTAACCCCGTTTGAATCTACTGTACTTCAAAAACACCAATATGGGAAAACTGGTATACAGAAACAGTATAGTTATCTGAGCCTCTCACTGCCATTTTAGCTGTCTGCTGTCTTAGGCTGATAAATCAAACCTTAGAAGAACTGACTGTTATTACAATCTTAGATTCACTTTGTGTAAATATCAAGAGAAGGTCAGGCACACAGCTTCAGAATGGAAGTAATGTTAAAGTGGAACATAGAGTTATAAATAGAACTGGATTTTAAGCTAAAATAAAGGGAAGTGTATACACATATACATTCCCTTAGTGAATAAACATGGCTGTCTATGGTCTTTGCTTAGCAAATATCATTTGTTTTCAGATGTGGTTAAGAGGAATTTTTAATTAAAGCTTTGTTGCTGAATTTTAAGAAATATTTGGAAAGCTTGTCTAGTTAGCAGTAGTCAAAGCAGAGCCAGGAAAACAAGAAATATAATTATATGACAAACACTTTTACTAAAAATGTGTGATTGAAGTTCTACTCATTTAAAAAGGATTACAGTACAAACTGGTTTTAAGAGTTAAGATTCAGCCCTGACATGATTTTCACCTGCAAAAATAGCCAGTATCTTGACACTGTGTACACTTGACCTAAATAAAGAGAAATGTTCAAAGGACATTTACTACAAACTGACCATTTTTCTGACCACTTTTCATTCATAAAGATTAAGGAATAATGCAGAGAAAACAGAGATTCAAAACAACTGTAGGGATTATCATAATCATCAATCATTATTGATAACTCACCTCAGTCACTATTATGTATCTTAGGGCAAGATTTAAGGCGATAGTTTATAAAAAACATAAAAAATAAAACTGATAAAAATGTCATAAGAAAACAATTTTAGATTAAAAACACATAAAGGGACCTCATAAGGAAAATAAGGGTTGATTTGGTAAAAATCAAATAAAGTAAGATGTTGGGCCTATTTCTGAGGATTTAAGAGAAACAGTGATGAGAAATGTTTAAAAGAAGGAATTCCACAAGTGTGGGGCCTCCAATAAAATGGCCTTCCCTATTGCTCACCAACTTGATCCTCAAATAGTCCTTTGTCATATTTTTGAATGTGACATTTATGTGAAGTAAGTCTGGTCCAACTCTGGTTTGAAGGAAAATAACAATAAGAAAATATATTGGATCATACTAGACAAGGGCTAATTGTGATTGCTAAAAACCAATACTGACTCAGTGACAGATAATCAGTCAATGCACTAGCTAGTAGATCAAAACAAAGAACAGAAGTAATTCTAATAAAAAAAAAATGTTTGTTGAATGGGGAGCATATCTATCCAGGGGTGGGATTCTTCCAGTTCAGACCAGTTCTATAGAACTGGTTGTTATGATTCTGCGCAGTTCAGAGAACCGGCAAATCATGCCACTGGCTGGCCCCGCCCCTCTCTGCCTGCCCCTCCCCTCCCCTCCCAGTCTTCCCTTATCATGCATGTGCAACATTGCACGGATGCCCGACATCATTGATTGCGTTCTTCCCTGCCCAGTCACTCATTAAGATATTTCTTTTTTCCCCCTCCCGATGATCAGCTGTTCCTATGATCAGCTGTGCCAGGATTCCCCTTGCTTATTTACTGTTTCGCCCAGGAGGCTTCCCTGAGGCCCAGGAAGGCAAAAATGGAGGGAGGGGCCCCAGCCCTGGGCCCCAGTGAAGTTTCCTGGGAGCAAAAACACCCTCCCAGGAGGCTCCCAGGAGGCATAGGAGGCCCCAAAACAGAGCATGGGGGGGGTGCTACAAGTCCCCCCCATGCTCAGTTTTTCTTCCTTCCTGAGCCCCAGGGAAACCTTCTGGGAGCAAAAACACCCTCCCAGGAGGCTCCTCTGAGGTGTAGGAAGCCCCAAAACAGCGCAGGGGGTGCTACATGCCCCCCTCCCATGTTCAGCTTTTTTCCTCCTGGGCCCCAGGGAAGCCCCCCCAGGAGGCTCCCTGAGGCCCAGAAGGCCCAAAAAATGGGGCAGGGGTTGCTGCAAAAAGAAAGACACACCCACACAGTCACATGCAGGGCTGCCAACTCTCACGCAATCAGCGTGAGACTCACGCAATTCAATCAATTTTGACTGTCTCACTCTGATAAACAAAATCTCACGCTAAACCCCCAAAATCATGGAATGTACAAAAATATCCCTACATTCTCTGATTATATTCTGAATATTCCCCTTAGCTTAGGAGAAGGATGAGCTCCCAGCGCCGCCCCGCCCTGCCCAGCCACCCCACCGCGCCTCTTTTCCCGCCTTAATCCTTCTGCCTGCGTCCCGTAACTGTCACGATGCCGATCATTATCGCTTCAGGAAAGCGAAGAGCAGGAGGCTTCTTCGCCGCCCGGGGCGCTCGCAGCCACTTTGCCCTGCCCTCTCCCTCTCTGCAATGTCCTCTGGGACAAGCCAGCTGCCCTAGGCTTTCCAAAGAAGGACACGAGGGGGCTGGCAAAGCCTCTTTACAGCCTCGGCCAGTAATAACAATGGTAAGCAAAGCCAACGGAGTGGCTTCCATTTAACCCTTTGGTGTTTAAATCTTTGGTGATGTTTCTTTATTTTCTCTGGCTGGATTTCTGACCCAGGGGAGAAAGACCATTTAAAAAAGCAAAAAGGACAGAAAGAACACCAAGAAAGAATGGGACAAACCCCCCCCCCCCAAAAAAAAGAGATCCAACACAACTCTGAATAAAATTATTATTATTTTAAATTTTATTATTATTATAATTATTATTACCACCCCTTTACACGCCTTATGCTCTCTTTTAGCTGATCCAAAAGAGTCTTCCCAAACCAGCAAGGCGAGAAGCGCGCCAGGCTGATCTATAAAGGGGCTGGGCAGCTTTTTTGCAAAATACTTAATAGAAAGGTTGGAGGACTGACAGGATTACATCTCTGGCAGTGGATGAAGGAATCACTTTTTCCTCTTTCTCCTTTGAGTTTAAATCCTAGGTCTCCATGCACCAGATCGACAGGACTGTACTACATTATTATCATATTTTCAAACCCTTAGATAAGGACTCAATAAGGACTTTTTTTGATGCCAGTAGGCTTCTCAGCCCCAAATTGGGATAGCCCTGACTCAACTAGAACATATTCTAATCTTAACACAATTTACCATCCAAAGAGCAGTAAGACCATTAAGTTCAGAATCTAAACTTACCCAATAAATAATATACTGTTTCCTCACTGTGCTCAAGCTTCAGAATACAGTAGATGAGTTTTACAGTTAACAATATGTATATTTATATGAAGCACTCATTATTTGATTAAATGTTTAGTTTATACATGTCTGAAATTATGAACCCCTATTTCAGTCAACAAGTTAGTATATAATTAAAGACTGAGACTATAGCATTTGATATTGGCATGTAGTATGGTATTTGATACAGAAAGAAGAATACCCATTGATGTATTTGCATTATCTCTGTAGTTGTTTCGGGTTTTTGTCTTTTTGTTGCACATTGAATTCATCCTATAGTGGTCTATAGTACATCACTAAGCTAATAAAGTCAGTTGAGGTAGAATACTGCAGTTACAAGTCAGGAACTTCAATTATTCATGGTCAGTGAACTGCATTATTAATATCTTACAAATCCGGTTCAAGTACATTGGTGCTGCTTGCATGTATGTATATGTCCAAATCATGACTAAAGTATGCATCAGATTGCACCATTTAAAATGTAAAATTGTCAAAGCTCCCTACCGTGGAAGGGGGGACACCCCCCTTCCACACCATCCCCCCCCCTCGGTCGCTCCGTTCCCTCGCAGTGTCTCACTCCAAACTATCACTCAAGGTTGGCAGCCCTGCACATGGCCATGTCCACCTAGCCACACCCACCAAGCCATGCCCACCTAGACATGCCCACAAAACCGGTTGTTACAAAATTTGAATCCCTCCCCTGTATCTATCCCCAATGGCTGATTTAAATTCTTTAAAATAACAGGCATTACCTTATTGTAAATGTTTCCACATGACTAAGTCTGGTCCTTAAACTAGTTAACTGCCGATAGAATTTTAATCCAAGCCTAAAACCAGCCCAAATATGTGTAAAAACTCTCCCAATAAACAAAACAGAATGGAAATCTTTCAGTGGCCAAAGTCTTAAAAAATATGGTAAGTATTTGATTTTTGTATGTTTTAGTATACATATAGTCCTCAATTCATGACCACAATTGAGCCAAAAATTTATGTTGCTAGGTGAGACATTTGTTAAATGAGTTTTGCCTCATTTTACAGTCTTTTTTACCACTGTTGTTAAGTGAATCATTTCTGTGGTTAAATTAGTAACACTGTTGTTAAGAGAATCTAGGTTCCCCATTGTTAGAAGTTCACAGAAACTAATCACATGACCCCGGGACACTACAACCATCATAAATATGAGTCAGTTGCTGAGCATCTGAATTGTTATCATGTGACCATGGGGATGCTGGAACAGTTGTGTTGTGCATGCATAAAGATTTAATAAAGTGTAAGCTTGGAGTTAAGTGCAGGGTTCTGGCCCTGCACTTCTGATTGGCTGTTAAGCGGCTGGACTGGATTGGCCCGTCCCGGGGAATCCGATTGGCCCTTAACAGAGAGTTCCTATTGGTTATAAGAGCTAGCGCTCCTAGCTCATTATTGGTTAAAAGTTACAGGGTTTGCCTATATAAGGGGGGTTTAACTGCTATTGAAAAAGAAGTCACAATGTAAATAAAGAGCTGAAGTTCACCGTTCAGAGGCTTGTCTCCATTCTTTCTCGCCCATGCTCAAAACGTAACAAGTTGTAAGTGTGAAAAATGGTCATTGGCTCCTTTTTTCAGTCCCATTGTAACTTTGAATAGTCATTAAATGAATGGTTATTAAGTTGAGGACTACCTGTATTAATTCATAAATTAATGTATTATATGTTTCAATTTTTTCCCATGGAAAATCAGAAAGAGAATGTATTTCCTTCTTAGTAGCTTTCTAAAAATATTGGACCCTGCAACTTCTAAGCCACAAAATAGGGGTTCAATATATGCCTGCAGGCTGTGGATCAACCAGTACAGAAAAAATAAATGTGAATACCTGTAACTTTTTCTCCTATTTTCTACAACTTTTGCTGCACCATAGGATATTAGGGATGCCTCATTGGAAAAAGTTCAGAGAAACTTATCTTTACCCTTTAGATTGTCTTTTATTTTAGTCTACAACAATTCAACATTTAGTGTGAACATCTGCAGATATAAGCTTATATCTGCAGCCCACAGTGGCTTTATACATGTTTGAAATTTCTGATTCCCCAGTTTAAGTACATAGGCTTTTCCCATGGATATTCATATGTAACATTTTGGGGGATGGGCCTAGAAGTCAACAGTCTTGGGAGTAAAATAGAATCATAACTTTTCTATAATTATTATTATTAATAACTTTCCTCTTTATCTCTTTTCCATTCCAAAATACCACTTTCTAACACTGCATTTCAGAAACCTTTTTAAATAACCAATGGTAAAATTTGACCTAAGTACCGTCTTAATTGCCTCAATCACTTACTATTAAAATCATTTTGAAGGAATCAGATTTTCCTATCACCATCTTGTTTTGAAAAACTGACATTTATTTGTTTGCCCTATATCTACGCTGTGAAGTTAAAATTAGCACAAGTGTCTGGACAAAATGTCAGATGACGCTAAAAAATATCTGTTGCACAACATACCATCAAATGTGTAGCATTTAAATCAGTTAAAAATAACACCGCACTTAACAAACATGGCAGGCTCCTGGATTATATCTAATGATGTGATAAACAAACTCATAACAGAAATCAACTTAAACTGGAAAGATGGATCATGAAAATCAACAACAAACAAACTATTAGATACATATAAATATATAAAACTGATGGCAGAAAAAAACACAGTGGTCCATCAAATCTGCCCTTTAAGTTACTTGAGTATTTTTTGTTTTCTTTTTAATAAAATTATTATTTTTAAATTTTATTATTATTTTATTTATGTTGGATGATGGGCATATATTTATATTAATGAGATAAATTCTCATCTGGCTGATGTTTTTTAAAACATATTAACAAGAAGTTCATACAATTTAAAGCAATTTTAAATGAAGAGAAAAAAAATTCTCTTTCAACTGATACTAACAGAAGGAAAATAATAACTACGCTAAAATGAGTGGGAGAGAAGGTAAATTGAAGCTTTGAATCAGAAGCTGTTAAATAAGAGTAATCAATTCTGTATGTTTAAATAGCTTCCAAACAGAAAAGCACATCGGGAATTTTGAACAACTGACCATTGATACAATAAAATATTAGGTATTTCAATATAAGAGAGAGAACTTTCAATCTATTTCTGCTGATGCAATAATAGGAAAACAATTCTCAAACTAAATATATCCAGGTTCCTTTACCTTCAAAAGATAAATGGCCCATGCTCTGGGATAAGGCTTTCATAATGGTAGCATCTCTGATGATTTGATAAATAGAACCTGTCACATAAGGAATATTAAATCAGAGTGCCTTCTCTGAACTGGATTCCTCTGGGAAAGGCAATAAACCTGAGAGGGCCAGGGTCCAAGGCTTTCCAATTGTCAAGAAATTGGAGGAGAGGAAATTGGGTGGAAGGCTAGATTAGTCTAAAACAGCTTTTCTACCCAAGGATAACGTATAGTGTTTAAAGTTTAGTTTAGTTTAGTTTAGTTTAGTTTAGTTTAGTTTAGTTTAGTTTAGTTTAGTTTAGTTTAGTTTAGTTTAGTTTAGTTTAGTTTCGTTTCGTTTCGTTTCGTTTCGTTTCGTTTCGTTTAGTTACGTTTCGTTTCGTTTCGTTTCGTTTCGTTTCGTTTCGTTTCGTTTCGTTTCGTTTCGTTTCGTTTAGTTTAGTTTAGTTTAGTTTAGTTACGTTTCGTTTAGTTTCGTTTAGTTTCGTTTCATTTAGTTCACTTTACTTTACTTTACTTTACTTTACTTTACTTTACTTTACTTTACTTTACTTTACTTTACTTTACTTTACTTTACTTTACTTTACTTTACTTTACTTTACTTTACTAATTGTCATTGCATCTCGTACAATGAAATTAAATGCCATTTTCAGTGTACATTATAACTATAAAAATACAACATAAACATACATCCTTCGCATTCTATTCAATTGAATTGAAAACCCTTAATGTGACTGGTTTAAATACTTAAACTGAAGCCTGTTAGGCTAGGATCTGAAGAAAGTCCAGGAGTGGTTATTTTACTAGGAACAAAGCAGATAGTTTGGTTAGGATAATGAGCCGTGGTGACGCAGTGGCTACTTCTGCAGCCTGCTGGCAGCCTGGAATTTGGCAGTTCAAATCTCATCAGGCTCAAAGTTGACCGAGTCTTCCATCCTTCCCAGGGGGGTAAAATGAGGGCCCAGATTGTTGAGGGCAATACCCTGACTCTGTAAACCGCTTAGAGAGGGCTGTAAATCACTGTAAAGTGGTATATAAGTCTAAGTGCTATTGTTATCTATGAAAATGGATTTAAAGGGTAATAATCTAAGCAAGTTTGACTTCAGCAAATGCTCACTGAACCATCTTTTCTTTCAAAAGGGAAAATGTGTTCAAGAAAAAGGAAAATAATATAGCATAAATTACCCATCACTAATTTTGAGGAGAATTCTGGGAGTTGGAGTCCATCAATCTTAAAGCTGCTGAAATTGAGAAGCACAGAGATAGAGGGTAAGAAATGGGTGATTCCAAACAGCTATGCCAAATAAACTTTGGGTAATAAAACTCTTGGATACAAAACTTCTTTCAAAAGACCAATGATCAAATAATCCATAGAATGGTGAACAGAGTCTGAAATGATTTGTTCCAATCATCCTGCAAAACAACCCCAAATAAACAGAATGTTTCACTCTCATTATATTTCACATTCAAAATGTTATGCCCCCTAACTAATATCCCTTTAGGCCAACCTTATTTTAACACTGTTGGCCAAGTACTTTACAAATGCTGTAGAAAACGTTACAGAGTCTCCAGGGTTGAGTGAATGACATTCTATAACCTTTGGCTGCTATTCTCCGTGCTTTATCTCCTGAAGAAGCTTTTTCATTCTGTTTAATTATAGGGCTTAACCTGGGAATCAAGGGGTACAATTTCTCAAGTTATTTCCCAAGTTACTTTAAGACAACACTGCTTAAGATGACTGCATACGATGTGTTTTGCCAATGTGCAGATTGAAAATGATTTCTATTTTTTATTTCTATTTTATTTATTAAATTTGATTGTCACCCATCTTGCCACAAGGCCTTTATATGGTCCTTTGAAATACTAGTGGTGAATCTGGAACTTTCTGAAAACAACAAATATACTTTAACTATTGAGCTGTGATATTGCAAGAGATGACCAGGCTGAGCCCAAAGGAAGGGTAAAATGTGTCATCAGTCATGAGTCCCTTCACACCCACAAGAGATCTAAGTCCAGCCCATCTTGAATTCTTTATGTACCGCCAAAATGCTTTGACCATTAGTACTTCAGATTCTTATAGGGAACTTAAGCTTGCAATAAATCTTGTAGCCATTTGAACTACCTGGATCTCCTGATTTCCCTGGCGCTTGATAGATATTTTCCCTAATTTTGTCTAAAGATTAAGCACAAATTGGCCTGGAAGAGAGATCTTTGGGATGATCTCTTGAGTGATTTAGTATCTACTTAAATTGTGTCTAGATGTGGTCCAGCTTTTTTTCAACGAACAGAATATATTGTCCCCTGGCATTTCAGGACTTCATCCACAAGGTGTGTTGGGGCTGTTTGGTGAACATAGAAACCATTGAATGCATGTAGGATTATCAGATCTGGGCTACTAAAATCCTTATGAATATTAGATGGCAGCAAATGATGAATATGGAAAACTATCCAGTGGTTGCTGGGATTTGCTGGGAAGCCAGATCTGGTACTGCTGAGCCCAGAACCCAGAATATACCTCCTACTGAACTTTATTTATCAATTTTGCAGCATGAGTTTGTTCTTCAAGCTTACAATTCTCTATCTTTATTTCAAGGGAAAAACTATTCCAATGACAATAAGTGATAATGTTCACACATATGTTATGTAAATAGAAAGGAATTCGAGGAGAAAGGGTGAGGACTTTTTTTGGAAGAGGGTTATGCCTAGTTAGGGAAATACAGATAAAATCAATTATTTATGTGATTTACTTGCAGCCTCAATCCAAACACACTCTAATCATCTATGGTGCATCTTTTAGAGAATGCTGAATGCCAAAAATAAGGTGGAAAACTTATGTCAGTGAAATATCTAGTCATCATCCTCACAAATATTGATGGATTGTAGTTTGTATAATAAGATTATACACTTTCCTAGAGGATGATTCTGTTGAGTGATATCATTCAAATAGCATGCTGATGCAGAATCATTTCCCAAAGAAGTTTGTCTGATACTAATTTTAGCACTAGCTATAGCCTTTTTTTAAAAAAAAGTCATCAAGGCATTTAAATCACCACTGATTTATGCATATAGAATTTGATTCCGAGTCCGTAAGTGATGCTTTAGTTTCACAATGGACCCTTTTTCAAGTAATCTTTCTGTTGCTAAATGTTAATAGTTTTGATTTTTAAAGTTATGACTGCATCTTGACTTTTAATGCTGTATTTCATTTCTTGTATTGTAAGCTGTCCAAGAAATGTGTTGATGGATGGCATATAATATATTAGCAGGAGTAATGGCATAGCTGTGACAGCAAAATGGATTTTTCCCCATGTATTGAGATATTGGAATGTTGAAGACCAACATCAAAGAATACCCTGGTCCCTCTGAGTCAAGTTGTGAATTTCTAGGGACATCTAGCTGGCCACTATGAGAAGCAGAGTGTGTTATGTATGTAAATAGTTGAATAAAGGCAAGCTTGGGGTAAAGTGCAGGGTTCTGGCCCTGCACTTCTGATTGGGTGTTAAGCAGCTAGATTGGATTGGTCGGGTTCTGAGAATCTGATTGGCCCTTAACAAAGGACTCTTATTGGTACTGGAGCTAGCATTTCACAAGCTCCTATTGGTTATTTCACATTAGCATTGCCTATATAAAGCAGAGTTGTTGTTATACAAGTTAGAAGTCACTATGCAATAAAGAGTTGAAAGTTCACCAACTAAGACTGTCTCCATTCATTCTACCCATGCCTGAATCTATGACACTGGCGACGAGGATGGGATTTGGAGACATCTGATCTTAAGGAACTTGGAAGAAAAATAGAGCACGTGTCAAAACGGCGCCACCAACGGAAGCCATGTCCGGCGGCATCGTACCACCCGCTCTGTACGATCCATCCCAAGAGGATTGGGAATCCTACATGGATCGCTTTCAGATGTTCCTCGAAACGAACAACCTGAAGGACGCCACACCAGCCAAGAAGCGGGCGCTGTTCCTGACGTACTGTGGCCCAGCTGTCTTTAAAATGGCTAAAGCCCTCGCGAAGCCTCGAGAAGTGAAAGCAATAAGCTGGGACGACCTCGAACCTCTCCTGAGAGACCATTACGTGCCAACCGTACCCACACTCGTGAGACGCCATGAGTTCTATCAACGAAGCCAACGAAAAGGAGAGAGTGTGGCTGACTTCGTGGCAGACCTCCGGCACTTGGGAGGCCTCTTTGGGTTCGCAGATTTAGATGAAGCATTGAGAGACCGCCTAATTCTGGGATTAGATGCGCTAGGCGTGCAGAGCAAGCTGATGGCGAAGGGCGACATTGGCCTTGCTGACGCCATCGCCGAAGCCACTGCTGCTGAGGCGACCAAAAAGTCTGCGGCGCAACTACGGCGAAGCCGCAACCCAACGACCCCACCGACTGGCGACCTTTTATCCAAGTTGGAAGAGCAGCTCGTTACAACGCACCACGAGGACCTCTCTTCGTCGTCAGACAGCGACGAAGAAGGGGTCCATCGACTGCATTCCGACAGGAACCCTCGTCCTAAAACCTCATGCCCTTGCACTGGCTGTGGGGCAAACCATCCCAGGGCAGACTGCAAATTCCGCAACGCACTCTGCCACGAGTGCGGGAAACGAGGCCACATCGGTCGAGTCTGTCGCAGTTTACCGGGACCAAGCCCGGCCTCAAAGGGAACCAACTTTCGCCAATCGGCAGGAAACCGTCCTGTAAGGCGAGACCCAGCAAACCACTCCTACAGATATCGAGCGTTGCAGAAAGAAGAGGCTCACCATACTATCACTATAGGTCAGGCCTCGGCCCTGGACGCTAAGAAGATTCGAGTTACAGTAGCCATAGAGAACCAACCCTGCCACATGGAGGTCGATTCGGGATCGTCCCTCTCGATGGTGTCGTGGAAGACATTAAAGCAGCTCATTCTTACCATCCAACGCCAAGACCTTCGAATGCAATGTCTTATCCTTAAAGATTACCAAGGGAATCGGATCCCTGTGGTCGGGTCTTGTCGAGTCCGTGTCTCGTTTAAAAAGCATATGGCATACTTACCTCTAACGATCATCGATAGGGACAGGCCTAGTTTGTTGGGCCTCCAATGGTTTGCGCCACTCGGCATCGAACTAGCCGGCGTGAACCGAGTCGGTGATTGCAAGTGGGAGGAGGATCTTATGTCTGAATTCAGCGATGTCTTCGCAGATCGTCTGCGCGAGTATAAGGGGACCCCAATTTTGTTCAGCCTCGACCCTAAGGTCGCCCCGATCCGTTTAAAGCCCCGTCGAGTTCCGTTTGCCCTTAAGGCCAAGATAGATGAACAACTTGACAAACTAATTAAACAAGGGGTACTGCAACCCATTGATCATTCCCCATGGGAAACTCCTATTGTAACCCCCATTAAACCAGATGGGTCAATCCGAATCTGTGGGGACTACCGGGCCACTTTAAACCACGCCCTCCAACAGAACGCGTATCCAGTGCCGGTGGTGCAGCACCTCCTTCATTCCCTGGGAGGTGGAAAGGTTTTCGCTAAGCTAGATTTAGCTCAAGCCTATCAACATTTGCCCGTGGACGATAAAACAGCCCAAGCCCAAACGATAGTAACGCACAGAGGTGCTTTTAAATGTACCCGATTGCAGTTCGGGGTGAGTGTGGCCCTGGGAATATTCCAAAGTTTAATGGAACGATTGTGACAGGGAATCAAGGGCGTGGTTCCGTATTTTAATGACGTATTGATTGCAGCTCCTAGTAAAAAAATTCTGCAGAATCGTTTAAAATGTGTGCTTAAAAAATTCCAAGAAGCGGGATTGAAAGTAAAAAGGGATAAATGTCATCTGTATACCGACAGTGTTGAATTTCTAGGTTATCGCATTGATAGGCAGGGTATTCACCCAACTGAGAGTAAATTAAGGGCGATTAGAAATGCTCCCAGACCTTGTAACAAAACTGATCTTCAAGCATTTTTAGGCCTTATCAATTTCTACAATGTGTTTTTACCGCATAAGGCGACTGTGGCTGAACCATTACACCGGTTATTAGATAAGAAAGCATTGTGGGTTTGGGGTTACCGAGAAGAAAAAGCGTTTAGAAATGTAAAAAATTTACTTACATCTGATTCTGTACTTATGCAATATAATGAAACATTACCCTTGGTTATAACTTGTGATGCCTCACCGTTTGGGGTGGGCGCTATTTTGAGCCATGTGCTACCTAATGGAAATGAGGCTCCCGTTGCATACTTTTCGAAGACTCTATCCCAGGCAGAACGTAACTATGGACAAATAGACAAGGAGGCTCTTGCAATTGTGTCAGCCGTAAAAAAATTCCATGAGAATGTATATGGAAGGACATTTACAATTGTAACCGACCACAAACCTTTATTGGGGATAATCGCTGGGGACAAACCAACTCCCTATATATTGTCCCCAAGAATGACTCGATGGTCAGAGTTTCTAGCTGCTTATAATTATCGATTGTTACATCGACCGGGGAAAGCCATTCCCCATGCCGACGCACTCAGCAGAGCACCACTACCAGAGACCCTCGAGGATCCGGCACCAACAGTATCAGCGTTACAAATCGAAACGCTCAACTCGCCTCCTATGACCACTCGAGATATCGCGAGGGAGACCAGATGAGACCACACTCTAGCACGATTCCTAGGCTGGGTAGAGCGTGGATGGCCATTGGATCAGATCCCAGATGACTTCGCACCATTTAAAACAAGACAGACTGAACTTTTTTCTCAAAAAGGCTGCGTTATCTGGGGCGATAGAGTCGTCGTCCCAGAACGACTCCAAAAGACGCTGTTACAAATCTTGCACGATGGACATCCCGGGATCGTGCGAATGAAGGCACTCGCACGGAGCTACGCTTGGTGGCCAGGCATGGACCGACACATTGAGCAATGGGTCAAGGCCTGCACCAAGTGCCAACAAACCAGCAACGCACCACCAAAAGTTGCACCGACTGAATGGGAGACGCCACGTGGACCCTGGTCCAGAATCCACCTGGATTTCGCAGGGCCGATCAAAGGACAGACATTGCTGTTGACTGTCGATGCATACTCTAATTGGTTAGAAATTCATCGAATGGCCAATACAACCTCCGAGGCAGTCATTAAAGTCCTCAATAGACTCTTTGCAACTCATGGATTGCCGGACGTCCTGGTGTCTGATAACGGACCACAGTTTACAGCGCTAATATTTGAACAGTACCTTGCTGACAACGGCATCCGCCATGCGCTCACCTCGCCGGCGCATCCTGCTACCAACAGCCGAGCGAAACGCATGGTACAATTTGTAAAAAAGACTTTACAAAAGCTGGACTATGATAATCTTGACAAAAAAATAAACCGCATTCTACTTCTACAACACATCACTCCGCACAGCAAAACTGGCAGAACTCCCGCTGAACTTCTCATGGGGCGAAAACTCCGTTCCCGCCTCGACCGACTGCACCCTGCTTACGAGCCAGAAAAACCTCCAGGATCCAGCGGATGCTACCGTACCTTCAAGGTAGGCGACCCCGTTTATGCAAGAAATTTATCGGGCGACCCAGTTTGGATTGAAGCAACGGTAATACGCGAGACTGGGCCCAGATCCTATATTGTAAAATGTATTGATGAGAGACTATGGAAAAGACATATTGACCAATTACGGTCACGACTTATAACTGCTAGCCAACAACTTCCCAACGACCAAACTGAGGGGGGGGGGGAGGAAGAGAAGATGACGATATGCCAGGAAACCTGTTCCAGGAAAGCGATGAATCAAGTGAAACCCAGGAAATGGAGCAGGAAGAAGAATCGTACGCTCCAAGGGAAATCACACCAGAACGAGAAGCTGAGCCACTACAAAACAACGTCCTACCTCAATGGGATTGCATGCAG
This sequence comes from Hydrophis major, assembly GCA_033807585.1. Classification (NCBI taxonomy): domain Eukaryota; kingdom Metazoa; phylum Chordata; class Lepidosauria; order Squamata; family Elapidae; genus Hydrophis; species Hydrophis major. Next base: position 48,140,832 of record CM066328.1, on the reverse strand, counting down.
CAAGTCCAAAGAAAATCTGACAGACCCAAGAGACAACTGTCCTATTTAAAGGACTCCATAGTCACAAACTAATTGTGAAGCCAGGGGGAAGGGGTGTTATGTATGTAAATAGTTGAATAAAGGCAAGCTTGGGGTAAAGTGCAGGGTTCTGGCCCTGCACTTCTGATTGGGTGTTAAGCGGCTAGATCGGATTGGTCAGGTTCTGAGATTCTGATTGGCCCTTAACGAAGGACTCTTATTGGTACTGGAGCTAGCGTTTCACAAGCTCCTATTGGTTATTTCACATTAGCATTGCCTATATAAAGCAGAGTTGTTGTTATACAAGTTAGAAGTCACTATGCAATAAAGAGTTGAAAGTTCACCAACTAAGACTGTCTCCATTCATTCTACCCATGCCTGAATCTATGACAGAGTGCTTTATTAAGTACAATAAAACTAAATTTAACATACACCTAATGACAAAGAAAATGTCTGAGTAAATAGAGTACCAATGTTTATATGTTTGTATGATGGGTCATTATAGATGCTTCCTAAGCAATAGACAAGTGTGGTATGTGTGTGTGTGTGTGTGTGTGTAAATATACGTATTAACAAAACTAATGGAATAAATTACATATACATTTAATTAACAGCCCTAAAACTATGTGATAAAATCGAATAGTATCCTCCTCTACCAGCCCTTATTCTGCATCTCTTCCTACTGTATTGATCACCTACTATTAACAATGGATGGGGGATGGGATTGTTCCCCTTAGTTCCTGCTAAGGGGTTATATATAACTCAGGAGTTATAAAGATGCAGCTCAGTTCTTTGCTTGCATTCTTGCAGCACCTTGCTATCTGTAGTACAGCTATTCAGAAAGGAATTATACAACTAACTTTGCTTAATGATCAGTTTAAACAAGGAGAGTCTGGTGTAATCTTGTGAACTGATTTTCCCTGTAGTTAAGGCTGCTTAAGAATGAAGCAGAGAGATGTCATGGAGGTGCTATTGTGATGCTTCATGCCATTCCTACAAACTGCTGGAGTATATCATGATCATTGCTGTCAGTGACCCAAACCTTCTTTAGAGGTTTCAAATTTGGGATGCTAAGAAACATGCGGTAAGGATGCTTCTCCCCCCTCCCCTCAAAAAACAGTGTGAGATATTACTTGTAAAGTTTAGATAACTTAGATAGTTGGCCAACTGGATGAAAATTATAGAAACTGAATATCACCTATTGAGAGCACTAAACTAGGGAAGATTGATTTAAATCCTCTGTGATAGGAGTTTCCAACTCCCTGATCCATGGACCAGCACTGGGCTGTGGCATGCCAGAAACCAGGCTGAGTAAACAAGTGAAGTCCCATTTGTGGGAGGCTGACAGCATGCGAAACCATGCCCCGTCCGATTCCACAGAAAAAATATTCTCTGCGGAACTGGTTCCTGATGCCCAAAAGGTTGGGGGTTGCTCAGTGATGGGATTCAACACTTTTACCACCAGTTCTGTGGGTGTGGCTTGGTGGGTGTGGCTTGGCGGGCTTGGCAGGAGAAGGTTACTACAAAATCCCCATTCCCTCCCCACTCCTGGGGGGAAGGTTACTGCAAAATCCCATGTCCTTCCTACCCCACTAATCTGCTTTCCAGCTCCGTTCTCCTGTGCAGGGCAACAAAAGAAGACCCAGCCAATCAGTTGGGACTCGGGAGGCAGAGAATAGATGGGGGTGGAGCCAGTCAGAGATGGTATTTTCCAGTTCTCCGAACTACTCAAAATTTCCGCTACCTGTTCTCCAAAACTGGTCAGAACTTGCTGAATACCACCTCTGGGACTGCTGCTCTTTTATATTTTATATTATATCTTTTATATGATATTCTTTTTCAAAACTATTTTCTTGTAAAGTATACCAAACAAAGACTGGATCTTAGAACAAAGGAAGTTCTCATGCTAGAGTTCTTCAGTTCATGGTCAGTGCAGTAGCTGGGATGCCCTGCATGTTTAGTAGCAAAGTTGAGAAGACAATAGTAGTGCTTAAAAAGACAGCAAATATGGTCAACCAGGAATGTTGCTGACACTAAAATTAGCAAATGGAAGACTATTCAAATCCTCTCTCTTACACAGAGCACTCAGGCACAAAGTGAAGACTTGGGTGATATGATTTCTACACCAAGCAACAGTGTTCAAATCTCTCCTATTACACAAAATGTTGATCTAAGCATTTTCTTGATGTGTGGATTTTACGTTCCCAAATCCTTAGCACTAACTATTCTGTCTAGGGAATCCTGGAATCTAAGTCCATACTTCTAAAAGGCATCCAGTTTGGGAAAGGCTGACCTAGGGCTAGAGCAAGGAAGCCATAGTGCTGTCGGGTAATAAGCCTTAGAAAGAAAAGCTAATGGCTCAGCCAGGAGATGGCTAGGTGATGACAGGACCTGGGTTGCATAACCACACTTGGATTCCATTTCTAGGTCACACAAGAATGACAGAATGTTGAGAGCTGCCTTTTACATAGAGATAACTATGCTTCTAGAAGTTAATAAGAGTTGTGACAATAATTCTACTTTTACGTTTTACAGGGAAGAAGACAGTGAACATGTCATTCATGTTCCCATTCCGGTTTGTTGCTGTTTTTTAAATTCCACATTATCTTCAATAATATTCCCAGATTAAATACACAGTGGAGCTACCTGTCAGTCCTTCAAGATAGTCCAGACATGAAGCACAAACCACGAGTACTAACAATACATTTATTGTAAGATACAGCAACAATCTTGCAAGTCTCCTTTAATTTTCATGTTCCAGAAAACTAGAGAGAGTCCCATCTGAAATGCTTCCTCTGTCCCATTTCTTGTCCTATGGGCTGAAATAGTTCCTGCATTATGGTTGTCCAATATTCCTTCTGTCTTCCAAGGTCATTCCCACATACCATTACAGTAACTCTATTTCTTTTTAGGAATGTGAAAAGTTGGTAGAAACTTCATGATGCCAGCTTACTCAGTATTACAGGTGGTCCTCATTTAATGACCCTTCTATCACTGAATGAGTGGTACTTATGACCAAATCTATCCTCCCTCCTTCTCTCCTCCTCCTCTCTCCCTCTCCCTCTCCTCCCCCCCCGTCCTTCTTTTGTGAACTACCCCTCTCCCTCAGTCTATTTATGGCTCTCACAGTGTTCTCAGGTCACATGATTTCCCTTTCAGCTTCCCACAAGCAATGTCAATGGGAAAGCCATCAGGAAGTTGGAAGTCATGGTTATGTGTGGTCCTTGCTTAATGATGGCAAGTAGGACTTCTGTAACTGCTGTCACTAAGTAGTGTAGGCTATACCGTATTATGACTGCATTGTTTAATGACAGAATTTCTGGTTCCAATTAGCATTGTTAAAGGAAGACTACCTGCCTTCCTGGAATCTGTGTGTGAATGAAATGGATCAGACAATTCCAATAATTGAATTTTGTTTTATTCTTTGGAGAAACATGCCTCTGTAAGATGATGCATGTTATCTAGGAAAATTGTCCATAGTCCACAGTTCCTGATAAAATTCACTTGAGTGCATCTTACTTTTCCAAAGATGAAAAATTCCAGAGGCAAATAGTTACCTAGGTTTGGTTTCTTTGGTAATTTTACCATGTATTTACAATGATACATAAGAACAGGGAGTGAACAAATGCAAGTTATATATGAAGAGCAAAATACAAGGACAAGTAGATGAATTTGTATACTTTGATAGACTGTTTACTAAAGATGGAAAATGAATAAATTTCCAAGCTATGCAAAATGTTGATAAAGACTGGGCATAAAGACCAGACATAAACTGTTTCAACTCCTTCCCTCAAAATGACGCTATAGAGCACTACACACCAGGACAACCAGACACAAGAACAGTTTTTTCCTGAAAGCTATCACTCTGCTAAACAAATAATTTCCCCAACACTGTTCAACTATTTACAAAGTGCACACTACTATTACTCTTAATCTTCTCATCACTCCTGATCACCCATCCTCTCCCACTTGTGATTGTAGGACTGTAACTTTGTTGCTTGTATCCTTATTGTTAAGCCTGGTTTCCCCAACCAGGGTTAGGGAGACAAGCTAAACAGAATGTGCAGCGTTAGTCAGATAGGCACACAGATAAATGAGTGAGCTAAGCTTGTATGTTTATTAACATACAGTAAAAATAACAGATACGCTTGTGCTATCAAAAATATAGTTTATTCCATTATGAGTTCATAGCATAGTCAAAATAACAGTCCAATAGTCATGTATCATTTAGTCAGTCCATTCAGGGATATTCAGTTAGCAAAGTCCGTGTAGAATATCCTATGTCAGTTCACTTACAAGTCAGTCCTTTGTTTTCTCTCCCGTTCGAGCAATGCAGTCTTGAGTCCTTGCAGTAATCAGGGATCATCAAAGCCAGAGAGAGAGCAAGCTGCAGTCTTGCCTCTTTTAAAGTGCTTTCACAACCACTCCCTTAATTACTATCCCACAGTTAAAGTTGCAGACACTTTAACATACAAACTATGATTACATATTATTATTTACCTAAACCAGTTAGGGTAAAACAATGTTATCCCTAACATTCTCCCCTTTTAGGAAATAATAATATAAATATAACTATTTACATCTTTAAATCATATTTCTTACAACTCTCTTTAAATTTGATTACTCCTTGAGCTTTTGTAAATTGGTCTGCAATGTTTTCTTCTGTCATGCAGTATTCCAATTTAATTAGCCCATTCTTTACAGATTCTCTAACATTTAAGTATCTTAAATCAGTATGCTTTGATCTAGTTTTTAACAGCAATACTTGTAGCTAACTGTATAGCTGCTTGGTTATCCTCGTACACAATAATGGAATCTTTTACAGTTATACCCATGTCTAATAATAACTGTTTGTACAAAATCAAGTCAGTGCATAATAATGACAGACATGAAAATTCCGCTTCCATCGTGGACAAGCTGATATGCTGTTGTCTGATTGACCTCCATCCTATTAGTGTCTTACCAAATAATATAGCCATCCCAGATGTTGATTTTCTAGTGTTTATATCAGTTGCAAAACTTGCATCTGCATAGGCACTAAGACTCAAATCACCCTTTGGTTCTATATACAATGCATGGTTCATTGTTCCTTTAAGATATCTTAAAATTCTCTTTAATGATTGCCAATGACATTGATGTGGATCTGAATTAAAACGAGCCAGCTGATTTACACTATAAGCTATATCAGGCCTAGACCAATTGCTTATATATGATAAGCTGCCAATCAAAGATTGATATATGGACTTATCAAATTTGGGACTTTGATCATCAGTTTGGCAAACTTCCTGACTCATTGGAGTCTTTGCCGGTTTACAAAGTTCCATTTTAAACGTTTTAATTAATTGGCAAATTTTATCTTCTTGAGATATCTTAAAACCATTTTTTGTTTTGTTAATTGTCAATCCTAGATACTTTTTAATTTCACCTAAATGCTTTAATTTTATCTTTTTGGCTAATAATGATATAATTTCATTAGCTTCATTATTAGTCTTAGTTATCAAAGCAATATCATCTGTAAATAATAACAATAATGACACCGTTCCATTATTTTCTCTTTGAAACACACATGGATCTGCTAAACCAGATTTAAAACCTATATTGTTTAACTCTTTCACAATATATTGGTTCCACTCAAACCCAGATTGTTTCAATCCATAAAGACTCTTTTTGAGTTTCCAACAATCATTACTATTTACTTTATTGTTTTTTATACCTACTGGTTTTCTTAAATATATAGTGTGCTGCAATGGTGCATGCAGATAGGCAATTTCTACATCTAAATGGTTAATGACATAGTTTTTCTTAGCTGCCCACACTAATGCTGCTCTTAAAGATGTTGCTTTAAGACTTGGTGCAAAAACTTCATCGTAATCAGATGCAGTTTGATTAAATCCTTGAGCTACTAACCTAGCCTTATGGGTAACAGTCCCATCATTTCCAGTTTTTACTTTAAATATCCATTTGCACCCAATGGATTTTTCTCCTGGAGGTAATTTGGCATCTTCATAAACTTTCATTACCTTTAATGAATTTAGTTCCTTTTCCATTGCCTTTTGCCAATTCTCCTGATCCTTAGCAGGATACATCCTAAGTTCATCTACACTAGTTGGTACTTTAGTTACTTGGCAAACTATACTTGCTTGATACCTATCAGGTGGTCTAGTTACACGTGTAGTACGTCTAGGTATTACAGGACTTACAGGTGGACTTTCATTTATTAACTCTTCTTGATTATCTAACTCTTCCTGATCAAACTTCTCTCTTGTTCTGGTCCTATTTGCTCTTCTTGGACTTCTTCTTTAATTGGACTCTTCTTATAACTAGTCTGATCTTTCTGCCTTTTGTAGGGTTCAATAATTACTTCATTATTTAAATCTTGCTCTAATCTATTCCATCCTACATGTTCTAGGAATTTTGCACTAGCACTGGTGTAAACTCTAGATGCACCTGGTTCCCAGAATCTATAAGATCTATGATTAGATGTATATCCTACAAAAAATAATCTTTTAGCTCTATGCTGTCCTTTGTGTCTAAGTTGTGTAGGGATATGCACCCATGCTGGTGCTCCAAATGTGTGCATGTAACTTAAATCAGGTTTTGTACCATGCCACAGTGTGAATGGTAATTCACCTGTTGTTGAATTAACAACATTATTTAATATATGATTACCACACATTATTGCTTCTCCCCACAAATTGTCAGGTAATCCTGAATCAGACATCATAGTTCGTGCCATTGATTGTAATGTTTGGCCTCTTCTCTCTATAAAGGCATTATGTTGTGGCCTATATGGTGCAGACATTTTATGTTGAATACCTAACATTCTTAGTCTGTTCCGGAATTTATTATTTGTAAATTCCGTACCATTATCTGTTATAAGAGTTACTAATTTCTTTTTAGTTTTTCTTTCAGCAAATTTAATCCAATTAAAGAGATTTTGATACGTTTCAGTTTTGCTTTTCATTAAATAGCAAAACCCATATCTAGAATAATGGTCCATTATACTTAGTATGTAACGAGCTCCTCCTACACTTGGTTTTTTCGGACCTATTAAATCTGCAAATACTACTTCTAAAGGCTCTTTAGTAGTAAATCCATCAACTCTATTAGCCGGTGTGACTCTGGCTTTGCTTTGATTACAGATATTACATTGCAAATACTTATTACAAGGTTTTAAATTTATTCCCTTAGATAATTCAACAGTTTTCTTAAGCATTTTAAAATTTAAATGCCCTAGCCTTCAATGTAACAAGTGAATACATTCATCATGAGGTTTCTTATTTTCATAAACTGTGTTAGCCACTTTTAAACCATCATCATTTAACACATATAATTCACCTCTTAAAGATGCAGTAATTCTCTTATCTTCTTTTTCAATTATGCAGTTATCTCCCCTTTAAAAGTAACTACATATCCTAGTTTAACCAAAATTCTAACTGAAATTAAATTAAACTTAAGTTGTGGTACATATAACATTTTTACATTCTCTTTTATAAAAGAACAATATGCTATACCTTGACCTTTAGCTTTCAGTTTCCAGCCATTGGCTAACGATATCTGCTGTGTACTCTTGGACATTTTAATAAAATTTTTGTTATCATTTGATATACAATGGGATGCTCCACTGTCAACCACCCATAAATTATTTTTTACAGCTCCGTTAGTATACATGGCTAACTCTAAATTTTTATTTATCTTTTGATGACTTTTAGTATTCTGGCCAGCGTTCTGGCGTTTTGCTTTTTTACAAAATCTTGCCAAATGTCCTCTTCCTCCACAATTAAAGCACTTTTTAATTGCATATGCAGTAGGAGATTCATTATCTTCTTTTTGAGGTTGCTGCCTCCTTAAATCGTCTCTTTCAAGCCTTCTTCTGGCCTCTTCAATCAATCTGCCAGTTATATCAGTTAAAGTTAGGCTTTCCTTTGGCAAAATTTCAAGTGAAGTTACGTAGTTGTCATAACTTTCATCAAGGGAAGATAGAATTATGTAGACTTGGTGTAGTTCAGAGAAAATAAGCTCTTTCTCGTGCAGTTCTTGAAAAATGCTTTGCATAGTTTTCAAATGACTCAGCATATCACCATTTGTTTGGAGATGCATCCTGAAAAGCTTCCGTGTTAGATTTATGTGAGCACCAACATTATCTTGAACATAAATCCTCTTCAGCTTCTGCCAACACCCAACAGCCGTTTTCTCTCCGTGGATATAAACAAGCTGTTGATCAGTTAAGGTTAAAGCAATAATGCAAATAGCGTGTTCATTTTTATGCATAAATTCTTCTATCTTTAATCTATCTTCATCATCCTCTGGATCCCATTCTTCTACGTTTGGTGGATTTTCAATTATGTTCCACAAACCTTCTCTTCGTAGAAGCAGACTACATTTCATAGACCATGATACATAGTTTGTTCCATCCAACTTGGATATAAGGGACAAACTTTGTAAATTGACTTGTGCCATGTTTTCTTATATGGATATAAAACTATAATTAATAAAACACAGCTGTCTGTTTACTGTAATGTATAACAACACAAACTCTCACTTTTACATAAATCTGTTTTATCCTAGTTAAACTGACTTTGCAGCCTCTGGGCCCATAACCAGTGTTAAGCCTGGTTTCCCCAACCAGGGTTAGGGAGACAAGCTAAACAGAATGTGCAGCGTTAGTCAGATAGGCACACAGATAAATGAGTGAGCTAAGCTTGTATGTTTATTAACATACAGTAAAAATAACAGATACGCTTGTGCTATCAAAAATATAGTTTATTCCATTATGAGTTCATAGCATAGTCAAAATAACAGTCCAATAGTCATGTATCATTTAGTCAGTCCATTCAGGGATATTCAGTTAGCAAAGTCCGTGTAGAATATCCTATGTCAGTTCACTTACAAGTCAGTCCTTTGTTTTCTCTCCCGTTCGAGCAATGCAGTCTTGAGTCCTTGCAGTAATCAGGGATCATCAAAGCCAGAGAGAGAGCAAGCTGCAGTCTTGCCTCTTTTAAAGTGCTTTCACAACCACTCCCTTAATTACTATCCCACAGTTAAAGTTGCAGACACTTTAACATACAAACTATGATTACATATTATTATTTACCTAAACCAGTTAGGGTAAAACAATGTTATCCCTAACACTTATGATTTATATTGACTGTTTCCTAGTGTGATTTGATTGTTGATTGTACCCTATGACTATCATTAAGTGGTGTACATTATGATTCTTGATTCTTAATGAATGTATCTTTTCTTTATGTATACTGAGAGTATTTACACCAAGACAAATTACTTGTCTGTTCAATCACACTTGGCCAATAAAGTATTCTAATCTCTATAAAGTATTTTATTATATGGTCTGTTCTAGGGATGAGTGGGTTTTTTTTTTTTAAGGAAAAATGTCGCTTTCTAAAACCATACAGGCAGGGAATGGGTTATATTATTCACCAAATTATTTACCAGATTAGAACATTGAAAAACAGAACTGGAAGGGACTTTGGAGGTCTTCTAGTCAAACCTCCTGCTTGAGCAGGAGACCCTATACTATTTCAGACAGGAGGTTGTCCAGTCTCTTCTTTAAAATCTCCAGTGATGGAGCACCCACAATTTCTGAAGGCAAGCTATTCCACTGGTTGGCTGTTTCAACCATTAGGAAATCTCTCCTTACAATTATATTGTGACTTTCCCTTTTTCTACCTTCCCTTTCCTGTACAATGAGCACTTCAGCACTGCTTGGTCATTAGAAGGAGATACCACAGGTGAAACTCAAAAAATTAGAATATCATGCAAAAGTTCATTTATTTCAGTAATGCAACTTAAAAGGTGAACCTAATATATGAGATAGACTCATTAAATGCAAAGCAAGATAGTTCAAGCTGTGATTTGTCATAATTGTGATGATTATGGTTTACAGCTCATGAAAACCCCAAATCCACAATCTCAGAAAATTAGAATATTACACGCAATCAATAAAACAAGGATTGTACATAGAACAATATTGGACTTCTGAAAAGTATAAGGATGCATATGTACTCAGTACATATTGGGCCCCTTTTGCAGCAATTGCTGCCTCAATGCAGCGTGGCAGCCTGTGGCACTGCTGAGGTGTTATGGAAAACCAGGATGTTTCAACAGCGGCCTTCAGCTCTTCTGCATTGTTTGGTCTCATGTCTCTCATCTTTCTCTTGGCAATGCCCCATAGATTCTGTATGGGGTTCAGGTCAGGCGAGTTTGCTGGCCAATCAAGCACAGTAATCCCATGGTCATTGAACCAGGTTTTGGTGCTTTTAGCAGTGTGGGCAGGTGCCAAGTCTTGCTGGAAAATGAAGTCAGCATCCCCATAAAGCTCATCTGCGGAAGGAACCATGAAGTGCTCCAAAATCTCCTGGTAGACAGCTGTGTTGACCCTGGACTTAATGAAGCACAGTGGACCAACACCAGAAGATGATATGGCTCCCCAAATCAACACAGACTGTGGAAACTTTACACTGGACTTCAAGCATCTTGCAGTGTGTGCCTCTCCATTCTTCCTCCAGACTCTGGGTCCTTGGTTTCCAAATGAAATGCAAAAGTTGCTCTCATCAGAAAAGAGGACTTTGGACTATTGAGCAACAGACCAGTTCTGTTTTTCTTTAGCCCAAGTAAGACGCTTCTGACGTTGTTTGTTGTTCAGGAACAGCTTGACAAGAGGAATACGACATTTGAAACCCTTGTCCAGGATGCATCTATGTGTGGTGGCTCGTGATACACTGACTCCAGCCTCAGTCCACTCCTTGTGAAAGTCCCCAACACTTTTTAATGGCCTTTTCCTGACAATCCTCTCCAGGCTGCGGTCATCCCTGCTGCTTGTGCACCTTTTTCTTCCACACTTTTCCCTTCCACATAACTTTCTATTAATGTGCTTTGGTACAGCACTTTGGGAACATCCAACTTCTTTTGCAATTACCTTTTGAGGCTTTCCCTCCTTATGGAGGGTGTCAATGATGGTTTTCTGCACAACTGTCAGGTCAGCAGTCTTTCCCATGATTGTGATTTCTACTGAACCAGACTGAGGGACCATTTAAAGACTCAGGAACCCTTTGTAGGTGTTATGGCTTAATTAGCTGATTAGAGCGGGACACTTTGAGCCTAGAATATTGAACCTTTTCACAATATTCTCATATTCTGGGATTGTGGATTTGGGGTTTTCATGAGTTGTAAGCCATAATCATCACAATTATGACAAATCACAGCTTGAACTATCTTGCTTTGCATGTAATGAATCTATCTCATATATTAGGTTCACCTTTTAAGTTGCATTACTGAAATAAATGAACTTTTGCACGATATTCTAATTTTTTGAGTTTCACCTGAATATTGAACACTCCAAGCATGAAGCCAACCCTTATGCATAGTAAAACTCCAATGAATTGGAGAGATTATTAGTAATATTTCCTATACATATATGCTCTTCATGCAGCAGCAGAAGTTTTCTCTAAGTGTATGATGCATTTCTTCAGACCCAGAGCCTTGTAGTGCCTCCATATCCATAACAACTTTCCTTGGTATCAGCCACCTGAGCCATTTCTTGGGATGCATCCAGCTGCTATTAACATCATACTGTTCTGTATCATTCTTTTGTTTACAGACAACAAGCCATTTTCCTAGAGAGTTTGATAAATGTGTTATGTCCTTATTAGCTTGAGAATAGTATCTTTATTGCATTGATGATTTTTAGATCATCCTAGTCACCATTAGAAATGCTTGTGGACCAACCTGTCAGCCAAATGTTGGAAGGGCAACCACAGCCAGGGAACGTATTTTCACATGTGGTGGACGTGTCCTCAAGTACGAAAGTATTGGCTCAAAATTTGAGCATGGTTAGAGGAGTTAACAAAACAAAAGATCAAATTCAAACCAGAGATGTTTCTGTTAGGTATGTTAGAACTGACATGGGATAAGAGGCACCAACACCTAATACTACACATTATAACCGCTGCAAGAATCTCTCTAGCTCAAAACTAGAAGCTGACTACAACACCCACAGATCTAGCGGTGATTAATAAGATACATCAATGCACAGAAATGATTAGACTATGTTATTAAAAAACAAGGAAGAAGAAGAATATTTTACAATATGGAATATATGGTATAACTGGTTAAAAAAAAAGTGGAGTAAAAATGTTTTGTAAAAATGACCTATGAAATCACAAAGAAGAATGTGATATATAACCTATGTGTGTGTATATATGTAAAGTAATGTAGATAGATAAGTATTGCACTTTAACAGCAGTATAACAAGTAAGGAATTAGTAAATTAACTATAGATATACTTATGGTAAATAAACTTAACTGTTATTAAAGGACATGTACACTGCTATGATATCGCTGTAAAATGTGAGAACTTGTTTCTCTTTTTAAATTTTTTTGAAACTTTGAATATATATATATATTTATATATAAAGATAAAGAAATGCTTGTGGAAATTACTCATTTCTGGACTAAAGCTTCCTTTTCTCCACCTTTCCTGTTTGGCATGTCCTTTTAGCCACATAAACTTATGGTTCATTTTCTAGGCTTCCAGCAATTTTCTACATCCTAGTAGGAAAACACTGCAACAGTTACGTCTCCTGAAGAAAAAGGCTAAAAATGACATTATTACTGCTGACCTGGCTGCTAAGAAGCAAGACATCGAAATGAGGATGGAAAAGATGGCCCAGTACAGAGAGGAACTTCAACAAAGAGATCAGAATGCAAGTATTATTTCTCATCTGTAAGGAAGGTCTATCAATTCTTTTACACAAAATGTAAAACATAAAAGTGTAAACTGGGCATGCAAATGAGGATTCCTTTCTTATCCAATTATGTGGAGGAAACTCCTGCTTCTGCTTTTAAAGTGGGATATTAAATTGAAACCACTTTAATGGATGGCCTACATTGGGAATTTTTGGGATGCTAGTTTTCTTGACTTTTTGTTCAGTTACACATTTTTCCTTCTGTGCGTTCTCCTGACTAGAATTTCCTATCTCCTGTTTTCTTTCTGATTTTTTTTTTTTATGAATATTGATCTTAGGCATAAATTCCTGTTTTCCTATACATTTAAAAATATTTTTATATTTTATATTCTGTGAGATTGATATTCCTATGGAAAATCTTCTAAAAAGAGAAAGAAAAACAGGAGTAATAGAACATACTCTGCAGAAACCTCTTATTTATCAGGTAATTTGGTGAGAGGGACCAAAGGTCAACTTTTAGAAAGTTAAGCCTTCAAGAAGAGCCTCAACCACCAAAGTCGAGTTGCTGACTCACAAATAGCTGCTGCTGGGCAGAATGGGGAAGATATTCAGGAAATAGATGGAGAATATGAGAAAGTGAGGAGATCATCAATGCCCTCTCACTTTTGCAAGGTCTCTTCTCCTTCCTTTGAGGAAAGAAGAAGAACAAAACCAACAGCATTGTTTGTCTTGGGCATGTTGGCTTTTGAGACATGCTATATTTCTTCTAAACCCAAAGTCACTGAACTTTCTTGGTTCACTAGTGCCATGGCAAGGCTCCTCTTGAGAGTATCTCACAGCATGGTTTGCAGTAGGCTGTTTTTTCCTGATGGAAGGCTGGGGCATATAGTCATTGGGAGATCAGAAGGCAGCATTATTGTTCACCAAGTCTCCAGAGAATAGATCTTGCTATTTATTTGGTCTTTCTGCATATAATGGAGGTTTGTGTTATGAACTAATAAAAACGCTTAAATTAAGTTTATCAAAGCTTAAAGAAAAAGCAGGGTTCTAATCCTGCACTTCTGATTGGCTGATAATAGCGATATCGGATTGGTCCGTTCTGGAGAATCTGATTGGCTGTTAACAAGCCATTCTCATTGGTTCAAGGGTTTAATACTTCCATGTTCTCATTGGTTAATAGGTCAGCAGCCTGCCCTATAAAAGGGCTGCTGCTGCCCCAGGTTTTTGCTCTGTTCACGATGATTAATAAAGAGTTGAAGTTCACTGTTCACTGCCTCGTCTCCGTTCCTTGCATCCATGCGCAGAACTTAATACTGGCGACGAAGGTGGGATGCGGAGACATCAGAGCTGACTGAACACTACAGAGCACCAAACAGAGCACGTGGCTGAAGGCACATCGACAACGGAACCATGTCCGGAGGCGTCATACCACCCGCTCCATTTGACCCGGCACAAGAAGACTGGGACTCATACATAGACCGCTTCCAGATGTTTCTGGAGACCAACAACTTGAAGGATGCCACTATGGGGAAAAAGTGAGCAGTGTTCCTGACCCATTGCGGGCCTGCCATCTTTAAGATGGCCAAGGCACTAGTGAAACCAGCTGAGGTGAAAATCATGGACTGGGACATCCTCGCGCCCCTTCTACGGGCCCACTATGCACCCACCGTACCAATGCTTGTCCAAAGACATGAATTTTACCAGAGGGACCAGCAGAAAGGAGAGAGCGTTGCAGATTTCATCACGGATCTCCGGAACCTGGGAGGCCTCTGTGAGTTCGCAGACCTCGAAGAAGCTCTGAGAGACTGAATAGTTCTGGGATTAGATGACCAGACGGTACAGAGCAAGATCATGGCAAAAGGGGACATCAACCTTGCTGATGTCATCAAAGACGCTACTGCAGCAGAAGCAACCAGGAAGTCGGCCGCCCGAATGCGCCGCACCAACGCACTGCTCTGTCAACTCACTAGCGATACCTCACCTCGTCATTCCCCACGCTGATGCATTGAGCCATGCCCCACTTCCGGAAACCGTCAACGACCCAGCTCCAACCCTTACGACACTCCAGATTGAAACGCTACAGTCACCACCACTAACAGCCAGAGACATTGCAATTGAAACAAAACGAGATCCTGTCTTATCGCAAGTTCTTAGCTGGGTTGAAAGAGGATGGCCAATAGAACAAACCTCTGATGATTTCACCCCTTTCAGAAACCGGCAAACAGAACTATTTTTGCAAAAAGGCTGCATCCTATGGGGAGATAGAGTCGTTGTCCCAGAGCGGTTACAATGAGCAGTATTGAAAACATTGCATGATGGTCACCCCGGCATCGTGCATATGAAAGCGCTCACATGAAGCTACGCGTGGTGGCTGGGCATCAACAAACAAATCGAAGCCTGGGTAAAGACTTGCTTAAAGTGCCAAGAAGTCAGCAGTGCCCCACCTAGAGCAACTCCAACAGAATGGGAAACCCCCCGGAGGCTGTGGTCCCACATCCACGTTGATTTTGCGGGACCTACTAAAGGACATACATTCCTCCTAACAGTGGATGCCTATTCCAACTGGCTCGAGATCCACGAAATGAAGAATACTACAACGGAGTCCGTCATCCAAAAATTGAACAGGCTATTCACAACGCACGGACTGCCAGACGTCCTGGTCTCTGACAACGGACCCCAGTTCACTGCCCTGGCGTTTGAACAATACTTAGCGGATCGGAGCATCCGCCATGCGCTAACTTCGCCAGCGCACCCTGCGGCTAACAGCAGGGCTGAGTACATGGTAAAATTTGTAAAAAAAACTCTCATCAAAATGGACTATGGGGACAATGATGAAAAAATAAACAGAATACTCCTACTCCAACACATCACTTCACACAGCGTCACCAACAGGACACCAGCTGAACTATTGATGGGACGCAATAGTTCTCACCTCGACCGGCTTCACCCTTCCTACGAGCCAGAGAAACCCTGTGGATCCAGTTGGAAATACCGCGAGTTCAAGGTAGGCGACTTAGTTTTCGCTAAAAGCCTCTCCGGCGAACCATTATGGATTGAAGCAACCGTAATTCAAACCACCGGGCCCAGATCATACCGTGTGCAAACCTGCGACGGAAAAATATGGAAACGCCATATAGATCAGCTTCGTTCTAGGCTACAACCCAGTTTCCGCGACTCCTGGGACTCCCAAACTGAGGGGGGAGGGGATGTTGAAGAAACCGAATTTGAGATGGGGGAGAGCAGAAGCGAAGGAAGTCAGCGATCGGGCGCGATTAATGAAGAAGAATCAGGGAGGGGTGTGTCCTCACCACAGAGGAATAGCTCAACGGAGGCTAGCCCGCTAAGATCGGAGGACAACAACAATGACAGCCTTAGTGGCACTGAGTCGTCCAGTGAGGATGCAGAACTGCCTGTACCAGATATGTCCAAAAACGTCCGAAGCTGGACTGCAGACAGGAACCGGTGGGACAGCGCAAATCTAATAGACAGTTAAAACAACCCACATATCTTAGAGATTACGTCACCGCACCCCTCAAACGGAACCCGGGGGAAGGGGTGTTATGAACTAATAAAAACGCTTAAATTAAGTTTATCAAAGTTTAAAGAAAAAGCAGGGTTCTAATCCTGCACTTCTGATTGGCCGATAATAGCGATATCGGATTGGTCTGTTCTGGAGAATCTGATTGGTTGTTAACGAGCCACTCTCATTGGTTCAAGGGTTTAATACTTCCATGTTCTCATTGGTTAATAGGTCAGCAGCCTGCCCTATAAAAGGGCTGCTGCTGCCCCAGGTTTTTGCTCTGTTCACGATGATTAATAAAGAGTTGAAATTCACTGTTCACTGCCTTGTCTCCATTCCTTGCACCCATGCGCAGAACTTAACAGTTTGGATTAGATTATCTTTATGGTTCATTCTAATTCAATACATCTATGATTCTTTGAAATCACTATGTCAGCTTCCCTGCCTTTGGCTAGGAAGTTGAAGCATGTTTCTAATACTTGACAGCATCTTCAAAAACCAGGAGGGCTGTTACACAATTTAAGGATCTTCAAATGTAGGATGATTTTTGCTAACCTTTAACGAGATATACTAAGAGGAATGTGATTAATAATCCTGTGACAAACAAAACAAGAACAATATATGCCAGCTGACAGATCTATGCTGTGTAAGCCAGATGTCCAATCTCTTTTCTAGGCCAAACCAAAATGCATGTAGTGGGTCTTGCTGAGTTACCAAATGGAGAGTGGTATGCCACAATAGATGGAACTGATCAGTAGGAACTAGGCACATATCTGCACCATCTGTCATCACTGGCACTATCACTGAAGCAACATAAAGTGTTTATACGCCAAAATTTATGAAGAGGAATAATATTAGTTTGCCACTTCTTGTCCTAGTCTCTGTTTCATCAGAGAACAAATCTGCCATCTTTTACACATGCAGGCTCTCACGTATTTGTGAATGAGTTTCAGATCTAGCCTCAGCCTATTCCCCCCCCCCAACTTCAACAGAATTTGAAAAGAAATTATATAAAGGTCAGGACTTTTTTCTGTCTGTCTGTCTGTCTGCCAGCACAACAACCTGTCTACACAACCTTCCAAGAACTGAACAAAACAGGGCCAGATTTGATGTAGGGGAAACAGATCTTCTGAATAGTAAAATTAATGCAAAATTCAGTAAACATTTTCTCTCCTTTCTTAATTAGCACAGGACTCAGGCTTATGGATTCCAAATTTATCTCCAAGATTGTGATCTGAGAAAGGAACATGCCCTTGCAAAATACAAGACTGAACAAACAAACAATGCTCTTAAGAAGCAAGAAATACATACTTTGAAAAGAGAACTTCAAAAACTGAAAGTAAGGTACGCAACAGATTGAGGAGACACCATGAATTTGTGCCTCAGATTATATAGTCAATGTGTATGGTTGAAGTTCCAAATCTGATGGTAATTTGCCATAGCAAAATAAAATTTTCTTGGGATCACCAGACACATGGCATGTGTAATTATCTTTGTACATTAAACCATAAAATTCAATCTAAAAAGTATTTCAATTCTGTTAAAAATAAAGCAAACCTAAAATATTTTGCCCAAGTAGTTCTGCATTTGGAATGAATAGATTCATGGTTTCAGGCTTGATCTTCTAGAACAGGAGTGGGAGACTATGGGCCTTTGATGACTTGTGGACTTCAACTCCCAGAATTCCTGAGCCAGCATGACTCAAGAATTCTGGGAATTGAAGTCCACAAGTCATAAAAGAGTCATAGTTCCTGACCTCTGTTCTAGAGGCTTCAGGGTGATGTAGTCTATTATCTACTTCTTTATATTTGGTATGTCTGTTTTCTCATAGTGACTAGCAGTGCTGTTTGTACCATTAAACAAAATGGGGTGACAGCTATAGGCAGTAAATATTAGGGTGTCCTAGAAATGGGACTGAGATTTTGGAGAACCAGACAGAACTGTTTTTGCCTGTAGCATATGCTGTATTTCCTCAATATGTCCTTTCACAAGTACTTAATAAGATTTGTCAAGCAGCTCCATAAAATATAAACTCTTGTGATGAATGTGGATGGAAAGATGAGGTTGTATTGCAATATTTCTAGGCAGTTTGTCCAAATGAATCCCGTGATTGGATAATTTGTCTATAATGGATAAATGTATGATATGCTAGCAGATATGTTCCACTTCTGTAAATATTAACACGTGTATAATATGCTACCATATACATCCTACTCTCTGAGCAGTGAGAACATTAAGAAGCAGAGTATTTACCTGTACTTTAATTCCTTTAGAATGAGATCACTGAAAATTATCTGGCAAGCCATAGTATTTACATTCAATTTTAAAAGCTACTGGCTTGCTCTAGAAATAAAAGATTTAGGTGAACACTGGAGCAGACATTCAAATTATCTAGCTCTGACAAAGATTTCTAGGAAACACTCAGCTCCTCCACACTAAACATTATTTTCATTTGCTTTGGTTATGCTATTTCAGATATCACACTTAAAAATATTTCCTGATCATATAGAAGGCTATTTAGTTTCTATGAAATTTCCAGCATACAACAAAAATACTTGCCAAAATTGGCCAAGAATTTTTAATGAAATCTGGTTCAAAGCCCAATCTTAGAAGCACAGTGATCAAGGATTCTGTTTAATTCTTCAATACATACAGCAGTACTGTCATTATAAATGATATGTCAAGCTGGAGATGTTCTAATCAAATGGTGTAGGGTCTCCTGCTTGGGTGAGGAGTTGGACTAGATGACCTTACAAGGTCCCTTCCAACTCTGTTAATCTAATATTTTTCTACAATAAGAAATGTAGATTAATACCTTTGGACTAGAGGTTTATATTTAACTGATGAATGTGGAAATATATTCAGCATAGAGAAACATCTGCTTTTCATATAGAAGATTTAGCCTTGGATATTTCTAGTTAAAAGATCTCAGGGAATGGGTTGTGTTCCTATCGGAAAGGGTGGACAAAACTGGATTCGATTGATAAATAATTGATCTGATATAAACCCACTTCAGATGAGTTTGAAGTAAAAAATTGGTTGAATTTTTACTGTACAATTTCTTAAAGTCCTCTTGAATTCAGTATAGCTTTACTTTACATAGCTGCTAGTTGAGAAGCTGTTGCCAAGGAAAACTCCAAATTGTGGGATCCCCATCAGTGTCATTTCTGCTAACTCGCCAATGAGCAGGGTTCACCCGCTCATTTCCCTTCTTCTACACAACTGATAAAGAATAAAAAGACATTGCTAGTTACAGACCAACTCTTTATTACTTGCATTCAGAACTTAACTAAGGACAACACAACTTACTATGTGCATACAATGATAAGAAAATTCAGTCCTTTACTGAAAATTGACCCTTTCTTTCTCCTCACACCTAAGAAGACTCAAAACAGCAGGGTTTAAAAACATAAACATATCCAAACAATTCAGTCTTCCCCCTCTCTGTGTGCTTTACAACCTTGGCTGGCTCCCAAAAGTCTCAGAGCAGTTGATATTCTCCTCATTCTGGCTCTGCCTGATTCCTCTTGCTCCTCCTCCTGCTCCTGGCCCAAATCTAGGTTGGCTGCTCTTTGTCTCTGCCAGTCCCAGTCCTTATCCAAATGACCTCCTCTGGATGGTTCTCAATCTTTTGGCCTCAGTCCTCTCCCCAGTCAATACTCTGTGGGAGTCTTTTCTAATAACCTGTTAGTGTCATCTAAAGTGTTAATGCTCCCTATGAACAACTTTAGCACTCTCTTTACTTTGTTATGGTTGCATGATAACCTGTGATGACCAGGCATGTGGCACAAAGACAACACAGTCACATAAGTAAGAAGAGTCCTTTTAATACCTCCAACTTTGCCCCCAATGTCCAGGTTACCTTCGGCTGGAGAAAAAACTCTCCCAAGAACAGTCTTTAAGTGGAGGAAATTCAGTCTGAAAACAAAGTAGATACAAACTGTAGATAAAAATCCACACAAACTATGCTGCAGTAATTAACTTAACAGGGCAGGATAAGGAATTGCAGGCTTGAAAGGCCAGCAAAACACACACAGTTGGGAAGACGCCAGGAACCCAGATAAGCCTCAACAGTACCAGACAATTCACGATTTGCTCTCAACAGTTTTCTGTGTGCAACTTCCTTTTTAAAATGCTGTATTCCTAGCTGCAGCTAATGAAGGGAATCAGGGCCCCTTCCTCCACCCTAAGCCATGCAACTCACATTGCTCCCTTCTCCATTCCTCCCTGTATACGCTAGGATGAAGAGGGGGGTGGGCCTGGATCTCCCTCTGAATTCCTTCTCCCTTGCTGTACCTCTCCCCTGCTCTGCCCAGCCAGACTCTGCCCTTCTCCAGTTTCTTCCACAGCCAACAGAGCCACACTCCCACTTCCTGTCAGCTGCTCAGCCTCCCACTCTGAATCAGATTCTGACAGGGGCATGACATTACCCTTCCACCATATCAGTGGCCCCCAACCTTTTGGGCATCAGAGACCAGTTCCATGGAGAGAGGTGTTCCCACAGAATGGAGTGGATGTGGTTTTGTGTGCTGCCTGTATTCAGTGGATGGACTTTGCTTGTTTGTACGTTCCAGTTTCCTGGCATGCTGTGGACTAGTGCTGGTACATGGACAGAGGGTTGGGGAACCCTGCCCTATATGACTGATAATATGTAGCTATCTCCTCGTAAGATATTTTTTGCTAAACATCAATAAATATCATTGATCTGTTTCTTCAGACAACAGGAACTACAGAAGAAGACAGACAAATATAAAAGTTATGAACATTTTTTGAAAAAAATTGTCAACCTGTTGCCACCAGGTGTGTACCTATCATTAAAACATTCCTTGAGAATGATTTCCTTGAAATGGTACTGTGCCCTTAAAAAGCCACATGGCCATTTGCAAAACCGTTTAAATGACCACTTATCATTATTTTAAATAATTATGTTCATCTCATTAATCATCTCTTAAATAATAAAGTAACACATCCTTTGATTTGTCATTTAATAAAATGACAGACCAAATTGCATTTACAAAGAGGCAGCAAATAAGATTCTGAGACCTAAAGCAGCAATTATTGACAATATCCGTCAGCCCCTCCCTGCTTCACAGATGCACACATTTTGAAAGAATTAATGAAACTGATGTAAGAAAATGTAGAGATTTATTAGACTTGGTAGTTTAGCTGAAAAGGTGGCCAAAGGAAGAACTTGGCACTTTCCTTCAGATCCCAAACTTTCCCTTGACAGCTCGTTCTTTTCGCATCACATAAAATCCTTTGCATTATACAATGTTGATTATTTGTATATTCTTACTTGGCAGGGAGACATAGTGAACTGAATGTTTTATTTTTCGGAGACATGCACACTGATACAGTAGGATGGCAGTGCTATTTTATTTCTTCATTTCTAAAAGGCAAAACCAACATTCCTCTTATTTATGATCAGTTTCTGTTTTTTAAATGTTCTTTAAGGACAGAAGGGCATTTCTGAAAAATAGGCTATTTTGGCCTTGGTGAAATTGAATCCTCTATAATGTGTGTGAATGATTTTTATGGGCATATTCTCATACAAGCAGTCTCCCAGACTTGATGCTGTACTAGAGTGCACATGTGGACATACATTTATTTTTATTTTTATTTGTTTTTATTTTTATTTTATTTGGTTTGTCAATTGCTTACAAGATAGTAGGTATAGGTAAAAACATAATTATGAATACATGGATACATATAAGAAAAATAACAGAAACAATAGGACAGGGACGATAGGCATGTTGGTGCGCTTATGCACGCCCCCTACAGACCTCTTAGGAAAGGGGTGAGGTCAATAGTAGACAGTCTAAGGTTAAAGTTTTTGGGGTTTGGGGAAGAAACCACAGAGTCAGGTAGAGTATTCCAGACATTGACCATTCTGTTGCTGAAGTTGTATTTCCTGCAATCAAGTTTGATGCAATTAACCTTGAGTTTGTATCTATTGTTTGTTCTTGTA
Source organism: Hydrophis major (assembly GCA_033807585.1). Classification (NCBI taxonomy): domain Eukaryota; kingdom Metazoa; phylum Chordata; class Lepidosauria; order Squamata; family Elapidae; genus Hydrophis; species Hydrophis major. The sequence continues at coordinate 48,118,622 of CM066328.1, read as the reverse complement.
TTGTTTTTTTTTTTAAACAAATTTTATTAATTTTACAGAGAACACAAACAAAACTAAAAGATCTTTTCTGAAGGTTGTCTGATCCCGGGTTGAAACTCTTCACACAGACACAAATTCAAACATCATATTCACTTTATATATCCTTCCATATCTTATTATCATTTTCTTTTATATATATATATATATAAACCATTTTTATCAATTTTATATAAACAATGCACAAGGCATAACAGCTTATAAGTTCTTTTCTAAGAAAAAATAATAAAAGAAGAAAACCAATAGAACATAACAATTCCAAATTATAGTATCAATACTTTGTCTATTTAACTTCATATCTTATCCCAACTTCTCCTTTTCATCCAAATTATTTCTTATTAATTAAATTTTTTTTTGCCTTTTTTCAATATACAACATCCAAAAAAAAAAAAACATAACAAAACCTTTATATATCCTTTCATATCTTATTACCATTTTCAATAATATTCTTTGTCTGTTCTATTTCCAACTATCCATTCATCTTTTTTTCTTTTATTATACTTCTCCTATACACCAATTGGAGTAACGTCTATAACTCATTACCCTAACTTAAAAGTACTTCATATAACAATTTTTCTTGGGATTCTGTTTAAAAGATTCTAAAATTACACAATGAATTTTATACTCTAAATACACATATAAAAAACACAATCTTATGTACCCTCCAGAATCCCTCTTTTATCCTAGATTAAATTCACCCATTGTCTCTGAATAAACTTTTTTTCTTTAGATCTTGCTTCCCCTCATTGAGGCTTCTCCTCCCCCCCTTTCTCTCTTGCTTATTCTTCTCCTTGCCCTTTTTACCCCTTTGTCTTTCCTCCTCCCTTTTCTTACTCCCTTTCCTTTGCTTTCTAACCTTGCCTCCATCTTTCTGCTCATTTTTCTCTTCTTTGGTTGTTTTTATAATTCTTAAAATCCCCTTTTTCTTATCCTTTTTCTCCTCCTCCCCAGAAAGAACCCATTGTTCATCAAAGATGGCTTCTTCTTCCTCTTCTTCTTTGTCTCAGTCCTTCTGCTGCGTAGTCAACTTTTCATAAGTACATAATGCCATTTCTAAGAATTGAAACAAAGTGCCCAAAGTATCTTCTTTTTTATATTTTTGATATTCAGTCTTTAGTTCATCCACAAGCGATGCCATTATGAAAAAAGAAACTTTTCCCAAAACAACCACAAATATTTTTAATCAAAAATAATTCAAAAAAAAAAAATTCCAAAAATTAATACTTTTCTTCCTTCTTCTCTTTCTCTTTCTGGGGTTTATGTTTAATCAAAGAGGTCCAATTACCATATACCTTTCTTTGGGATTCTAGGCAATCTCCTCCTTTTTCAGCTTCTGCTCCAATTTTTTTTTCCTCTCCCTTCCCACTTGCAATATCAATTTTAAATAATCAGAAATCCATACCTCCAACAAGGGTTTTCCAATTTCTTAAGTTTTTCAATGTCCAAAAACCCTTTTGTCCCTTAGCTTCAACTCTCAAAACAATTCACTTTCAATGTCCAATATGTCCAAACATATCTGCTGTTTCCATGGGGTGGGAGAGTGAAGAAAAAACAAAAAAAGTTCCCTTTAACAGCTTCTCTGCCGCTTTCGATCTTCTTAGGGATACAATGTATCTTCCAGCAATTCAAACAGCTCAGTTCCAACAAATTTGAAAGATGTTACTTGACCCGGCTCAGACAGGACTTTCACTCTTCTTACTTCCTCCAGCGCAATCTTACCCGGTTGCTGGCTTCTTCGTGGCGGCCATTGCTGACGCCGCTCCACCGCCTTGGGAAAAAGGGGTTTTTCCGGAGGAGGAGGGGGTCTGCGACACCCCCAACCCCCTGTCTGACTCCCCTCTCTCTTCAGCTGTCCCTACAGGGCAGCCATATCCCCCTGACCTATCTGGATTGGGGGTACCTCGGCGGCTAGCACAGCAGGAATCGCGAGCTGTCGCGAATTCCTGCTGCCCCGAAGCCACGCGAAACCGGAAAACTGTTCTTGTATTGTTATGGTTGAAGCTGAAGTATTCATTGACAGGTAGGACATTGCAATGTATGATTTTATATACTATCCTTAGATTGGACTGAAGGGGGCATAGTTTTAGGTTTTCTAGGTCTAGATTTTCAAGTCTGGTGGCATAAGGTATTCTGCAACGAGTAGAGGAGTGGAGAACTCTTCTTGTGAAATATTTCTGGACTTTCTCAACTGTGTTAATATCAGATACGTAATGTGGATTCCAGACTGATGAGCTGTATTCAAGTATTGGTCTAGCAAATGTTTTGTATGCTCTAGTTAGTAGTGTAATATTACCAGAGAAAAAGCTACGTAAGGTTAGGTTAACAACTCTTAATGCCTTTTTGGCTTTGTATTTACAGTGGCCTCTAGGACTTAGCTCATTAGAGATGAGTACTCCAAGATCCTTGACAAAGTTTGGATCATCAACAAGGTCTTGACTATTCAGCCTGTATTTTATTTTCTGATTTTTTTTGCCAATATGTAAGACAGAACATTTATTTGTTGAGATTTGAAGTTGCCATTTGTTTGACCATTCTGATATATAGTCGAGGTCTTTTTGAAGGGTAGCAGTATTGTCTGTGGTGTTGAATAGCTTTACATTGTCAGTGAAGAGAACGCAGTTGCTCTTAATATGATCACAGAGGTCATTTATGTAGAGTATGAAGAGAATAGGTCCTAGAACACTGCCTTGGGGGACACCACTGTTGACAGGTACAGAATTTGATAGGATGCTCCCAATTTTGACCATTTCTTGTCTGTTTGACAGGAATGCTTCTATCCAGTTATGCAGGTGTCCAGAGATACCATAAGATTTTAGTTTTAGGAGTAGTTTGTCATGTACCACTGAATCAAAGGCTTTACAGAAGTCTATGTAGATTGCGTCTATTGCTTTTCCCTGATCGAGTTGTGTAGTCCATATGTTTTTGCAGTGTAAGAGTTGCAGATTACAGGATAGGTTTTTTTTCTGAAACCAAATTGTTAATTAAGTAGGTTGTTTGTCTCTAAGTGGAGGATAATAGATTGGTTAATAATTGATTCCATGATTTTACAGGTGACGCAGAATAAAAAGACTGGTCTGTAATTTTCAACTAGGCTGGGATCTCCCTTTTTGAAGATGGGAATGACTGTGGCTTGTGACCATAGTTTTGACAAGGAGCTGGTCCTGAAAGATTTTTCAAAGATAATGCTTAGAGGTTATTGGGCATGATCCATTGCTTTTTACAAATAGTGAGCCAAAGAATGTGTTAAAAAGCTTGGCTTTACTAGTGTCATTGTTGCAGTCTTTACCATTAGGTCCTTTCAGGGGTGGGATGGATCTTGAGTCTTTTCGTTTGTTGTTTAGAAAATTGTAGAAAGTGCGGGTGGAATTGGTGCGTAGAAGGTTTTACTCTTGTTTAATGTGATAATTGGTGCATTCAGTCTTTATCTGGTGGCATAAATTTTTGTATCGGCTTTTGAAGTTGGCAATGTGACCAGATTTGTTTTTCCACCAAAATGATCTCTTTTTGGATTGAAGTTTCCTTATTGTTATGGGTAATCTGTTTTTTCTGGTTTGGGGAGTTGTTATTGGTACATATAGTTTGATGACTCTTTTGACTTCAAGTATAAATATGTTGTAATGGTCTTCTACGGTATTGCATCCAGTGAATAGAAATTGCCAATCAAGGAATGAGAGATCATTGTCTATAAGATCATAGTTGCCTTTTTTGAAGTTATAATTGGGGATCACATTGTTGTGTTGATTTTTGTGTGGACGTATGTTGAGACAAAAGTCAATCATGCTGTGGTCACTGTTGGAAAAGGGCTCTTTAATTTGTATTCCGTAAATTGAATTCAAACTATTGCAGAAGATGAGATCGAGGTAGTTGTTAAGTCTAGTATTGTTGGTTACTAGTTGTTCCAGTCCCTGATTTGTTACAGCATTGTAGAAGGTTGCATGTATGGGTTCAGTTTTACATTCGTTTAGGGTCCAGTTAATGTGAGGTAGATTGAAGTCACCAAGAAAGATAAAAGCGTATGGGCAGGATGTTGCCCATGTTAGTAGTAAATTTAGCTTGTTTACATGTTCAATGTCATAATCAGGGGCTCTGTAACATAGTAAGAATCGAAATGTGATATTTAAGGACAGTTCACAGACGATGGTCTCAGGAGGAGCAAGCTCTTGGGTAACTTGGATGTATTTTAGATATAAGGACTTTTTATAGAAGATTGCAACACCATCTCCTCTACGGATTTCACGATCTGATTGGTAAACATGATAGTCTCTTACTGTGGTAATGGAGTCAGGGAGAGATACATTGAGCCATGTTTCTCAGACAAATATGATGTCGAATTTAGCCATATTTAGTAAGAGGAGAAATTCAGGTATTTTATTCACAAGGCTTCTTGTATTGAGTAGCTTGCATTTAAGGCCAGTTGCATGTACTGGAATGTAGTAGACTGGCCTTTCTGCTTCGCTTAGGTGGGGCTCCTAAGCTCTTCTGTAATCACTGACTTATGTGTGTTGTCCATAAATAATACGCCCTCCCTTCTTTCTGATTACAGACTTTTTGGGGCATAAGGAAGATTCTGTGATTAAAACTCTCACACAAAGGCATAAGGCCCTCTTTTCTACCAATCAGAACCTGAGGAAGCGTTTGTTCATCCAAGAAGAAAACATTGAGATAAGCCATCATAAATGTGCTGTCACACAAGAAGAACATAACACCATGAGATTTGTAATGTTGCCAATACCTGACCATGTTATGATGCTTAATTACGACTGCTTGTTTACTTCAGAGGCCTGGTTAGCCATGCTCCAGAGTCTGTTCTCTACTGATTTCTTAATATGAAGTCAATTCTGCTTTTTGAAAAGGATAAAGCCTTAAAAACTATTATCAGTCCAAAGCACACTCACCCTGTGATTCTTGTGCTTCATTTTTGAATTATTGGTATACCTGTTCTCTGAGCAGGGTCTAACTATGGTCATGTCACAAAGACAAAATATTTGATTTCAGTTTTGTGAATGGGATATAAATGGATAATCTATCAGGAGACAAAAAAGGCTACTACCTTCCTTTTCAGTGTATACCATTTTATATATTTCAGTATGGCCTTGTTAAAATAAGCAAGGTATTTATTAGTTGAATATACCAATCAAAACCTGACTTTTCCTCTAAGAACTGGGATAGAGTGAGGTGGATGAGGGGATTTAGAGATGGATTGCATGCACAATTTAATTTTGTGGCCAGGTTTTTAATGTTGATGGTTTTAATATATTAGTTTAGTAGTTATAACTATTAAAACCATAGCTATTAAAAATCTGGCACCAAAGTTAAGCTTCCAAATGCAGCCTATTGTTAAATCCCTCTCACCCTATAATTTTTATCATTGATGCTGTTTTAATGTTGGTTGGGAGCCACTCAGAGTTTGATAAAAGACAGATGGTTATATAAATGTTAAATAAAATAATGATATAAGTAATCATTACAGCCAGTGGATGGACTGCTTCTCTTAACAGTGCAAAGGTAGGAAGACAATATTTTTTCAGATATAGCTACACCTAGGAACAGTCCTAGCCAGCATAACTAATAGTAAGAGATGCTGGGAATTTTAGTTAGTTTGGTACATCAGCAAAATTTGAATCAGACTTATTTTGCAATTTGCTGCAAGTCGGTGAGAGAACTCTTAGAAGAATCTGATCTGCATTCTGCAATTCTCTAAGTCCTAGAGAGAGAGATTTTCTCAGCTCTTATATGAAAATTGTTATAGAACGTATCAAGGATTGCACCGGGATGTTGACAAGCAAAACAGCTGTTCTGCTCCTGGACCTTGTCCAGCCCAGATGTATATTTTATTGGGGCGAAGGAAAACACTCTCAAAATAAGGACCTCATTTTATTGATCCAGATTCTAGTTCACCATCAGTCATGGAAACTCAATAGATGACTTTTAGCCACTCTCCTTAACCCAATCTACCTCACAGGATTGTGATGGGTTCATGTTCCAAGGACTGAAATTATTGTAGTGCAGTCTAGCTGTCTATTGATTAAATTTTATTGCTGTAAAACTACCAACATGACATATTTGTAACTGTGTAGGTGACAGAAATCAGATGCACAGATTATTTTTATTTTTGCAAAAGCACATCCTTTTTTTCTATTATATGCTTCTAGGTGTTGATTAGCAAAGTTTCTGAGCTCCAGTCAAAGTACAATGCACTGAAGGAAAGAAACATAGGGCTGATTAATTATATTGATAATAAAGAAGGCCTCAGAAGTAAACGTGTAAGTATTATGCACTTCTTTTTCTCAAAGCCCCCCCCCCATTTTTTTTTTCCAGTGTTCAGGCTAGAGTAGGAATGGAGAAATATTGTTTTCATTTAAAATGCAACTTTGCAGTTCAACAGGGCAACATTCCTCACATCGAAGGATGGGTAGGACATACTGATAGTTCTATCATTATTTTTCTGTTACTATCGTTGATTGTTGGGAAGGAAACGAGAATGGAAAAATCAAGGTCTACTTGAAGGGGTAGTGGACAGGATGTTCAGTTGTTACCATTAGTGTACAGAAACAGTGCATAAATCAAGACTAGGATCCCTAAGAAGGAAAGCAGAAGAATCAGAATAAAATGGAAAAAGAAAATAATCCAATCATTTGTTGAAGGGCAGGATTATAAACAAATCAAGTATAAGTTAGCTGAAAACTGTTGCTAGCTCCAATGATATTGATCCCAGGAACAACTACACAGTTCCTGGAAAAAAGGCAGGATATAATCTTAACAAACAAATATAAATAGCTCCTTAGGACAGTAAACAGATGGGAGAAACAGAGCAAGCTAAGTGGAAAATTGTGGGAACCAGATAGAGAATTTTAGGGAGAACCGGGAAAAGAGGCAGCCCAGCCCAGAGGTAGAAGGAAAAAAGAGAAACTGCCTGAATTAATTTACTATATTATGACTGGGAATTTTTTTTTAGAAATTTCAGCTTTATGTTTCAGCTGACTAGCATTAAAAATGTTTTTGTTAGATTTGAGGCGGATCGGTTCGACAGAGACGCGAGACCATTTAAGTGAGTTCAGCTCTTTATTAGGTATTGGTAATCATCTCAGAATGCGAGCCGCGGCAGCCCTTCATATAGGGCTGGCTTGCGGCTCGGCAGCCAATGGCGGCACTTTGAATCTCCCGTGATCGGCACAGCCAATCGCGGTAGATTCCTAGCGCTCCAATCACAGCCGACCCTTCAGCCAATCAGGTCTTTGCTGGTCCGGACCAATCAGTTAAGAAGCTTTGGAGTATGCTAATATCGTACACCTCTCCCCTCTTGGTTTCATCCGGCGGTGCGTGGTGATGTAGTCACGTAGGTAGGCGGGGCTTCTTGCCTGCCTACTTGACCTGCGCGGTTCAGTTCTGGTGTGGTCGTCGACCAGTTCGGATGCCTCCTCTGTCGCTCCGGTTCCTTGGGATGGAACCGCCTGGAACATTGAGCTGGGCCTTTCTTGGTAGCTCCCTCCTGGTCTTCCTGGGCTGGTTGAGCTGCCGCTTCTGCTCTCGCTAGGTTTTTCCTGGCCGGGTGAGCTGGTTTGGCTGCTCCTTCCAGGTGAAGATCCCGGGGTTTCGTGCTCCATTTGTCCTGCGTCTACAGGTGAGTAGCATTGGTTTATTGGTTTATTTATTCTAGGTGGGGGGTGTTCTGCCTGCGTCAGTTGGTTCCCTTCAGTTCTATCGTTTGCCGATTCCCCCCCCCCACTTCTAGTTTCTTGTTCAGGTGTCTGGCTGGTGGTGACGGCTATTCTTGACCTAAGTTGGTTTATGTGCTGTTTCCAGTTTTTCCCGTCGCTTGTTTCCAATCGGTATGATAGGGGCCCGGTTATCTGGGTGATTGTTGCTGGCACCCAGAGTGGTTCTCCTGTGAGATTTTTGGCATATACTAGGTCCCCTATGTTAAATGTTCTGTGTTTGCTGGAGGAGCCTGGGGGTTTGTCTGGGTTATATGTTGGGTGCATTCTGTCTAGTGTTGAACGTAGTTTCCTGCCCATCATTAGTTCCGCCGGGCTTTTATTTGTGGTGGCGCTAGGTGTAATGTGTTGAATGAGGAGCATTTTATTGATTTTGTCCTGTATATTGGCTGTTTCTATTTTCTGGATGGCTTTCTTGGTGTATTGGACCATGCTTTCCGCCCGCCCGTTCGCCACTGGGTTTGCCGGTGCAGTTAATGTATGGCGTATCGCTTGGCCTGCCAGAAATTGTTCAAATGCTAGTGCGGTGAACTGGGGCCCATTGTCCGACACTATTACGTCTAGCAGGCCATGCATAGCGAAAAGTTTGCTCAGTTTCCTTATCACCGCCTCCGTCGTGGTTGACTTCATGGTGCTTACCTCCAACCAGTTGGAGTAAGCATCTACTGTGATAAGGTACATATGTCCCTTGGTTGGCCCCGTGAAATCTCTATGAATCCTAGACCACGGACCTCTTGGTTTTTCCCATTCTTGGGTTGGGGCGGCGGGCAGATTGGATCTGGACTCTTGGCATTGGTTACATTTGGCAACCCAGGTTTCGATCTGTTTATCCATTCCTGGCCACCATGCGTAGCTTCTGGCCAGGCTTTTCATCTTAACCATCCCCGGATGCCCCTCATGCAACATTCCCAATACCTTTTCCTGTAATTTTTCCGGAATTACCCCTCTGTCCCCCCAGAGTATGCAGCCCTTTTCGGTAAAGAGTTCAGTTTGTCTGTTCCGAAAGGGTCTGAATAGTTCATCTATGTCCCCTTCCGGCCACCCTTTTCCCACCCAGCTCAAGACTTGTGCCAGCCGCTTGTCTTTATTTGTTTCTCTGGCAATGTCTGGCACGGTCACGAGTGGGTTGGATATTGTCTCTATTTGGAGTACCTCTGTTGTGGGTGCCGGGTCGTCTTCCCGGTCCGGTAAGAGTGACCAGCTCAGGGCGTCTGCATGGGCGATGTCCTTTCCGGGTCGGTGTATCACTGGTAATTGTATGCTGCTAGGAATTCGGACCACCTCATCATTCTTGGGGATAGAATGTTCGGTGTGGCCCTGTTTCCCACCAGGATTCCTAGCAGCTGCTTGTGATCCGTGATGATTGTAAAAGTCCTACCATAAAGGTATTCGTGAAATTTCTTGATGCCAGCGACGACTGCTAGGGCCTCTTTGTCGAGCTGGCTGTAGTTCCGCTCTGGCTTTGAGAATGTTCTTGATGAGAAAGCGATGGGTGCTTCCCTCCCGTCTGGTAGCTGGTGGCTGAGGATGGCGCCGATCCCAAATGGCGACGCGTCGCAAGTTTCCGTCAATGGCAGGGTCTCGCTGTACTGGATTAGTACCGTGTCGGATGTTAGTAGGTTCTTTGTGTTGTTGAAAGCACTCTCCTCCCATGCTCCCCAGGTCCAGGTGGCTGTTTTATGTAACAGCCTATGTAGCGGTTCCGCCACGGTCGCCTTTTGAGGTAGGAAGACATTGTAAAAGTTTAACAGTCCCAAGAAAGCCTGTAATTCCATTTTGTTTTTTGGTCGTGGTGCTTCCCTTATGGTTCTCAGTTTCTTTTCTGTGGGGTGAATCCCTTGTTTGTCTAGGAGGTACCCCAGAAATTCAACCCTTTTGGCCCGTAGCTGGCACTTCCCTTTCTTGACTTTAAGTCCTGAGTCTCTGAATTTCTGCAGTACCTCCCTCAACCTGGCTTCTAGTTGTTTCTCATTTTTCGCGGCCACCAAGACATCATCAAAGTAGGGCACAACCCTTTCTATTCCCTGGAGGAGTCTTTCCATGAGGCTTTGGAAGACCCCGGGTGCCACGCTGATTCCAAATTGGAGCCGGTTGCAGCAGAAAGCCCCTCAGTGCATTACGATGGTTTGGGCTTCTGCTGTTGTGGCGTCAACAGGCAGTTGCTGGTAGGCTTCTGCCAGGTCGAGCTTTGTGAAGATCCGGCCTCCCCCCAGTGAGTGCAGAAGATGCTGGACTACTGGGATGGGGTATGCGCTTTGTTGGAGTGCATGGTTTAGGGTGGCCTTGTAGTCACCACAAATCCTCACTGACCCATCTGGCTTGATGGGGGTGACAATTGGGGTCTCCCACCAGGCATGATCGATCGGTTCCAGCACCCCTTGCGCGATGAGCTTATCGAGTTGCTCATTGATCTTGGGCTTGAGTGCAAAGGGCACTCGCCTGGGCTTAAGGCGGATTGGCGCGATGCTCGGGTCTATGTTAAATGAGATAGGGGACCCCCGGTACTTGCCTAAACGGTCATCGAAGACTTCCCGGAAGTCCCTCACGAGTGCCGCTTCCCAGTCTGCCTCTCCGATGTGGTGTATGCCGGTTACCTCGATGCCCAGGGGTGTGAACCACTGCAGTCCCAACAGGCTCGGCCAATCTCAGTCGACGATCGTCAAGGGTAGCACTTCTGTGTGGCCCTTGAAGGTGACTTTAAAATGGCCTCTGCCGACTACAGGGATTCGGTTTCCCTGATAGTCTTTGAGGGTTAGTGTTTGGTCTTCCAGTTCTTGGCGGCGGATGGTGGGGACCAGGCACTTGAGTGTGCGCCAGGAGACCATTAAGAGGAAGGACCCGGAGTCCACCTCCATGTCGCATTGCTGGTCTTCTATCCCGACCATCACATCCTGGCGTCGCTGGTGGAGGAATGGCCGATGACGATGGTCTGGTGTGTTTCCTCTCTCTGTCTCGTCTCCTGGAGTCACCTGTTCCAACCTTCTCGGCTCCAGCGGTTCTCCGTCTGGTGATCATGGTTCCTGGTGGGAGTGCTTTCTCTCCGTCGGGGGCTGGTGTCTCGTCATCATGGGCTGTAGTGCTTTTTATTCTGGCACACTTTGGTGATGTGCCCCCGTTTCTCGCAATACCTGCAAATGGCGTCGAGAAAATGACAGTCCGCTCAGGGGTGATCGCTGCAACCGGCACACTGGAACCTCGACTTACGACCTCGTGGTTCCCACCGCTCCCCCGCTGATTGGAGGTGGTGGATCTCCTTCTCCTCGTCTTTGGTTTCTGAGAAGGAGTCGATGTTGCCATGGTGTGTGGTTGTGTGGTCTGTCGCTGGTCGCCTCTCGGGGGTCAATGTTGGCTCTCCGGCCGCTGCTTGTGGCATGATGCTTGATTGTTGCATCCGAGCCGCTGATTTCTTGGTCGCTTCCACTGCAGTGGCTTCGGTGAGGGCATCAGCGAGGGAGATGTCTCCCTTTGCCATGATGCGGCTCTGGAGGATGGGGTCTCAGAGTCCCAGGACGACGCAGTCTCGCAGGGCCTCGTCCAGGTTGACGAACTCGCACAGGCCGCCCAGGTCCCGTAGTGCTGCTATGAAGTCACCCAGTCCCTCGCCCTCGCGTTGATCCCGCCTGTAGAAGTTGTGCTGCTGGATGAGGATGGGCATGATGGGGGTGTAGTGGCTTCGTAGCAGGGGCTTGAGATTGTCCCACTCCATCGCCTTGATGTCCACCGGTTTGGCCAAGGCTTTGGCCATCTTGAATACTGCAGTGCGTGAGGAACACGGCTCGTTTCTTGTGGCCGCTGGCATCCTTGAGGTTGCTACTCTCGAGGAACATTTGGAACCTATAGGTATAGGATTCCCAGTCCTCAGTAGCAGGGTTGAAGGGAGCAGGTGGTGAGTTGATTCCGGCCATTCTGCTTGTTGTTGCATGCCGCCTCACCACGTGCTGGATGGTCTCCTTGTCTCACGATCCCATCCTCATCGCCAGTGTTAGATTTGAGGCGGAGCGGTTCGACAGAGACGTGAGACCATTTAAGTGAGTTCAGCTCTTTATTAGGTATTGGTAATTGTCCCAGAATGCGAACCGTGGCAGCCCTTCATATAGGGCTGGCTTGCGGCTCGGCAGCCAATGGCAGCACTTTGAATCTCCCGCGATCGGCACAGCCAATCGCGGTAGATTCCTAGTGCTCCAATCACGGCCGACCCTTCAGCCAATCAGGTCTTCGCTGGTCCGGACCAATCGGTTGCGGGGGTTTCAGAGTATGCTAATGTCATACAGTTTTCCTGGAATTTCTTGCTTCTTGGGTTTGCCACCTGTGTTGGGCTTCAAAAGCTGCTAGCATTTTGAAGTATTAAGCAAAAGTGACAGTTAGCTATAGCTGTTCTTAAAATGGAGCATAACTTAGGGCAAATCCAGACAGCCTCCTTGGTCCTTTCCAAAAAAAAATGGCAATCTACCCACAGCTGAAACCGGTCAAGGATGGCTAAAGATTGCTTTGCTCTAGAAGTGGTGTTTTCCCTCTTATCCCCTTTCCACACACTAAATTTATTTCTTTGTTTAGAAGATTTATATAGCCACCCACCTCACAAAATGTACTTTGGGGCTATGTGCAATACCTAATAACATTAAAACACATAAAACATTCAATAATATGCAAAAAGGAAAACAGAAAAACGGAAATATAGGGGCACCCTGATGCTGAAGGGAGGCAGTGTTGAGTGACACATTGTAAGAGTACCTGGGAATGATCTTGGAAGACAGAAGGAGAGACACTGTTGGGACTAGAGTTGAATAAGAGGCAGCTTAGCACACAGTAGGAATGGGGTATGTGCAGGGGTGGGATTCAAAATTTGTAACAACTGGTTCTGTGGGCATGGCTTAGGTGATGGACGTGGTTTGGTGGTCATGTTATTGGCTGGGTGTGGCCAACTCAATATCACTCACATCGAGGCCAGCCTCGCCTGGCCTCTCATGACTGTGGAGATGCTGCAACAGTTGTATGTGTGAAAAATGGTCATAAGTCACTTTTTTCAGTGCCATTGTAACTTTGAATGGTCACTCCACACAAGCAAAGTACCAGCAAAAGAAGGCGAAAAAAACTCCAGAGAAGTTCCAGAGACAGGAAGTCTAGTTCTGCCAAAAATGTAATAAGAGTTAATGGAGAGGCAGTTTCTATAAGCAACAGCAGAATGTTTCCTTCCTGCCTTCCTTACAGGATTAGGCCAGTAATTTCTTCTCACAACCGGTTCTCCAAACTGCTTAGAATGTTAACAACCGGTTCTAGAGAATAGGTGCAAACTGGTAGAATCCCACCCCCGGGTGTGTGTGACATGTCAGAAGGGGCCTTCCCCAGTTTCATGGCTTTAAAGGCAACAGGGAGAAATCTATTTTAGATTTTCAAAATTTTGTGATTGTAACCTTACAGTATAATAGAACTACCTAGGTGTGCTGCTCCTCCCGACTACCTTGAAAGACAAGCATATGTTCTGTGGCAGGAAAATCTATCTCCAGTTGGCTCTCCCAATTTCGTCTTGGGCCAACTACTTCCATCCAGGCTCTGACCTATTTTTCTGCCCCTCTGTCGTGTTTTGGCTGTGAGGGAGACCAAAATCCTGACTTTTCTTTTAGCCTCCCTCCCCCTTTTTCTTTCTTTCTTGGAATGTGCTGGTTGATGTGTCAATTGGTTTATCTAGAGAGTGGATATCTCTGAATATAAATAGCTTGTCCCGGCTTCATGCCATTAATGGGAAGTGTAACTGAAAGGTCTGTCTTTTGTCTTTCTGTACCCTACCTGCTGAGAATTCCCTTCCCAATGATTGCTGTTTCCAAGAGTCCTGCCTCCATACTTCCTCTCCCTGCATAATGTCCTTAAGGTAGCTTACAACTCCTACACTAATCAACATATCTAAACCTTTTTCTCAAACTGCTTATCCAGAAACAGCACAAATCTGATTAAACAGTATGGTAACCAAGAAATACAAAAATTCTATGTACCTCTACCTAGTAGTTGATAATCAGATTGGTTGACCCATAGTTTTAAAGAATAAATTTAAAGTCAATGGGGGGAAAAAAACTATGTGCCGTTTGGAGAAGGCCTTTTCATGTGATTGAAAGGGAAAGGGCTAGTATTTCAGTAAAGAGAGCTAACCAATTGTAGCTTTTAAATTGCTGTGTGTTTAAAGCTTTATGGACAATAGCCCAGTCCAGAACCATTCCAAATGTGTGTTAAGTATGCACTGAAGGATCAGAAAGATTTAGGGCTGTATGAGGGGTGACATGATAGCATGTTCCAATGTTCAGGGGTTGCCACAAAGGAGAGGGAGTCAAGCTATTTTCCAAAGCACCTGAAGACAGGACAAGAAATGGATTGAAACTAATCAAGCAGAGAAGCAGCGTAGAACTAAGAAGAAATTTCTTGACAGAACAATTAATCAGGAACAACTTGCCTCCAGAAGTAGTGAATGCTCCAACACTGGAAGTTTTTAAGAAGAGATTGGACAACCATTTGTCTGAAATGGTATAGCGTTTCCTATCTGAGCATGGGTTGGACTAGAAGATTTCCAATGTCCTTTCCAACTCTGTGATTCAATTTCCTATTGGCATGACGATAAATGACCACAGTGAAGCTGTTCTGTGAAAGCACATTTAATTTATGAAGTTATAGGCATTAACAAGTGTAATTGGAAAGCAGACTGAATAGAAAAAGAAACACACAGTTGGGGTAAAAAGAGAAGACTCAAAATAAGAAGAGAAAACTAAGCAGTATTATCAATATTTGTGAAAGGAATTTTAATTGTTTCTGTCTTGCAATATTTGTATTAGAGTAAAATTGGCTCAGAAATGCCAAATGTACTTTTTTCCACTCCAGATTTAAATTCTGGGTGAGGATAGTGGGATGATTTTGCATGGTGACAGTAAATGTGAATTATATTTATTGTGTTGTGGTTCGCTGGCAACAGAATCATACAGTGGAGAAGAACGGAGACCAGTCAGGGAGTCTAGAGTGAACTCGGATGAGGGTCTTGGGTCTGAGGCAGAGATGGGACCAGGACCATCTGAGAGTGGGGTGCTGCCTTTGGAGTCTGGCAGCAGCAAAGCAGAGGACCCAGGGGAACCTGTTCCCAGTGCACGTGTGGGCAGAGATGCTAGAAGGCGAGAGCAGCTGAAACAAAAGGGGCAATTCGGCAGTAAGGCTGAGAGATGATTGTCCCTCCCATAAGGGATAAAAGTCGGGCCAAGATGATGAAACCTTTGCAGGAAGCAAAGTAGTTCGATCGGTTCCGAGTCATCCTTGAAGCTCTTTGTACTTCGGTTAGTTTTTCTTGTATTTTGTTGGTTTCTTTTCTAGTTAATTTGATACTTCTGTTTTGGCAGCACTTCTCAGAATTGAAAGGTGTGTGCTTATTTTGGGGGACTGTTTGAACTTAATTCCAGCTGGGAATGAAAACAATTCCCAGCGTTGCAATAAAATAGGTTTTGTTCTTAAAACAAGTTTGTGAATAATTATGGTTTATGAAGCCTGGGTTAGAAAATATTGATCAGAATTTGTATTATTAGAAAGATTTTGGTTTGTGGCAAGGAACAATTACATTTATAAGGTGCTTTAAAAAAATCTTGATCAGGCAGGAAGGCTACTTGAGCTATAGCAGAAGAATAATGTCTGATTGATTGGAATATTCCTCTATTACACTTATTATAGAGTGAGAAAATTCAGGGCCATAATGTTAATGAAGATGGTGCTGTATTTAACTTTCATTTTACCTTTGATAGGTAGCCACCTGTGACTTGTTCAATGCAAGTCAATAGAGGCAAGTCATTTTTTTCTTACATCTCCTTAAGGTTCATCTATCTACTTCTTTATATTTCCTGCAGACTCGACAATTAAGCCAGATGCTGGTAGGAATTTCCAACATGGCAGAGCGGTGCTATATGAAGCATTATGGTCCTTTGGAGCAAATGACTTTCCAGTCCAAGCTGGATATGATCCAAGTAGGTAAATCTATTTGTGCTTCTCAAATCAAACTTGCACCGAGCAGAGCAGAGCAGAACATCTTATCTATTGAAGGAAATGTAAATCTAAAGGGAAGGAACATCTATTCATACATAGTAATTACAGATGTCATTCTGTTACCTCAAATCTTCTGTTGTTTTTTCATCCTTTGAAAAATGCTTTGACCCCTCTGCAAAAGCTTTTCCCAGGCCCTTTCACACTTCACGTCGAGTTCATAAAGTGGTGTTCAGGCTTCCAAATCTCCATGTCTAAACAGCAACTGCTGCCTCAGACATTTCTCAGTAGTGTAATACAGTACTTACATCATTTGCCTGAAATGCAGAACATATTCATATTTGAAAGCATGAGAGATATTTTTAAATGAAATATCCACTTCAGTCTTTAAGGAAAAGTCGCTGGTGCACAGTTCACAATTTTTCCTGTAATATGAGTAGCAGGGTTTCCTTCCTGCTGCTAAATACCCCCAAATGTATAGTACTTTATTTGGGTTATTTGGAAGCTGGGTAAAAAACAAACAAACAAAGCCTGCAGTGTTTCAAGGATGCATCAGTGGGCTTATTCAACAGAAACCAACCTAACAAATGAAAAAAAAAATGCACCAGAAAAATGAACGGATAAATCAGGGAAAGAATGACCTGCAGTATTGTGTTTTGAATTGAAGTTCTGTGAGACAGTGAATGTTATAACCGCAGTGCAACTGGGAACATCTTTGGTAACAGCAGGTGCAGAAGAAATTAGAGAGCTGCTGGGTAGCGACCATTGATCCAGGGGATGGTGAATGTTGCCATTTCATGTGTTACTAAATGCAGGGGTTTGCCTAGGAGAGAGTATCAAGTGGTAAGGAAATGAAACACTTGAGCCAGTACCAGTTCAAAAATATTATTTTCAACCTTGAGAAAGAAAACACAAGTGGAGGTACTTCACCATCTTTAGAGATATCAGATTTCCCACAAGCATCTCCAATTGATATGCCATCTTGCATATGTACACAGTATTCAATTTGCATTTTAGTTAAATGCATGAGTATGTAAGTCTCATGCATTTAACTAAATGAATATACTTAGTAATATGTTCTCTATAATTATACTCGATTCATTTTCTCTCTCTTAATGTGACCAGGAATTCATTTATGAGAAAACTGAGATGAAAAAAGAAATAATGAAGCCAGAAGGATATAAAAGTACTTCCAGACTTTTAAAGATCTGACTTCAAAACCAAAGAAATGATAGCAAATGAGGACACTATATAAAACATAACTCCTGCAAGGAGAAATGAAATAAAATATTGCATTGCATGGGTACTTGGAATGCTTTATACTGTACACAAGTCAGCACATGGGTGCTGTCACTGATGGCACATACACATGGATTCAGGATCAGACTCCTATAGGCAGGAACACAGAAATGGCACTTTTAATCTTGTTTATTATGGAACAAAGACAAAAATTAGCAGTTTAGACATCAGCTATGCCATATTAAAAGTGGACAAGTATTTTTGCTTTTCAATTTCAAATTTGCTGATTGTTTTGGATTCATTTTTGCATGACTCTCCTCTGTCTTTCTCTTGGCTTTTATATACTGTTGTTGCTCTCTAGCCCCATCTAGTGGCTGGAGGGACAAATATGCCCCAACATACAGTCTTTACATACTGTTGTTGCTCTCTAGCCCCATCTAGTGACCAGAGAAATAAATACCAAGTATATTGTTTGAAGCTGACCCCACCCATTACCCTCAGCCCGCACTCTCAAAACAAATGCATGCTGGGAAGCTCGACTCCATTTCCTTTAGCATTTGGAGAAGGCAGAAACACAAAGAAGAATCCATCTTAATCTGTGGCATATGGTCATCCAAGGACAAACCCACATCCCACAGACAGAGCATTGCTGGTGAAATTTAGATTGCTTATATTTATTAATTGTTATATTCAGCAGTGACCCAATACTGCCTATCTTGTATTTGGTTCTCATTCTATGTATTTCTATTTTCCACATTTTCCCCATATCCTGTTCTTTCAATAAAACATGCACATTGTCTGTTTTATTGGACGATAAGTGGGTTTAAGTGCATAGTGAGGACAGAACATTATGTCTTTTCTGAACAACATGCCAAAGACACACATCTTTATAACATATGTCTGCTTAATAAATGGGGGTTCCCAACTGATGCATAGCTTCTTCCAGCCCCTAATTATTAGCTTTATTCCTACTTAATCATCTAGATGTAAGGAAAGGATTTATGTAATAAATTGGCGTTATACCATCCACTCCCAGACTGAAGTAATGACTGGATAATTATTCTAAATCTTTGATCATCTTACAGACCCAGTGTAGCTGCTTATCCTCATGATGCGCCCTCAAAATGTTGCAATAAAACTTGTTCCAATCTAAGCCAATGTCCTATACATCTTAGTCAGTGGAAATTTGTCAGTTCATTTAAGATTTTTCAGCCAACTTTATTCTAAACAGAAACCAATAGATCGCAGTCCACTTTCAACAATACTGTACTTTTAACATAGGATCACTAACTGCCTGCCAGTTTCTCCATAACACTGTTCAATTAAATGGCCTACAGTGAAGCAATTTACTTACGTTCAAACATGCTGTCTACAAATAATCTGAACCTTTATATTTTTAAGTATTTCAGTAAGTGTACTTTAACAGCAAAGTTTAATGGAGATTAAATAATAATATATCTGGTACTTGTATTAGCTAGCAAAGATGTTACTGGATAATAATGATATATTAATAAAAACCAGGAAAAGTGTTGTTTTTTAAAAAAAAAAACAAATCAGATTTTTATGTTTTCTTTTGTACTACAATAATGCTTACATATATTATTCTTTTTGGGGCAGGGAATGTTTATGAGAAGACCATGTATAGTTGCAAATACTGGTAGAATTGCTATACCTTTATTAATTATAAAGAAGGCAAATGTCAGGAGGTGCATCTGTAATAGATAACAGATAATCAGAGTTGGAAGGGACCTTATAGATCATCTAGTCCAACCCACCGCCTAAGGGACACCCTACACCATTTCTGACAAATGACAGTCCAATCTTTCACAACCATCTTTCATAACCAGTTCTAGCTACTAAAATTCTATATTTTTACCAACTCTCAAGGTTGTAGAAATATATTGCATCTGGCCACCCTACATATGGTTGGTGCTTCTGCTCTGAAGTGAGTTCTGTCGGATTAAACACAAATTTAAAACTTTGAATTAATTAGGCAAAAAATCAGATTATATATGGATTATAATTATCCATGGCCATTTAGAATTCTCCTAACTTCACACATACGCTTCACTCCATACCTGATTATAAGAAATGTCTGGATTATTTTTAAAGCACAAATACACACTTGTGATTTTTTTATGATACTATTTTTTAAATACCTACTTAAAATTAATGGAATAACTTTGCAAACGTCTATATTGTTTCTCAGTGATGAAATGAAAATAACCTATCGGTGAGATGTTCAGGATCAATGACTGAAATGTCACAGAGAAATATCACTACATGATAGCTGATTATGCCATACCTTCACAAATGGCCTTGAATTTGCCCCAAAGTACTCAATTATGTTTCAGGAAGTGGTGAATAAAGAGAAAACATAATGAACAGGAAGAGTAATACCAAGCAATATAAAGCATGAGATCAAATGTCTATTTGAGGAGTGCTTTAAAAAACAACAACACATGTTTATAGGCTTGCAGCAAACTGGGTGAGATTAATGTTCTATATTTATGGCTGTAGATATTGCTTTTTTATGCTTAGTGCATTGCAAATAGATACGTATGGTAACTTCTCTGCAAAAAGATAATTCCTACCCAGGGAAACCTTGAATAAATGTCTGCTTTATTGTAAAGATGCATTGAGTTCTGTCTTCTCAGAATGACAGGTCAACCTTGAAGGGCGGGCTTCTCCCAAATGAAATGGACGGTATAAAAATATGAGTTAATAGCTATGGTATATTTGCTTTATTTTTCATTTATAGACACACAAGAGTTATTTGAGATTGCTCAGTCTTACTGTCATTAGAAGGCATTGGATATACTGTTGCTCTTTGTCTCCCAACATATTTAACTGGATTAACAGGGATATCAAACTCGATTTCATTAAGGGCTGCATTAGGGTTGTGTTTGACCTCGGGAGGCCAGCTTGACATCACTCGTATTGGGAGTGCCTCTGGTGGCCAGAGCAAATGGGCTCCCGAGCTCCATTTTCAGCCACAACAGCCTCCTGCAACCCTCTGCCAACGAAAACGGAATTGGGAGGACTGCGCGCAGCCCTCCCAAGCTCTGTTTTCACTGGCAGAGGCACTGTAGGCTGGTCCTTTGCTGTTTCCAGAGAGGCTCTGTGGGCCAGATCTGAGCACCTTGCGGGCCAAATCTGGCCCATGGGTTTTGAGTTTGACACCCCTGAATTAGAAGCTTAATACATGGAGAAATATCAAAAGGGGAATGATTCATACACCTAACTAATTCCAATGGGATGGAATTGAACCCTAAATATACTCAGTCATGCACAGGGTTAAACTAATGCTACTCAGTTCTATTGTGGAATGACCTAAACCAGGAGTTTCAAACTCATATTATCATGTGGACTACTTTATTCACCAAAAGGCTTTACAACACTGAAGTCTTTTTCTAAATGCACTCTTCATTTTTTTACTCTAGTGGAAGCTTACTGTATGTAAAGTATGTTTACTTTACTGGTGTAAACATAAAATTTAATTAAATAAAGTAATTTTGTTAAAGGCTAAATATTTATTGAATAAATACAATATGTCACTGAGAAAAAAGCTGACTGCTATTTGATGTTTTCCACTTATAAGCAGTAGAGATTTCAAATCATTTTAAGATTTGAATATAAGCTTTGCCTATCTTACGGGGTTATCATGAGAAGAAAGTGGCTAGTTAGATGTGGAATCTGGGATTAGCAGTTTTGTAATGCATGGGAGAAAAGGAATGGTAATTCAGTATGAAGAAGTGGATAGGCAGTCATGTCTGAACACAGCTTTGGGGTGACAAGTGAAAGAGGGTTATGAAAGATCAGCAGATACATAATCTCGGCCTTCACCTGACAAAGTTGGATGGTTAATGCTGTGCCAGAAAACATCTTGCTCCTGCCATTTGGGCTGAGATGGCCTTCCATCACCTACAGCTGATAGAAGGTAGCAGGGTAGGGCTAGTGTCACTATGTACTTGCCTTCTGCGACTAATAGCTAGTGCCTGAATGGGAAGTAGCAGTGATGAGGCATCTCTTGTCAAGTTAGCTGGGAAAGGTATACACCTCTTGGTACAAGGGTGTTAGGCAGGGATGCAGAATACCGTTCCTGCCCAAACAGTGGGACTAACGATGTGTCCCTGCTCTATCCTTTGCAAGCTGTAGCTGTAGTGAATTGATAGTCCTTGATTTGGGGTATGATGGCTTGTTGATGTGGGTGTGGACTGTGCAAAAAATCCCAGGATTTTGAGAAACCCTGCAGGCCACAAGTTTGACCCTACCCATTGGCATTGAATCCACCCCTGGCCTGGATAAAATCCCCACCCTGGAGGGATATTCTCTGCAGGGGTCAAAATTCTCTCTGGAAAATGAGGGGATTACCTCCAAGGCTGCAACATACCTCTGTCAGATGATGCATCTTTCTGGCTTCCTCCAACTGGCATCTGTATCATCTCCTCCCTTCAGTCAGACAGAATAGCAATCTGCCTGGGGCTCGAGAAAGATTTCTCTTCAACTGGCTGGGTTACCTCTGGGTTATAATAACTTCTTGAGTTGAAACGCTTTGGTATAGCTCCCAAACCTCTTCCCTCTACTGTCATTCTGGAAGCATCCATCATCTCTTCCAAACAAAGGCTTGCAGATTCAATTAATGTTCCGGAGGGAGAGCCCCCATACTCTCCCCCCTGCATCTCTCCAACTTTGGCTGATTATTGATAATTTTCCATCTCAGGAAAAAGAACTCCGAGGTATCAGCCAAGCTCCTTCAAAAAATAAAAGTTTGTCTTGGGAAATAAATGTAAGGCATCCAGAAAGTATCCATGATATCAATCACTCCGAGACATTTCTCTCCGATTTATTTATTTATTTATTTATTTACAGATCTGGCATGTCAAAGGCAATTTCCCAAGTGAATTTCGCACGTTACACACAATCCACCTTCTCTCCTCCCTTCTCTCCTCCCACTTCTACACTTCATAAATCATGAGAACCAATTAACTGCCATTGGAATTTATTAATATGACATACAGAATAACCTTGAATTTTTCAACTCCTCCAACTCTCTAAAAAAATGTGGCAGCTGAATTTTAAAGCTGACAGTATGTAAATAACTGAGATCTGGCTTTTTTCCATTCCAACAAGTAAATGGTAATTCACCAGTGGTTGAATTTACTACATTATTCAAAACATGGTTAGCACACATTATTGCTTCACCCCAAAGTTTCTCTGATAAACCAGAATCTGAAATCATAGTCCTAGCTGTAGCCTGTAATGTTTGTCCTCTACGTTCAATATATGAATTATGTTGTGGTCTATAAGGAGCAGAATGCTTATGTTCAATGCTAGCTTTCTGTAACATGGCTTCAAATTTTCTATTGGTAAATTCAGTACCATTATCTGTTACTAAGCTAATAACTTTCTGTTTCTTTTTCCTTTCAGCAAATTTTAGCCAGTTTACAAAATGCTGGTATGTTTCTTTCTTCGTTTTCATTAAATAACAAAACCATATCTGGAAAAATGATCAATTGTACTTAACAGGCTCCACCTAAACTAGGTTTCTTAGGTCCAATAATATCATCAAAAACAACCTGGTTCACTGGTTTTGAATCCATTTACCCTATTTGCAGGAGTTGTTTTTTTCTTGATTGCAAACATTGCAATTTAAATACTTTGTACAAGGTTTTAATTTTATACCATTAGATAACTCAACAGTTTTCTTTAGCATTTTGAAATTTATATGTCCCATACATCTATGGAGCAGATGAATACATTCATCATGAGACCTTTTATTCTGATAAACTGAGTTGGTATTAATTAATGGATTATCATGTATAATAAATAAACCATTATCCAATCTTGCAGTAACACTTTTACCCTGTTTTTCAATTAAACATTTATCTCTGTGAAAGTTTACAACAAATCCTGCTTTTACCAGTGCTCTTACAGATAGCAAATTAAATATCAGTCTAGGTACATATAACATCGGTAAACGTTCATTAATACATGAACAATATGCAGTACCTTCTCCAGATGCTCTCAATTTCCATCCATTAACTAATGATACATGCTGTTTACTCTTTGTCATGTTAACAAACCTCTCTTTACTTTTAGTTATACACTGCAATGCTCCACTGTCAACTACCCATATATCATGGTTTATAGTTGTAGTTGTACTAGATATGGCTAAACTAACATCTTTATAAGCTCTCTGTACATTAATAGCATTCTGTTTCTTACCCTTTTTACAGTATTTGGCTATGTGACCTTTAATCCCACAAGAAAAACATTTCCTAACAATTTTGACAGTTGAAAACAGTTTTTCTTCCTGTGGTTGTCTTTCTCTCAGTTGATTTCTATCTTGCCTTTTTCTTGACTCTTCTAACAGTCTTCCAGTTATGCCAGTCAATGCAAGTTCATCTATGTTTAAAACTTCCTGTGAAGACACATAATCATCATAAGTTTCATCCAAAGAAGAAAGAATGATGTAAACTTGATGCAACTCCAAGAAAATCAGCTGCTTTTCTTGTAGCTCTTGTAAAGTCCTTTTCATAAACTCCAAATGAGCTAACATATCACCACCTTTTATAAGACGGGCTCTAAACAGTTTATGTATAAGGTGTATGTGTGCACCCACACTATCTCAAGCATAAATCCTCTTTAAAATGTCCCAACACCTAGCAACAGATTCTGAATACGAATATGAATATGGACTAACTGCTGATCACTTGGTGTCAGTCCAATTATACTAAGAGCCTTTTCATTATCCCGGTTAAAGTCAGCTATTTTCTTTTTATCTTCATCATTCAATGTGTGCGGTATCTGCCATCCCGCATCTGATGGGCGGCTCATGATAGGGAGCGAAGGGAAGAGAAATGACAGGAAGCGAGGTTTCCTCTTGATGAGCGTGCCCCGAATGTCTTGGCACACGCTCTTTTATTGTGCTTTTTTACAAGAAAATGATTTAATCAAAGCTCAAGTCAAACATGGTAATCTCATCAGGATGTGCATGTTTACAAAGCTGCATACCGGACAGATTATTTACAATGTGGATAAGCTTATTAACAACCGTCTAGCTCCTTGTCCCTTGCACGTGCCTTGCAAAGGTCACTGAAGAGACAGAAGTTAATGATTACACGTGAATGATACAATGTTGCAAACACATGAATGATACATAGTTGCAATGATACATAGTTGCAATGATACATAGTTACAACATCTCCTCTGTTTTTATTATTTATGACGAGTCTTCTTCCTCATCCGAGAAGACAGGAACCATTTTTCTGAAATGTTCGCTGTCCCCGTCATCTAGGCAAGAGTGCGACCCGTCAGCGTCAGGGTTGTCCAAGGAGCGGTAACTCAGCAATGACATTTTTTCGTCCGGTGTTGAGGATATAACATGAGCTTGCAATAGCACATTAACATCAGCAGTTATGGAGGATAATTAATTTTTAAAAAATTGCAATATTCTATTAAAACAACAAGGTCCTATAATGCATATCAATATAGTGATTATTAATGATCCTGCCAATGCAGTTAAAAAGGTTGTAAACCATGGCGAAATAGAAAACAAGCCCCCCCCCTGCTATCAGCATAAAGACAACATTCTTCTTTAAGCATAGCACACAATCCCCCTTGTTTTAAAAAATAACAGATCTAAATCTTTACGATTTTGCAAGAGGGGGTATTCCATGGGTACCTGTAGGGATATAAAATCATCAGAGTTATACACACAAGCCATACTTGAATGCAAAATGATTTGGATTTAACAATTTCATCCCCGTGGACACATGCCATGAAACCGGTGGAACAAGTCCAAATAAAATTATTGCCAGGGATAAAATACATTCCTTTCAGGCGTGATGTTAAAGTTCCTCCTGAAGTGGTGTGGATTGCAGGATATCCCCTGGTTGTGTGGGTGCGTCTGCCAAATCGAATTGAAGTGGTGGGTAGAAGTCTTCTATGCGAGAAAAATTGGTTGTAGAACTTAAACAAACTCCTTGAAAGTCAGTTATAGTCCAAGTAATATTATATCTTCTATGAGGCTTCTGCGGATCGTCATGGACAGTTCTTTTGAAGCATCGTTTGTTGACAGGATCAGAGTTCGGGTATATAAAAACATGACAAGTAGGAGAGAGAGCTATGGACAAGTTAGTTGTAGAACATTTGCGAAATGAGGAGGGAATTCAATTAGTAGAAAAAGGATAATAATTACAATAATGACAATGAAGATTAATTTGGTAATTCATCAAGGATGTTAGTTGGGGTGGGGAAACCCATAATACAATAGAAGGACATCTAGGTCCCCCTATGTTTTAGATTGATTAGAGGAAAAGATTTTAAGGTTCCTTTCCATAGGAAGAGTAAAGAAGGAACAAAAGAGCGAGTGGTAGAGTGTTCTTTAAAATAAAACAGAAGTGACAGAGTGAAAACTACGGGTAGCATTTTCATGACGTACCCACATGGAGCAAGTATAATAGCCTTCTGTTAATGAAATGGTTTTAACACGAATAGTCTTTTGACAGGAAGCATAGGTTTTGTTGAAGTAAGGTAGAAATTGCAAAAAAGATATAGGCAAGAATATCAGGAAAAGTTTTAAGATACAGATGTAGCGGGGGAATTCCCATGATAGGGTCTAACCGCCCTACCAGGGATCCAGCAAGTGGTTTTGTCTGGCAGTAAGATCGCAGCGTAGCCTCGTCCCCAAGTGGGAAGCTCAGCGGGACCCTGCCAGGCAGGATCTGGCAATCTGCGATAATATACCAGAGGTCTGTTAGGCGGGGGTGAGGGGGAGGAAAAATGACGCGAAGCAGCAGAAGTGGGAGGAATGCCAGTCAGATTAAGAAAGTTTAAAGTGTAAAGACAAATGTTAAGAGAATTTTGCAATGCTGGGAGGTTCGGGGGTTTTTCCCGCAACGAGTATCGATCAAGAGCACGTTTCAGAGATAAGTTCGCTCGTTCCACAATAGCCTGCCCCTGGCTGTTGTAGGGAATCCCAAACTTGTGGGTTATATCCCATCTGTTACAGAAGTCCTGGAAAGCAGAACTTGTATAGGCAGGTCCATTGTCAGTTTTGATTTCTTTTGGACGTCCCAGCGAGGCAAAGGTGCGAATTGAATGATTGATGACATGTTTTACAGTTTCTCCCCTTTGAGGAGTAGCCAGAATAAACCCTGAATATGTATCTATGGAAAGGTGCAAATATTTCCAAGGGGCAAAAGGTGGATACTGAGTTACATCCATTTGTCAAATTTCACAAGCTTTTAATCCTCTAGGATTTACTCCTATGAGAATGGAATGTCCTTGCTTACTACATGTGGGGCATTGTTGAATAATGGCAGCAGCTTCTGCCTGAGTTAGGGAAAATTGAAAAGTTATCATAACTTGGCGGGGGAGATTCAAACACACTCCCTGCTTCTATTTTATAATGGACTTTTAAAGCCTCCATAATTTTCCTCCAAGTGACCAAAATGCCAATAGGTGCACAAGGAGGACTATGGAGATGTTCACCAATTTTTTGCCAAGTGGAAATTTTTAAGGACCCTTCCTCTGAATAATTAGGACAATGTTGCCACACATAAGCCAATAATGTAGCAATAGGTTTCATTTTTACAGGCGAGCCCTTTAAATTAGCAGAGTATTTAGAAGAAGAAGCGACTAACTCCCTCAATTCCTTCAGATGCTGCGTCTGTTGTTGAGAAAAGTTTCCACCCATACTTACGAAAGTTGAGACCGTGTTTCAGATCTGATGATGTGCAATTCGCTTCAGGCCTGGCGATGCACAGCTCCCATCGAGCTGATAAGATATGGGCGCGTCGCAACGTATCCCCCTTAGGGAATCACATCGGGGTCACCAGAATGTGGAATCTGCCATCCCGCATCTGATGGGCGGCTCATGATAGGGAGCGAAGGGAAGAGAAATGACAGGAAGCGAGGTTTCCTCTTGATGAGCGCGCCCCAAATGTCTTGGCACACGCTCTTTTATTGTGCCTTTTTACAAGAAAATGATTTAATCAAAGCTCAAGTCAAACATGGTAATCTCATCAGGATGTGCATGTTTACAAAGCTGCATACCGGACAGATTAGTTACAATGTGGATAAGCTTATTAACAACCGTCTAGCTCCTTGTCCCTTGTACGAGCCTTGCAAAAGTCACTGAAGAGACAGAAGTTAATGATTACACGTGAATGATACAATGTTGTAAACACATGAATGATACATAGTTGCAATGATACATAGTTACAACAAATGTGTACTATGCTTTTACATCCGGTGGACTATTAACTACAGTCCATAATCTGTCTTTACGCAGAAGTAGGCTGCACTTCATAAACCAGGAAATATAGTTTGTTCCAGCCAACCAGGTTATCTGGGATATACTGGTTGACTGTTCTTGTGCCATTGGTAGTTTAACAATAAACCACAATTAGCTGTCTGAATATGAAACTGTATATTCACACTGATTCTCAATATCTCTCTGGGCTCATAACTGATGTTATGATATGTACAGAATAACCCTTGAGTAACAAGGATATCTACATCGAAATGTTTATGAGAGTAGTTATGAATGATTATTCAGCCACACTCAAATATACTAAATTGAGTTAAAGTTTACTTTAAGAAATAACACAGTCCAATAAATGGTCCAAGTCCAATGTTTAACAGTCCAAATAATATCCAATTATAAAATCTTCTTACCGGTTGCCTTTGTCATTTACAGCAAACAAAGATATCAAAGTATAAGCACAGCTTATATAGCAACAGAATGTCAGAGATACAGAATGTCAGAGATACAGAATGTCAGAGAGAGCAAGCCAGGATCTCTAGCTCCCTCTCATGGCAATTCACAACATAACCAACCAATTGGAATATAGTACAAATCAACACAGTGGCTTTGTCTTAAAGCTACAAACATACATTGTTAGTTTATATATTGCCAACCCAACTAATTGGTGGACAGATTCCTAACAATACAGATAATACCACTCTTCCCACCAGGTGCTAGACAAATCAGCTTCCTGAACGAACCTCCATCCTTGGCCCAATGCTTGGAGAAAGATCCAGGTCTTCATGGCCTCCGGAAGGCTAAAAGAATAGGCATTCCTTGAATCTTGGGTGGGAGACTATTCTAAAAGGCTGGGTTCACTACAGATTAAGTTTGTCTCAAAGATTCTATCAATTGACAACATTTAAGTGATGAGACCTGTAATGGACAGAAGGAAAAATTTTGAGGAACAAGAGGAAGAGCTGCAACCAAAACAACAATCAGAAAAAAGATATTTCAATCTGGGAAGACATGTAATTTGAGAAAGTACTTCATGTTTGCTCCTCCCAAGTTTTCACAGAAATAAAGAGTGGGAGGTGAAAACATATTCACACTTACAAGACTCTGTTACTGTAATCTTGTAATAAAAGTAGAATTAGCAGTCATAACTTCATTTTCCTATATGTCTACTTTGAAGGGGTGACAGGATCTAGAGCAGGGGTTGCCAACCTTTTCGACCTCAGGGACCAAACTCATACTTTTAAATCCTGAGGACCACTAATATGAATTTTTAAAAAAAGATAATATATTTAATATTTTTTTTAATTTTTATATTAAATATAAATTTAATATTTTATATGTATAAATGCTTATTTAATTATAACAAAATCATAAATGCTTAATCATAACTGTGGGGCAGAGTGAAGGGAAAGGAGGGGCCTCTCTTATCCTTTGTGGGGGGAGGGGGAAGAGGGAGGATTTTAGAAGCCACATGGTGCCTGGTGGCTGGGAAGATCTGGACGAGGAGGAACCAGCTCCCCCTCAAATCTGATCTACAGCACACCCACCATTTCTGACCTGGTGGAATGGGCATAAATCCTTGGGAGATTTATGCAGACCTGCATATAACCTGGTCCTCTTGCACCTTTGAGATTCAATATTTACAAATGTCTGTAGTCACAGATAAAATGTCTGAAATGTCTACTAGAAACAGAATACAAAGCCAACATTTTGTACCATATTTCCCTGCTTTTTAATCAGAAATTGAATGGGAGAAGTACATTCCATGAGGAAAACCAACAATGATTCACCTTCAATTTTTGTTTTAAGTATTATGTGAACATTTCTGTAAAAATGTTCTAGTGATCTATTATGAAAGCTGTAGGTGCTGTTTGCTCATAATGTATATTTAAGAGTGTGCAACCTTACAAGGTTAAGGCTGAATTAAAGCCTGATTAGGGATTCATTCCAGATAATTGGTAGGATCAAGGCAGATGTGGTACAGCACATACCACATCTGATTTCATTCATCCACAGCTGATAAATAAAAAATGTAATTATATCTATATATTTGAAACACAACACATAATTTTGAAACCTGTTTTCTCTCATAAACATAGTCTGAGATAAGTTTTGAAGGGTCTCTAAAAGAAGAATTTAAGGTTCTTAGTGGCCTGGGGATTTATAATTGTGCATCTCTATTTTAGCAATGATTTTAGCAACTTTGCTCCAATTGGATTCGTAATTAAAAACAAATGTTGCAGAATGTCAACCAGCTCTGAGTTATCTCTTTCAAATCTGGATATATATTGCACCCATAGAAGTAATCACTAATGGATTTGAATAATGGTACATATTTTTTCCTTTTTTCTTCTTTAACTGTGAAAATGTTCACGCCATCATTTGTTTCTGCATTTGTGCGAACCTATATTGTCCTAAATTTGGTTTGGATAATTCTGATGCTCTGCACCCCACATTTCTATCTTCTAAAATTATAGACCATGGTTCTTTCCTCACTTCTGAGTGAAAGTGCTCCCACTCCTCCTTGAATTGAAAAAAATTATACCAGCCCAGTATGTTGTTCCCAATGTCAATATATCTCTTGCCTTCATTTCCTTTGTTTCAAGTCACTGCAATTTCCTGATATTCCTATAAGGCAGAGTTTCTTTAAGATGTATAGACAGTCAATAGAATGGCTGGGGAATTCTGGGAATTGAAGTCCACACCTCTTAAAGATGCTGAGGTTGAGAAACACTGCTTTAAGGTAACTGATAATACAGTCAAATGGACTTTGCACTTGAAATCTTCTTGAACTTTGTCAGAATAGGGAGATACTACTGTAACATTAACTCAGTTAAGGTGATGTAAGCCTGTCTGGTTCATGGCCTGGGATGAGAGGAAGTCAGTTATTTGTGGATATATTGGGGGCATGATAGGGCAAAATCTTAAAGAAGGATCCTGTCATAATTTCTTTTATAGAGACATGACTCTAAATCAGAAGTGGAAGTTAATATTAATAAAGCTCATTATGCCATAAAGCATTGTATTTATTAATAAAGTAGATAAACCAGAAAGGTCTTATTAAATATATTAAAAAAGAAATCAGTGGAAAGTTTTTCAAATGCAGCTGAGGTTTTAAATGCATTGACCTAATCTCACAAGTTACTCAATGAAAAAGACTGTTTAGATTCTGTTTTTCTGGTGATGAAAATACAGCAAAATACACAGCGATTCACAAAAAGAGATATGATGGTGGTCAGAAGGGAGGCCTGTGTTCAAATCCTCTATTTGCCCTGAAAGTCTCAGAAACTCTTGGACCAAATCCTCCCGATTACCAGATAATAAAGTGAGAGTTCAAACAGAAATTTTGATATGCAATTATATAATTATAACTTGTTATTAAAATATTGGTTGTTATAATTACATAATTACAAAATTGAAAAGCAACTGAATGACTCTCACTCTGTCTCTCAGCCCAGCTCACCTCACCAGGTTGTCGTTCTGGGGAAAATAGAAGGGAGGATTAAATGTGTTTGTCCTACATCAGTTTTTTCATGAGTATCAGAAATGTAATGCTTTGATGCCATCTAGTGTTGAGTCATCAGAGATATCAAAATTCATAGTGACATGTAGAGCAGATTTGACAATCAGTATGGCATACTGTTTTAAGGAGTTGGCCCAGGAACAGGGAACACGTTTTAGATCTCCTTTAGATATGGAAGATCAGAGATGGTATTCAGCAGGTTCTGACCAGTTCTGAAGAACCAGTAGTGGAAATTTTGAGTAGTTTGGAGAACCGGCAAATACCACCTCTGACTGGAGAGTTTACAGTATCCTTCCCCTGCCATGCCCACCGAGCCATGCCCACAGAACTGGTAGTAAAAAAAATTGAATCCCACCACTGTGGAAGATGTTGGGATAGGATTGGTCCATTGGAAGATTATCCCAGCTTCCCGTTGTGTGGTAACCTATAAATATGTTTGGAATGCAACTTTTAAGAATTGTTAAGCATGGCCAACAATTTTGGTTGAAACTCTGGGAGAGCCTTTCCTAATGTAACTGAAGGACACCAAATTGAAAAAAGCTGGACTATGTTTTGTGTTTACCATGATCACTGCTTTTACATCAAAATGTATCACATGTAAATGCTATTAATTAATGATGTTTTCTTTTATGTGTGCTAAATATACAACGGAGCATTAGTTGCATTGGTAAAAATCAGGTGGATGGAAATCTTTATGCCAAGGTCTTCTAGTTCAGCACTGATAAGTCCCATTATTTTTTCAATTAAGTGTTTCAAAATGCTCAAAGCTTCAATCAAGTAGGCTAATATCTCATGAGATTTCAGTCTTCTTGCCTGAGATCTTAAAATATAAGACCAACATCTTTCAAGCTTTCATAATCTTGGAAGATCTGAGCATTTTTATGTGAATGTTTCATCATATCCTTGGGCTACTGTACTAGATCTTTTGGTGGTGGCCAGCACATGAAAAAGTTACCAACTCTTGTTTTTTAAATCCACAGATGATATGGAAACAACAGTAGCAGATTGTCATAATCGTTTATTCAGGACAGATAATTGCATGAAATGAATTCTGAGTAAGTCATATCTACAAAAGGAGGAAAAGAAATTTTTTTCTAGCTTTCATCTTCATATGTCCTGTCAATTGTTTCACATATGTCTATTATTGTTTCTTCTTTGCCTTCTTCACTTGTACTTTTGATATAGCACTCAAGGCAGACTGAGAATGCTGGCCTATGTAGTCAGACAGAACTAATTTCCCCGACTGGGTTGGGTATTTGGTTTTCATAAGACCTTTAAATACTGGCTGACTGAGCAAGCACTTAAGCTGCTTCTTCATCCCCTTCAGCATCCTGTGCTTCTCGCTCTCTTCTTGCTCAGTGAACTGGCCTCCTGTAATAATAATTTTTTAAAAAACACAAAACAACACATAAAAAGAAAAGGTCAAGCTCATTACTGAAGTCATAATTTGAATGATTAAAAATATCCCAGCCCTCAAGTAGAAACACACAACGTTCCTTCTAGTTATACATAACCCATATAAATTGGCAAGGCTGTAACTCGGGACTCAGGTGTATAATGATCTAATTTGACATCCCAGTTTCAATGTTCTCCATTCCTATTTAAAACAATCAGTAGGCTGTATTAGATGTTCCTTCTAAGTATTTTTCTCATTTAACTATAGGATGACCAAAATACAATGGCAGGGC